>APFE030516159.1:2026-32556 GCA_000404065.3 Pinus taeda
TATGGAAACTATGCTGAACAAAAAATGAATTAATTTTATCATACCATGACATGGGTGCTTGTTTCAATCCATAGAGTGCCTTATGCAGTTTACACACTAAATGCTCTTGCCCCTTTTTCACAAATCCAGGAGGCTGTACTAAATATATTTTTTCTTTTAATTCCCCATTCAAAAATGCAGATTTAACATCTAACTAGTGTAGCTTCCATTTATGTTTTGTTGCTAAATAGATTAGCATTCTAATTGTATTAAGTTTGGATACAGGGGCAAAGGTTTCATCGAAATAAATTCCTTCCTGTTGTGAATAACCCTTTGCTACCAGTCTTTCTTTGAATTTTTCTACAGTACCATCTGCATTTATCTTAGGTTTATACAACCACTTACAACCGATAGGGGTTTTTCCCTCTGGCATCTCAACTAAGTCCCAAGTATGGTTTCTATAAATGGATTCCATTTCTTCATGCATTGCAGCCCTCCATTCATCTGATCTACTTGCTTCTTCATAATTTAAGGGTTCTGCAATGTTCAAAATCTTGGACATTAAAGCATAGTCTCTAAGTTTTGCAGGTACTCTAGTCTTTCTACCTAATCTTCTAGGTAGAGGACTCACCTCAACTCTTTCTGTTTTAGTACTGTCCAGGCCTGCATCATCACTTATTATGCCATCTGCTACTGCTTCTTCCTGTTTCTGCTCCTGCTCCTGCACCTATTCTTCTTCATCTTCACTATTCAGTTCTATCAAGAATGGAATGTGGCTTTCATCATCAGAGTCTTTCTTTCCATCTTCTATCTGTTCATGGAAAATAACATCTCTGCTTGCAAACACTTTATGAGTCACAGGATTATATAATTTGTATGCTTTATACTCTGTGCCATATCCTACAAATATGCATTTCAAGGCTTTGGGATCTAGATTTTTACTATCTAGTTTCGATACATGAGCAAAAGCTTTAGATCCAAATATTCTCAGATGATCAACTACTGGTTTGAGTTGAAACAATGCTACAAAAGGGGTTTTGAAGCCTAAACATTTGGTGGGACTCCTATTCTTTAAATAGACAACAATATTAATGGCTTCTGCCCAAAGACCATTAGAAATGCCCTTACCTTGAAGCATGCTTCTGGCGCACTCCACAAGGGTCCTGTTCTTGCGCTCTGCTACTCCATTCTGCTGTGGAGTGTGTGGCAATGTAAACTGTTGTATAACCCCATGCTGCTTGCAGAAGTTCATGAACTCATTTAACCTGTATCCCCCCCCTTGATCTGAGTGGAGAATTTTTATCTTCTTTGCTGTTTGGTTCTCTATCATCACTTTAAACTCTTTAAAATATCTGAAAGCTTGACTCTTGTTGCTTAAAAAATACACCCAAGAGAACCTAGTGCAATCATCTATAAACAGTAGAAAGTAGTATGCGCCTCCTAAGGACCTAATCTGCATAGGTCCACAGATATCTGTATGCACTAGCTCTAGGATGTCTCTTTGTTTTCTTTTGACATGCACAGGGAATTCATTTCTATGCATCTTCCCTAATGCACATCCATCACATTCCAATTTGATATTATGCAAAGTAGGAAGTCCATCGACCATACCTTTATTTTTAAGCAGGATGAGATCTTGTAGATTGATATGTCCAAATCTATGGTGCCAGAGATTCTTAGCTGTTGATGTTGCTGCAACCATCGCCTGTTGTGGTATGCTCCTTGCATCCAGTCTATACAAATTCCCCACGCGTACTCCTGTTGCAACTGTCTCCAATTTGCTATCCTGAATGACACATCCATTCTTGAAGAATTGTACATGCATGTCCTGGTCTGTTATCATAGAGATAGAGATCAAAATCTTTTTGATTCCTGGAACATATAAAAAAATTTTGAGATGTTTGATATCGCCACTTGGTAGTTTCACACGAATATCTCCACAACCTTTGATCTCATACCCACTATCATCACCCAAATAAATTTTGGATCCACATGCAGATTCTTCAAGAAACTCAAAATATTCTTTCTTACCAGTCATGTGCGAGGATGCGCCTGAATCGACATACCATGTATTATCATCATCTCCTCTTGATGCTGAAAGTGCACAGTCGACTGTAAATAGCCTAAGATCATAGTTGTGATCTTCATCTTCTTCAGCAAAACAACCTTGATGTTTCTTCTGTTTGCTTCTCCTTTCATCGGCTTGCTTCTTGTAACATTCTCTGATCTGGTGACCAGGCTTTAAATAATAAAAACATCTCTTAACATAACTATCAGTCATACCTCTAGATGATTTCCCTTGAAAGGAGTTGGCCCCTTTCTGCTGCTGCTAAGGTTGTTGTTGCTGTTGTTGGTGCTGGCGCTGCTTTCCTCTGTGCTGTCTTCTCTTTGCCATCAGAGCAAGATCATTGCCGTGAGTCTTTAGATTCTGTCGTCTCTCCTCCTCCTGGAGCAGAATCGATGTCAGTTCATCAAACAAGGGGGCTTTCTCCCTCGCTGACAACGCTGAGATGAATGTCTGATATTCATCTGTCATTCTGTTCAGTGTAATTGTAACCAGATCTGAATCTGATACCTTCTCTCCAATGGCTCCCAGTTGGTCTTTCAGATCCTTAACTCTCGCCATGAATCCACCAATAGATTCATTCTCGCCCATCTTTAATGCAAACAATTTCCCTTTGAGTGCTAGAACATGATTTGAGTTCTGCGTCTTGTACAGACCCTTGATCGTATTCCAAATGTCCGCGGCCGACATGTATTCTCGAATATGAGGGATAATGTTGTCTTTGACAGACATCTTCAGTATTACTTTTGCCTTTGTTTCTCTCTTATCCCAGTCCTGTTCTTGGGTTGTATTTCCAGCTCTCTGTTCATTTCCCAAGATGATCGACCACGCATTCGCACTCTCTAGCAAGGTTTGCATTTTGAACTTCCAGTTGGAGAAATTCATTCCATCGAGCTTGCCAGACTCGTGGAGGTATGATTCCAAACTGTTGTTCATTTTCGCCCAACTGAACACTTAAATCTGCCACCACCGGGAAAGTTCGATCTGCTACCACCAAGCAGATCAAGAACTTCACTATGCCACCACTGGGCAAGTCCGGTCTGCTGCCACCGAGCAGATGAAGGAATTCACTGTGCCACCACCGGGCAGATCCGATCTGCTACCACTGAGCTGATCAAGGATCTCACTTCACCACCATTGGGCAGATCCGATCTGCTACCACCGAGCTGATCAAGGATCTCACTTCGCCACCACTGGGCAGATCCAATCTGCTGCCACCGAGCTGATCAAGGATCTCAATTCGCCACCACCGGGCAGATCCGATCTTCTGCCACCGAGCTGATCAAGGATCTCAATTCGCCACCACTAGGAAAATCAAATCTGCTACCACCGAGCAGAATCTCCACGTGCCTCCATCGGGCCTCTGCTGATCTGCAACAAAAAAAATTGCAGATTTTCAGAGAGAAAGGGATGGCGCTCAAAACAATGCAGAACCCGCGCTAATTTCGGAAAATGAAAATTCGTGATGTGCAGGAATTTTGGCGCGCTTATCGACCACGGATCCGCGCCAAAATGGTCTTTTTTTTCTCTGGCGCGATTTACAGCTCAAATCCCGCGCAAATAGCGCGACTTTTCCAGAAAAAACCGCGCCAATCACTGCACCTTTTGTAAAAAAAAATTCCGCTTCGAATTTTCGCTCCACCCTTCCTTCGGCTCAGTGATGATCAGTCATCTGATGCCTTCTCGCTTCAGGTGTTACTACAAGTCCACCTGATCACACAGCTATCTCTACATGTACAGATGTGAAACTAATGATACATCCCAGAAAAAACAAAAAGTTAAGGCTACCTCTACCCTAAGCTCTAATACCAAGATAAAAATAATGAAACTTGAATTATTCAGAAGGAGTTGCAGCTCACAGGTGTGTACATCACCTGGAGACTGCACTCACGCAAGGAGGAGACTCTCTCTCTCTCGTTCACTCTATACTTACAATGAATGAATATTACATATTAAATACATGACTGAAAAATAGGTAGTTGAAACCAACCTCCTAAATTCTAGGAACAACTCCTAAACTAAGAGGTAACGTTACAACCACATAACCATTTCTTCATTATTTCTAACTGCTCCCTCATTCGCGCTAATCCTTGGAGGGGGTATTCTATGTTAACCAAGCGGAGAAGAATGAGCATCATTGGTTGTGAGAAGTGGTAGAAACACTGAAGTAGGAGACGTATGAACTGTTGTAGGAGACAAAGCAGGAGCAAATAGATGATAAGTGCCACCCAACGGGAGGTGAACCGCGAAGCCAAGGCAGAGCATCTAGCCACATCAACAAGTGACTCGGGATGAGTCACGATGATTGTGTTGGGGGACTGTTGGGTAGTGCAAACCCCACGGAATGAGTATGGGGTGCAAAGCCTAGGATTTTGGGTAATATTAGGATAAAATACTTTGCGGAAAGTGTGGAGCGTGAACTATAGGAGGTTGAGTCAAAGGGTATTCCGCCCACAAATAATGTAAAGAAATAGTAATAGAGTTGACCTGCGAAGGGTTTGTGGGCCAAGGGAAAGTATAAATAGAGGGTGGTTCTATGAGGGAAAAGTAGTTCTTTTGGAAGATGGAATGTAATGGGTTCTTAAAGAAAATAGCCTAGAAGCATCTGTAACATCAAGTTGAGGGAGTAGGATAGAAGGTAGAGGCTCTGCAGCTATGTGCACAGAGGCCTAGAAAGTCCGTATCTGTGTGCAGACCCTTGCAGTTGAGTGCAAAGGGTGGAAATGGATGTATTGTTGATCATTGGTAATAAAGGTAAGTTTCTTCTAAATTATGTGTTAATTGTGACTCTACTCTTTTATAATAAATGAACTATTATCATATTTTCATTTGCTACTATTGAATACATGTCAACTAGGTTAATCTTGATGAGAAAAGTAACCAAAAAGTAATAAATGTTTGCTTAAAGACCATGTTACCTAGATCAAAATAGTAATAAGGGATTCAATCTGTAATAAGTTATCCACATGGATTTGGCATAGTGTGGGGTTGCAGGACAACATGCAAGGCCCAAACCACATCCAAGACATCCCCAGGGTGCAGAAAACTAGTTCTAGCACCCTCCCCTGCTATCTCAAGTGAGACCTTAGTCCCTGCTTCGTTGATTGTTGCTGAAAGGGCTGATAGTTGCACGATTTTTTTGGCTAAATAATTCTTTCGAACCTGGGTCAGGCCACAATAAGCCAACAGTGGGGTACCCACAAGAGGTTCAAAAACCCAAAATTCTCCACTCCGCTGATCCATTCCATTGTTTCTAACTAAGTGACACCCGAGTCTGGGTAATAGACACACTTCATATAATTTTTTGTCGCGAGGTGAGGGAACCATTCATGGTCTTCTAGGTCACGATATTCCATCTTCAGCAGGGGGATCTGTAGAAGGCATGCATCTTCAAAGGTACCTGATCGGGTAGCAGGGGTGTAGAAATGACAAACTTATCTGAGTCTGGGTCCTTGGCGACCTTTGTTTTCCCCTTGCGTGGAGGCATATAGTTCAGACACTTTGAAATGGGCTCCATTCCCTCAGCATCTATATCCTTGGTGCCCTATCCTTCCTTGACTTCCAAATCGATAGCCCTCTCAAGCTACTTATATTTCTTCCACTTTTGAGTTGTAGAATGTTTTCTGGGTGATTCACATACTGGCACCAACCTCTTCTGCTTATCCTTCTTTAGCCTCTGGGTTTCTCTAAGAGGGGTAAGCTTTAGCCTAAGCGACTGCTATGCCGTAGGCACATGACCTAGAGCTTCCATACTCACCACCTCTAGAGAAGCTCCTTTAGATTCAAAATCTCCCCTAATGCTCATAATCTTAGCATGGCTTGGTCCTAACATGGTGTCAAAGATGAACTTCTCATTCAACTCTCGTAAATTAATAAATGTAGGATTCATGACGAAATCCTCAAAGAATGGGTGGTTCATAAGAAACAGATATCACAACTCAAAAACTCTAATGGTGCAAAGTGTTCTTTGTTGGGTTGGCATGCATAATTTATAAGGGTTTTTGAATTCAAATCCAATTGTTCCCCCAAAATTTGATCATTAATGTTTTTTAGCGGTAGATCTTCAATGATTTTGGCCTTAAATGCTTCTAGCTCACACCTCTTAACCATCTTCTGCCTAGAAAATCATGAATAGTGACTCCAATGGTCAATTTTTTGTTGTGCTACCCGACAACTCCCTTCACGCAGCTTCTTATACTATGACTTCACCATTTTCCACATAGCTTACCTATCACAGAGTCCTCCAATCTTGGTAGCGTAGTTTATAGTCTTGTGCTCCCTTACAACTACCTAGAGCACTAAGACTGTCATGCCATTATATAGTCATTGGTATGGATCCCCTGTATATGGTTTTAGTCGGCTTCCATTCACCCTTCCTGTAAAAGGTTCTCCATTCAGCTTCGCGAGTTGAACTGCACCTCCATCTGTAATCTCTTTGATAATATATGGCCCAAGCCAATCCATATGAAACTTTCCTAGAAACTTAGTGAACTTGGTCTCATATATTAAAACCAAATCATTTACTTTGAATGTGCGCAGCTTGATGTGTCGATCGTGCCATGCCTTTTCACGCTCCTTCTGTACTTTCTAATGGAATCTAGTCAAGAATCTACCTTCTTCAAGCTCCATTAGTTGTGCGAGCCATTCTTCTAAGGCTTCACAATCTGCCATACTTGTGAAAGCCGCTATGCATAGACTAGGCATGATATATTCTAGAAGCATCACAACTTCTACGTCATATACCAATATAAAAGGTGTTTGTCATATCATAAAGTAGTCCTATATGCCCATAGCACTGTAGGTACACGCACATCCCAATCATTCGCTGTGCATTAGAAATCTTAATCAGTGCATTTTCCAAAATCTTATTAAAGGCCTCAACTATTCCATTAGCCTGAGGATGATAAAGTGTGCTCTTCTGATGATAAACCTATAATTCTTCAGTCAACACACTGATCATTTCATTTATGAGGTGTGTACCCTGATCACTCATCAACGCTTTTGGGCAGCCAAATCTAGTTAACACATACTCAAACAAGAACTTCACTGATGTAGCCCCTATACAATCCGTTACTGGCTATACCTGAGTCCATCTGGTTAGAGACTCCATTATGATGATGAAATAGCATGCCCCTACTTTCCTGGGGGTTGAATGGGCCCAATGAAATAAATTGCCCATTTTTCAAATGGCTGCAATGATACTTAAGGATTCAGTGGCAGCTCATCCCTTTGTCATGGTCTACCCATTCATTAACATGCATAGCATGCCCTGCAATATGCTTTAGAATATTTATGTAGCGTAAGCCACCGTAATCGTGTGCACAAAATCATCTTCATTTTTGTCATTCTTGCATAATGTCCTCCTACAGCCCCTCCATGAGCTTTAGTGAGGATTCTATTCCGTTCAAAATCTAGCACATATCGTCACAATATTTCGTCTGCAGCCATCTTATACGAATGTCCTACAATCACCGATAAATCCACCATGTGCACTACTAGTTCCTTATTTTTTTTAATGTTATATCCTTTTAGTGTCATCCCTGTACTAAAAAAGTGTACAATATCTACAAAGTGGTTATCTGCAACGTGCACCGCGAAGAGTTATGCATCAGGCAACCCTTTCTGTAAATTTGTAGGCTCCTCTCCTATCTCGACCTGTGAAAGATGGTCAGGTCCTGGATTAAACCTCCCTGGCTTCACAGTCACCTCAATGTCATACTCCTAGAATAACAACAACCATCAGTAGATCTTCCCGCCAAACACGGGGTTATTGACTAGGTATTTCAAGGTATAATGATCTGTGTAGATTTTGAGATGTCTGCCCAGGAAGTAGTACCTAAAATTTTGAATCACGTATACTATAGATAATCCTTTCTGCTCAGTTGTTGAATAATTTGTCTTGAACTTTGATAATTTCCTCCTCGTGAATGCTATTGGGTGGTCCATCTCTCCCTCACCGGCTTATGTTAGTATTTCTTCCAACGCAATGCAAGAGGCATCAACATGCACATGGAATTCCTTTTTCCAGTTTGGGAAGACCAAAATCGGTGTGGTAATCATCTTCTCCTTCAATAAATCCAAACTAGGCTAACATTCTTCATCCCAACAGAATGTAGCGTCCTTCTTCAGTAGTTTCTCCATGGGTGCGGTAATCTGAGCATAAGCCTTAATGAACTTTCTATAGTATCTTGTATGTCCAAGAGTTGCGGCAAATGTTTAAAACTTCTTGGGGCCTCCAAATTAACTATCACTGCGACCATGACAGGGTCCACCATTAACCCTCACTTGCACACCACATGACCCAACAAGATCCTAAAGGGGACATAGAATAGAAATTTCTTTAGGTTTAGCACGATTTGGTATCTGCGACATGTATCCAGCATCAGGTGCAGACTTGTTACATGGCACTTTACTGGACCGAACACCATCCAATCATCAAAATACACCCCCAAAAATGTATGAATAAAATCGTTAAACACTTCTATAACTATGCGAGAAAATATGGTATGCACATTCTTAAGTCCAAACAAAATGGTAGTATACCAAAAACAACCCCATTCAGTTGCAAAGTTTGTTTTTCTCCTATCTTTTGGTGTGATCTTAATCTGATGGTACCTCAGAAAGCCATCAGCGAATGAGTAGGCCTCCTTCCCTGCAACGTTGTCCAATAACTCATAAGTAAACAGTTTTGGAAAAGGATCATGGATGTAGGCATCATTAATATTCCTCACATCTATGCAAATACTTATTTCTCCCTTTTTTTCTTCTATTGAACGACCATCAGGCTCAACCAATTAGATTCTTCCACCGTTGCGATGATGCCAACTTCTAGCATCTTATCTAAGTTGGAACAAAAAATTTCCTTGTGTTTTCAATTAGGGCAATACAACATCCGGTTTCAAAGTGATTTTCATCACACTCGAGTCACCTATGATGCCCTTGAGGTCTGAAAACTTGGTGGGAAAAATATCTTGGTATTTGCTAAGTAGCTCAACAACTTTATCCATTGTGTCATCATCCCAATAATATCCAATATTTACAAATTTTGGCTCTGCTTTAGTATCAATGTTTACTTGTTTGGTTTTCAATGATGCATTGATGTCTACGTTCTCTAGTTGCGGTCGTTCGACCTCGTGATTTCCTTCTGCCATTGGAATATTGATATTTCTTCGATCGTCATCCTCCTCCTCAGTAGTCACGTTATTGCATTTGAGTGCATGGCACAATTGGGTTCTCCTATCTGTATGAATCAACTCCAAAGGATCTTGCGGTATTCTGAAGATCGTTGTATTAATCTCCTATAGAGCTTCATCAATGCATTTGAACCCATCTTCCAAACTAAAGGTCATTAATAGTCCTTCCCTTAATATATCCCACTCTACGGTGCCATGGCGGAGCTCCATTTCTAGATAACAATTCATAGGAATTGTATCCAAAGTATGATAAAATAAGTGCACCCACTCCATCTATGGCTCCATTCTATAAACTTTATTCCAGTTTCCTAATGATCGCACGGATCATTTCTCTCGTCATATTTCTCACTCAGTTGAATTTTTGGACGACTAAATCACAACCTCATCATCCTCCTGTAATCTCACCATTTATCAAAGCTATCTTTGTGCATACCCCACCATCATGCAGGCGTAGCATGCAGTGCCAAATCTAACGCTTGGAAGCAGTGCTCCTGAGGGATATCTCATTCAAACACATCCAAAAACTTATCTACGTTAGTTAAACCATCATAATAGGGTAAATTTCTTACCTTCGATGACACATAGTGCAACAATTTAGTCATCATGTTGCAGCGCAGCATAGATACTTCATCTATCTTATTCTACTAATGCTCTAGTTCTTCATCCGAGTCCCTTAGTTGTTGGATTAATCCAATCTTGATCTCATGTAGTTACTTCGTAGATCTTATCGAAGTCATCATCACTTTATTCCTAGTCATGGACCGGTTTAGTATAATGTTGTCCTTCTGCAGGGTCTAATGGTACTACAACCCAAACTGATTTCCTCTCAAACAACATCATACTCTTCATTAAGTTGATAAGTCCATTCATATCAATGGACCAGTCAATTCCAAGGAGCGTGGGTATGGGTTGTTGTCATTGACAGTATCGACTACTTCAAAGTCAACAAGTGTACTCGCATCTTGTATATCTATAGTGACTCCATGTAGCCATCCCATAGGGATAATATTTTGTTGGTTTTTCATTCTAAGCTGGATCGGACACCACTGCATCATAGATTTCCCCATTCTCTCCCATGTTTGTTTAGGCAAAATGTTCTCGTTGGACCCCAAATCCAAAATAACCTGGTTCATCTCATAATCTCCTATATGTGCAGTGAGACTCATTTCATGCCCTTTTATTACCTTACGTTTACCAATTTTTCTTATTAAACTGTGCCCATTATGTACGTTTTCTTTACCAGCAAACTTGTTTATCAATTTTTGCGGACCTTTCACAACCTTTCTATTGAACATCATCAGTACAGAGTGGTCAATCTCTATAGGTGCACTAGTTTCTGGTACTTTTCTCTGGATTCCTGAGGTAGATGCCTCAGAAAAGCTTTTCTTGCTTCCATAAATGTTTCCTTTTCATGGTCTAGATCGAACTCAGCTTCCTTATCTAGGGCCTTGCGGACACATCCATCCTCTTCAGGTTATTTTCCCTTATCACCCCTAGTTGTTATTCTGCTTCTCAGCACGATATTCACATTTGGATCTTCCTTATGGGGCTCATCTCTCATCATTTGTAAGTTATCCATAGGTTGCTGAGCTTTCACCTTCTTCTCCTACATCTTAACTATCAACACAAGGCATTCTTCTATGATGTGGCCAAATTGGTTGCAATATAGACATGACGGGCGTGTGTGATGTTGACACTCCCTCACGTAGTGCCCTAGAGTTTCATAGTTATAGAAAATAAACTGCCCATGACCTCTCCCAGGTCCTCCTCCTCCTCAGCCTCATCCTCATCCTTGATATCCTCCGTACGCTCCTCCGACGCACTGATCTCGAGTCCAAGTCTCTAATTTCATTTGGAAGGTAGGCATTCTTTCCATCATTAGTTCATAGCTATGATAATGGAACTCACCATAGCCCACTGATTTGCAAAATTTGCCTAACAATAGTTGCAGTTTCTGAACAAAATTTTGAAATAAATGGAAATTATCCGTTGCATGTTTTCTAGCCATCTAACAAATAGCACACCATAGCACTGACCATGCACTCGGTCTTGCTAGAGCTTTCTGCCTCAAAGGAATGGGTCCCCCCTCTGTAATATAACTTTCAAAAACAGGGTAGCGGTCTTCATTATTCCTCTGGCTCTTACACTTGAGGCACCAGACTTCCTCGCGCAACTCTGGCCTAGCCTCCTCTTTTTCAAGATCTGTAATTCCAAGAAGAGGTTCTGCAACTATGAGCGAATTTGTTCAACTCACAAAGTCACATCCTGAATAGGCATCTCATGCATTCTCATCATGATTTCCAGGGCTTCTACCTGAGTTCCTACCTTCTATTATGACAAAGAAATCCTCATGTGGGGCAGAAGCGAGGCTATAAACCACTTGCGGTGCTGAACATTAGTGAGCTACGTATTAGCTTAGCGGATCACACATTTTAGTGTTTGATCTAACCCCCAAGGCATCTCCACAACCTCATCGTGATTTATTTAAATCCAATTACTGACTACGACTCAAAATTAAGCTTACTAAACTCCTTGTTTAAAGCATCCTTAGTTTCAGCTAGCATTGCTAAAGGATGATCAACACCAGACTTAATATACCACATCATCGAGCAATCCTATAGAGAAGTAACCAACTAAATATTATTTATGTTGTCATCAGTGACATTCACAACAAACCATCATTGATTGGTATCTTGGCTCCCTATACCCTTGAAAATTGACAACTTTATTGAGTTTGACATGTTCAACTACGGTGGTGGTGGTGGCGGTGTGGAAAAGGTGTATGATGTGGAGATGAGGGTGCAGGTGGATTGGATGGATGACGTATCTACGGAAAAACCTATCTTATTAGCTAGACCATGCTCTACGGTGAGGCTTGTGCCATTCCCTCATCCTAGCTTGAAGGAGGTCCAATCAACGGGCTATATTCAAGACCTGCTTTCTCTTGATTTCTAAACATCTTCCCACTTCTTGTATATCTAAACATCAAGGAAACAAAATAACTCCTTTCTCACATAACACCACCTTAATCTATGTATTCAAACATCTTAGATACTTACTACGCGATCCCTTAAAGAAGCGTCACTCTGCTTTGTTGTAGCTGACTGAGTTATTAGCCACAAAATCTATAACAAATCCTCCTATAATTCAATTGAGCCAATGGTCACTAGCACGCGCGATCTTGTCTTCAGATGCTTCCAACCTTCGCACTAGATCTGGAGTCCACATTATTGGACCATCAAGCATCCACCATCCTTGTTCATCTGCCAAATTAGCTATCCACTCATATAGTTTGATTGGGAATATGCAGAAGAATATTTTGTGTATTTTTGTATATAAGTATATGGACAACCACTGTTCTTTTGACAGGCGCAAATTCTTATTCCCTTGCACCAAAAATTCATGAATATTCTTATCCAACCACTTCTCAATTCCATCTTGGTGAGATTCTCGTGATGCGACATCACACATCTCCTTATGAAGGTCCTCGTCCTGACAATGAAAACATTTGTTGGCTTAGTGGGTCTAGCCAGGTTCATAGTTAATTGCGGCAAACAAAACCCTACACTAATGGCCCTTTCAGTATCAACCTGCGTAGCATAGGTTGAATTCTCACCCGAATCAGTATGGGGGGATGCTTGAACCAAGTATCCACATCTAGAGATTAGTGTGATGTCTTTTATTTCCCTAGATCTTCATTCACAGAAATGTATTAGCCCCTAGGGCTCGGTACTCCAACTTCGCTTAAACTCCCTCTAGAGCTTTGCGAAGGTCTACGATAGGTCTTCGCAAACCTTTAACAAATGAATCATCCACCTACGCACATCATGAGACAACCCTAAATCTAAGTTCACACATACCTACTTTAGTATTCAATAAACATAACAAAATGTATTATAATCTTTGTGTGAGTACTTAACATGCATTATGTACAGTTAATAAGACTTATCCAATAGACTCATGTGTAAATACATCATTATTTCATAAATACATTATTCCATCATAGCATATATCACAAACTTCAATAACAGAAGTAAACAGATAAACACATGGTTCTCTCGAACATTCTTCTTTATTGATCTTCAATATGAGGTTACAGACTCAAAATTTCCTTGTGCACTTAGCTACAGGGGTCTGGGCACTTAGCTATAGACTCTACTTTAGGCCTACGTACACTCAGTTGTAGAGTCTTTTCACTTCTATCTACCCACCTTTTACTTTCCCTTTTCTTCAGAAGTAGACATAAGCATGCCTTAGACTCTCTTAAGACACACCTATTTATTGATTTTTACATAGAATCCCATGGTGTGCAGACCATATGTGGATCTCAAAACTGACTCGAATTTTGATAGACAAGCAGTTAAAACCCCTTTTGACTCCTAACTGATTACGTGCTCTGCATCCACAAATTGCAGAGACATTACATCTTCTATCAAAATTTACATCAAAACTTGGGATTTTAACCCTAAAACTGCCCTAGGGGACCCCATCCCAACACCTAGTTAGATAAAGGAGAAATAATAGTTTGTAGAAATATCTTTTGTTTTATTTCACAATTTACTCTTGCTGCATTTATATGCACGTCTCATGTGGCAGTGCATCTCATCACTTAATTGGAGAAAATAATTTTGTAGAAGAAGTACATGGACTCACCTTCTGATCAACATTATAATAAGGATTATCCAGTTTGAGGTGTGTATGTTAATAGAGATAAGGCATTCAGTTATGGAATGTTCTTATGATGTGATGATGTCTCATCACACATATTTATTGGAATCTGCAGTGATGAAGAATTGGATGAAAAATATAAGATTGTTCAACATCATAACTGTCAGCACTACTACGACAATCATCACTTTGAACTACCTTTTTTTTGTATCTTTATAGATTTTCTCAAGTGTCATCCTATTGATCACTCTTATGATCAATATCTTTGAAAAATCCATGACTTGGTTCCATGGAAGTAGAATTTTCCTCTCATTCCTTCACAGTGGCTCCTTCTGTGCCTCTAAGGCGTCGACCTTCCAAGGTGATAGGAATGTACATCCCACGACCTATCTGATGTGATTCCATTACTATATGATGTAAGGTACTTTTAATCATTCATTTTCATCATTGAATATGTGTGTTTTTGGATTTCAAAACTAATTGTCAAAGGATGATAAAACTCTTAGTAATATTCACAATCCATTGGTATCTTTCTTCTTATTTCATTTAATTCTAATATTACCATACAAAATATTGTTATATCACATAACATATCAAACATGTCTTCATCTATGCTCTTCTTTCATATGTTATCCACTTACAAGGTTTCCTTTGCAAAAAATGGTGCAATTGCAAATGAAAAATAAAATCAATGGAAACAAAAGTTGTTTGTATATGGTTGAATATATTCTCTCACAATTTCTATGGGACTTTCCTTTTATTTTAAAATACAAGATAATCAACACTACACTTTGTTGTTTGAATTTTGCACTTGATAAAAAAAGAAAGCTCGAACTATAAGCTAAGACAAAAATAAATAACCAATTTTTTTATCCAAATAATTTTCCAAACCTAAAATTTCTTTTTAAATAAATTAATTCGTATTTATACTTTAAATATTCAATTAAAATGCAGAACATATCACCTCTTTTTTCTTCTATGGTACTCTTTCCTATGCTATTGCCTTACTAAGTTTCCTTTACAACATATGGTGCAATTGTTAGTATTATGGTCTCTTATCAACTAATTGATTAAACAAATAAGTAACCATTGCCAACGATTGACTACTATTGATTAGTATTGACCTTGTCAACCATGGTTTGCCATAATCATTCATGGTTTACCATCATTTACCACAATTAATTTAGGAACCAACTTACACATAATTGTTAGGTCCCTATACTACTATTGTAGCCCCTTATTGTTATTAGTGAAACACCCTTATTGTATTGTTGTGCCCATGTAGTCCTCATGTTGTTATTATTGTGCCCCATAGAATTCCACTATTGTTATTGTTGTCCCCCTACAGTATTATTGTTATGTACGTTCTAATTATATTGGGACCCCATAGACTCCTATATATAGAAAGGATCTCTTGTCATTTTTATAATCAAAGAATTATTCATTGGTGTAATGTAAAGGAGGTTTTCCCCTCGAAGAGGTTGATTTTAAAGTCGTTGATCTATATTTTCTTCTATTTTGTGAGTTGGTTGCATAACATTTGGTATCAAAGCTTTGGATTATAGGGTATCGCTGATCCAAATAGGTCATCGTGACATTTTCACTATAACTTGTTTCCTATGAAGTTTAAGAAGCTAAAAGAAACCATTTGAGCTTAAATATTTCTGAAACTTGGGTCTAAATTTCAGACCTTGTCTCGCTATATTTGTGGAGATATGATCCAAGGAAGTCGAGGGTTTTGTCGGATCCTGAATTACATCTCAAACAGGTGACCATGGGAAAATAGTCATCACTTTCTCTCTCATTATCAGATTTAAATTTCGTAAGAAGTTAAAGAGTGAGGACGGAATGTAGTTTTCTATGTATTCTTTAAAGGTCCGGAAGGGTAAACAGTGCCACATGGCACTTCGTACAAGTTCGCTCTACTAAACCAATCTATAATCAGTCATCGTGGGAGATTTGGCCTAACACTTTCTTTAAGACTCCAATATTGATCAGACCTATGGGGTTGGAAAGAGGACTCAGAGGGATACAATAGTACAAAATTTCATACCTTGGAGATCCCCAATTACAGAGCTAGAATAGGATTAATATTGAGCTCCTACAAGGAAAAAAAAGGTGTGTATTTTTTAAAATTTGCTTAAGTTTTGTTTGAAAAGTTATTTTGAAGTGATTCAAAGGGATTAGGGAAGCATGAATATCCTTAATTTATGAAAGGAAGAAAGAAAATGCAAACGCCTAGTACACAACCTGAAATCTCTACTATGACGCATGGAGAAGAGGATGGTTTGATGAATGGAATGGAAGATAAGATAGAGGGTATAAAAAGGGATGTGGTAGTTTTGAATGATGGTTTAAAAGAAGACATGGAATAAATGATGAATCCTACGATAGGGGAGTTGAAGGAAGGTTTGACAAAGTTGCTAGAAGAAAGGCATCCTAGTGATGACAAGGAAATCTGTGAAAATCATGATGAAGACAAAAAAAAATATCTATTTTTATTTTAAAGAATCCAATGTGGGGTTTAAGAACCACCACAATCCAAAGATATAGATGAGGAAGTTTGATGGAAAGGATCTGGTAACTTTGATACTACAGATAGAGCAGTATTTTGATCTACATGATGTGCAACCCTCACAAAAGGTCCACATTGCATATTTATATTTAGAACCCAATCAATTTGTATGGTATATATGGATTTGTTATCATAAACCACTTGTGACCTGGTTAATTTTTACGGAGGAAATGATAGCACGTTATGAATATATAAAGAGCAATACCATCTTTAGCGAAATGAAAAATATCAAACAAAAGGGTTCAATGGTGGATCACATTGAAGACTTCCAAAAATTGAATATTAGGGTAAATGATATTCGAGAAGGGCATAGGATTTATGTATTCATATGGACCTTAAAAGATAACATCCAATATGAGGTTCACCTTTGGGAACTTGATTCATTGGAGAAGGAATTCAGGGTGGCAATAAAAGTTGAAAGGAAAATTATTGCAACAAGGAACCCTACCACTCACAACTATAAATATTGAAGTGTTATTGCTCCTAGTCTTCCACAACCTACAAGGTTGACAACACAACAATTGTAGGAAAAAAGAGGAAAAGGACTTTGTTATAGTTATGATAGAAAATACACTAAAATTCATAAGTGTGCTAAAAAAAAATATATTATGCATTGATTGCAAAGAGGAGGAAGAAAATGAACAAGAAAAATCAAAAGAAGAAGATATACACCAGGAAAAAACCCCAAAGAAATAAGAAATTATTTTGACCATATCTTGTAATGTATTGGCAGGAATTACCACTCCTCAAACTCTCAAGACAGAAGGATATATCAAGAAGAGAAAGGTAATAATCCTGATTGATTCAGGTAGTACCCATAATTTTATTCATTGTAAGATAGCCAAGGAATTGAATTGCTTCCGATATTGATCAGGTGCTCAAAATTAGGCTCGAAAATCATAATGTCAGAATATTGTTAAACTTAGCTTAATATCAAAGATATTGTCATTCTGATTCCAACTATGCAAACAACACTCAAATCTGATCTCGTATGTAGGACTTATAGCAAGTCAAAGTTCAGGTTTGACTTGCTCGCAAAACATGATTGGATGATGTGGCAAGCTCGATTACTGAATTGGGAGGCACCAAGTGGCAAGACGCCATTCATTCCTACATTTCCAAAAATTACATATCAAGGAGGGGAGGTGTTACAATATCGACCCCCAGCAAGATCATGGTTGCGATATGATACATTGCATATTACACATTTCAATAGGGAAGTGGGTCAATGCTATAGAATTGGCCATGGAAGGTTTGGTTTGTGATGGGATATCACAATCTCAAATCGCAACATGATGGATAGACCCCATATATGTATAAGGTCATTGATTTTTTCCACGATTGCAATATCTTGGATACAATAGGGTTAATGGCTACAGTTTAATGTCATTTTAGGTCCATTAACAATGCAATCACACATCTCTTGCCTTGTTGATAGACCGTAATCCTGTAGGACTCTACCGATTGCGATTTGCAATGAGCAGTTAGTGTCAACAGATTATGACCCATCGCGTGGCAAAATTCTCGCTTAGTTAGCAGATTTTTGGAGTGAAATTGTGGGTTCCTGTTGGATGTGGAGTAGTTTGCGGAGCTAATAAGGGGGAAACAAGGAAAAGTCATAACTTCTTAAGTTTTCCACCAAATTAGTTAAAAAAATAGGCTACATAACCATTTTTTGGGTCTTATGGACTGATTAGAGCAGGTTACATAATCATTTGAGCATTGTAAGCACATATTTTTACACTTTTGAGAACAATAGAGAGGCCCAAGCCATTGGAAGTTGGACCAAGGTTATGTAGCCCAGGAGGGGTGAACTCCTTTATCATGTTCTTGTTGTAATGTGTTTTTGATGATGCTATTTATATCTTTACACTCTTTTTTAGTTTTCGATTTATGTTAAATTGCTCATAAAGATAACATAAAAACTCTTCATTTCGCTTGCAAAATTGATGAATTCTTAAGCACAATGAAAGAATTTTGTTTATAATCTGAGGAAGATCTTACGATTGCAAACTAATATTCTAAACCAAATCAATTTTGGTATCAGAGCACTAAGTTTTCCTTTGTGAAAAAAGGATTTAATTGTTTTCAAGTTTATGTCATGCTTACCAGTTTAAGACTCAAAAGAGGTGAAGGAAAGCTAGTTGGAAGCCCTGAAGTTGGGTCAAGGGGAAGAAAAGTAAGGTTGCCACAATCTCCAACACTAATTTAGCTTCAAGTGGCAGTTAAGACTCCAGATATTATGTCTCATGAACGAGAACCTACAAAGATGACAAAAGATGAGAAGACCTTCAGAAAGGTTGTCTTTGATATGATAGAGATGGTGAAGGTCCTCTATCAAGAGAGAAATAGCAATTTGCAAGGAGAAATTCGTAAACCTCCAAAAGGAGAAGGCTCTTTAGGAGAACGCCCTTCTGGAGAAGGTAATGGGAATAGAGACAAACCTCCACCATCTCCACCATATTCTTCATCCTCTTCTTCACAAGCATCTTCACACACTTCCACTAATACAACCCTTACACATACTAATCATTATTCTTCAAAAGGAACTGGTAAATCATATCCTGAATTGTGATATCAAGAACGTTTCCATCCATAATGATATCTCAGATGCGATAGGGTTATAGGATACAGTTTAATTTCCTATCAGGTTCACCAATATCTCAGTCGTACATCACTCACCTTGTTCACACACCATAAGCCCACAGGACTCCGCCGATTGTGATGTGCAGTGGATAGTTAGTCCTGATGGATTACGGCCTGCTGCATGGAAAATTTCTCTCTTGGTTAGTAGATTTTTGGAGTGAAGTTGTCGATTCCTATTGGATGTGGAGAAATTTGTGGAGTGAATAAGACAAAAACAAGGAAAAGTCATAGCCTCTTCTGTTTTCCACCAAATTGGTTGAAAGAAGAGGCGAGATAGCCATTTTTGGGTATTATGAACCGATTCGAGCAAGCTTCAGAAGCATTTGAGCATTGTAAACATATATTTTATGCTTCTTATCATAATAGAGAAGCCTAAGACATTGGAAGCTGGACCAAGGAGGTGTAGCCCAAGAGGGGTGAACTCATTTATTATGTGCTTGTTGTAATGTCTTTTTCATGATGTTCTATATATGTTTATGTTGTTGTCCAGTTTCTAATTTATGTTGAATTGATCATAAAATTAACATAAAAACTCTTCATTTCACTTGCAAAAATTGATGAATACTTAAGCACAATGAAAGCATTTTGTTTATAATCTGAGGAAGATCTTAGCACTACAAACTAATATTCTAAATCGGATCATATATCCAACACCAGAGTGTCATGTGATGGTTGTAAATGTTGGAACTATAAATTTCTCTCGAAAGTACCATAATATCAAGCTATACATGGGGGAATATGTCTTGAATAGTCCAATGATTTTCATTCCCATGGGTGGTGTTGATGTTGTACTAGGATTCTAATGGTTATAATCTTTGGGGACAATAACTTTGAATTTTCAAGAACTTTTCATGAAATTTTTTTGGGAAGGAAACGAAGTTGAACTAAGGGGTATCTCAAGGAAACCTAGAAAGGTAGTTAGCTCTAGTGAGATGACAAATATTTTGAAGAAAGAACAATGGGTAGTAATTTCACAATTATGCTCACTAGGGGTTCAAACATGAAAATAATTTATTTCTCCCGAACTTCAAAAATCCTTAGACAATCATTCCAAGTTGTTTGAGACTCCCAAACGTGTCCCACCTATTTGTGATCAAGATCATGTGATTCACTTGATTCTAGGAAGTGTTCCTCCAAACATCAGGCCTTACAGATATCCGTATGCCCAAAAGAGTAAAATTGAACCTATGGTTGCAGAAATGCTAGAGGCTCATCTAATTCAACCTAGTCAAAATTCTTTCTCTACTTCAGTAGTATTGGTGCACAAGAAGGATGGATCATGGCACATGTGTTCAGATTATAGGGAGCTCAATATGCTCACTCTTAAATATAAATTTCCTATTCTTGTTATTGATGAAATATTGGATGAATTACATGGAGCAATTTATTTCACCAAGTTGGATCTTTATTTAGGATATCATCAAATTAGAATGAATAACGAAGACATTTCGAAAACAACATTCCAAACTCATGAGGGTCATTACAAATTTTTGGTCATGCCTTTTGTCCTTACTAATGAGTCTTCAACATTTCAAGGTTTGCTGAATTTCATTTTCAAACCCTTCCTTAGAAAATTTGTGTTAGTATTTTTTGATTATATACTGATCTAGAGAAAGTCTTGGAAGGATCATGTTGAACATGTTGACGGGGTGCTCAAACTGTTGGAGGAAAAATAATTATATGAAAAAACCTCCAAATGTTTCTTAAGAGTACAAGAGGTGGAATATTTGGGTCATATTGTATTTCATGAGGGTGTTAAGGTAGACCCTAACAAAATTAATGCCATTAAGGAATGGAAAACCCCCACAACCATAAAGAATCTTCGAGGACTTCTTAGGTACAGGGTACTATTGCAAGTTTATCAAGAATTATGGGAGAATAGAAACACCTTTAACATCATTATTGAAGAAAGATGCATTTTGTTGGAATCTAAATGCAAATAAGGAATTTGAAAGTCTTAAGGATGCAATGTGTCAAGCACTGGTCTTATCTACACCACACTTCGCAAAATCCTTTATTGTGGAATGTGATGCCACAGGAAATGGAATTGGTGTTGTTTTAATGAAAGAAGGAAGACCCATTGCTTTTCAAAGTCATCCAATCACAAGAAAGAATTTACACAAACCTATTTATGAGAAGGAAATGTTGGCAATACTACATGAACTAAAGAAATGGTGACCTTACCTAATGGGAAGACACTTCATGGTAAAAACAAATCATGATAGCCTTAAGTACTTTTTGGAACAAAGATTATATTCAAGAAGAGAAGAAAAAATGGGTCACAAAGATGTTGGGTTATGATTTTTAAATCATCTACAAAAAATGAAATTAAAATGTCGTTGTTGATGTACTCTCCAGAAAGGATGAGGATGTGGAAGGATATCTTTGGGCCATTTCTATTATCCAACCAATTTGGATAACCAAAGCAGGGGATGAATGGAAGAATGATGAAGAAATATGGGCACTCATTCAAATGTTGCAGCAAGATACCAGTATATCTGATACATTTAGCTAGAAAAATTATTCATTATGGTACAAATATTGCTTATATATATTCAATAACTCCCAAATTAAACAAAAGATTCTTTTGGAATTGCACTCCTCTCGCTTAGGAGTGCACTCGGGATTTTTACAAACTTACTAAGGGTCAAGAAGGAATTTTTTGTGAAGGCCTTAAATTTGACATTCAAAAGTTTGTGGTAAAAGGTTTGGTTTCCAAACAAAATAAAGTGCAGCCAATTAAGACCCCAGCTCCGTTACAACCTTTAGCCATTCCATGTCACCGTTGGGAGGAGGTTTCAATGGATTTTATCACAGGTTTATCCAAGTCTAAAGTAAAGAGTGTCATCATGGTGGTAGTTGATAGACTAACCAAGTATGCACATTTTTGTGAATTATCTCAACCATTTAAAGCCAATACAATTGCTACTACATTTATGGAAACAATTCAAAATCTACATGGAAACCCAAAGATTATTGTAAGCAACAAAGATCCCACTTTCATTGGAAATTTTTGGACAAAATTATTTTCTTGTATGGGTACTGAATTAACTCATAGCTCATCTTATCATCCTCAATCTAAAGAAAAAATGAAGATAGTGAACAAATATTTGGAAGGATATCTTTGTTGATTTGTATCTTATGAACCAACACAATGGGTCAAGCGGTTACCTCTCGCTGAATAGTGGTATAACATTTCCTTCCATATGGCAGCAAAAATGACCCAATTTATGGCACTTTATGGATATCATCCACCATCCATCACATCATATTTAAGAGAAAATTATAAGGCTCAAGCATTGGAAGATCACATCGAGCATGAACAACAAGTTCTCCAACTTTTGAAGAGTAAGCTCACTTTGGTACATAATCGAATGAAACAACAGGAAGATCAATGTCATAGCGAAAGAAGTTTTGATGTAGGCAATTTGATATTTTTAGGGCTACAACCATACAAAAAAATTTCCCTCAAACAAGCTAAGAAGGATAATAAATTATCACCAAAGTACTATGGTACTTACAAGGCATTGCAAAAGATTGGTACTATGGCATACAAATTGGAGCTCCATGCATCTTCCCTAGTGCACCCAGTTTTATATGTTTCATGCTTAAATAAGGTTATAGGTGACAAACTCCCAGTTCAATCAATATTTCCAAAACTTTATGGGGAAGGAAAAATCATAGTGGAACCTGAAGAAGTCATGGAAACAAGAACCCAAGAGCTACGAAATCGATCAATTTTAGAATATCTCATAAAGTGGAAGAACTTACCAGTGTAATATTCCACATGGGAGGATAAGAATTTTATACAGAAGCATCCCAAACTACTCAAGGGTTGAAAAAAAAAATATTTTAAAGGAGAGGGGCATGTTAGGTCCATATAATACTAGTGCAGACCCTTATTGTTATTAGTAAAACCTTCTTATTGTATTGTTGTGCCCATGTAGTCCCCATGTTGTTATTATTACACTCCATAAAAGCTCATTATTGTTATTTTTGTGCCCCTACAACATTATTGTTATGTAGGCTCTAATTATATTGGGACTCGTAGACTCCTATATATAGAAAGGAGCTCATGTCATTTGTATCATCCAATAATTATCCATTGGTGTAATGTAAAGGAGGTTGCCCCCTCGAAGAGGCTGATTTTGAAATGATTGATATATATTTCCTTCTATTTTGTGACCTCGTTGCGTAAAAATAACCCTCTTAGCCACAATGTTATATGTTAGCTAATGACCTTAAAATTAGTTTATAAACATCTTCAAACATAACTAACCACCTTTTCATTAATCAGCCACTAGCCCACCAAGGACTTAATCTAGTATAATTGTCCAAGTCACTAATCTCATTAACTCTTACTTCACCATCATTCGCCGTATCGACTTCCACTAACAATGACCAAGTTAAGGAGACAATAGTGACTTTTTAAACCATATTTTTTAAACTTCATTTTAAACACCACTATTATCGCACACTTTAATCGATTAATTTGTTCATTGTATAGCCTAGTGATCCAATAACCTAAAAGTTGTGTTATCTATTTACATTATACTTTGATGGTCATTACCTGTTGGTCCCACAACCCACCATGGTTAAACTATGTTAATGAATGTTAACCATTGTTAATGATAATCACTTATGCTTGAGCATCACTTAAAATTTTTTATCTAGTAATTCACTCACCAACAACTCCTAAGACATGGTAACTTATGTTGCATAATGTATCACAATAAACTTAAAATACCCAGCATTAACCTTCTATTTAATTTATATCTAAGGTTCTAACTACCTAATTTACTAGATCCCACAACACATTATTTCCTTTTAGCTCACCTACCCTTAACCTTCATTAATGATATCAATTGTCATTAAGTGTGATTGATTGAAAATATTGATTATAAAATCTTATTTGACCATATTAATGCTAATTAATAACCCATTCAAACATTAATATTATTTTTATTATTATCCAATTTTAACGTCATGCCACCAAGACACTACATTGGTGTACAAGGCCCTCATGTTTGTGGGGCAAGAGACCCACTTTCATGCAGTGATTTCACTGCTAAGTCTATAAAGGCATACATACTCTACCCCCATTAGGTTTTGAATATGTGACCTCTTTAGGAGGAAACACATGTTCTTAACCATTAGGCCCACTCAAGCTATATAAATTTAGTAGAGCCTAACCTTGAGGGCTTCCAGGAGAATTGTCACGATGACCTCCCATTAGTGAAATGCTTTAAAAATAGGAACTTGACCAATTAAACTAACCCTCAAAACTTATCCATTATTATCCACTAATTAATTAAACAAATAACTAACCCATAACCTATATAATTCCCATTCCATTTACACAATATAGTCCTAACTCATTGCTCGATAAAAAACAATGAGGCATAACTTTATTTTTTCACTTTATTGAATAATAATAATAATAATGGTGGAACCCAAAGTATGTTCCCCTGGCACGTCACCCTTATTATGTAGTTTTTCTTTTAATATGATACAAAATATAACTATAGGATATTTTATTAATCAATTAATGAAGGGTTGTTTTAGGTGGTATGGATTATTGAAATGTTCTTACACAATGATATTTCCCCAATTTTTCCTTGCTAATGATGGAATGAAGACCATGTTGATGTTGTTGTTACAACACTAAGCATATTTTTCTATGGTCAAAGTTATTCTGATCATTGAAGTGATATACTTATGGATCATGCAATTGAATAGTTGAGATTTATAAATTATAAAACATTGTAATTTAGAAAGGTCTTATAGTTCTATTTCAATTAAGGTAATTTTCTACAATATTGTTTTGTATAATAGCAATTTGTATCAAATGAGAATCAAGAGATTTTCATGATGATTATACTTTTTAAAAGTAGGAATGTTATATGAGACTATAAAAGAATGTACATGTGACCCGTGAAGCATGCATAGATAGATATTAAAGGGGGAATCACCATCATTATAATCTTGTATTACAACTTTCATTAGTACAAATACTATTCTTGGCTCCGTATCTCTTTCTTGATTAAGTTTCATGTTGTGTAAATCACCAGCCACTACTAAGGTGGAAGGCCCCCCCTTTGTTAGCATGGATCACTAGCTAGAGATGTATCATAGAAATACATGCATTTCTTTTCAATTGCGAGTTATATGTGACTTATTGTTACTGTTATAAATATTGGTCACATAATGAATAGTTAGCTAAGATTGTAGCCTTTATCATTATGTAATAATATAGGTCTCAGACTGGTCCCTTTATTAGATGTGATGGTTTTTTTATCACTTTTATAATTCTTTGGTTTCTTCCATTTTTTTTTTCTAAATAAGATTAATATATTAACAAAGTAAACAGGTACAAATACAATGTGACCGAAGTCAAAACTCTGCTATGAAGAAAGGTAGAACTGTCAAGACAAGCAGATGAGAAGAATGATTGTAGGTAGTGAGCTCATTGTTGTGCCTATTTTCAGGAGCCACGCAGGGGACCGGGTTGAGATACGCTTGATAATGCAGATTTAACAAAAAGCCAAAAAACACAAGAAAACCACAAAACTATTTGCGTTACAAACTTTCCCAGTAGTGAGGGTCGCACTGCACGAAGACGAGGCCTGGGGGAGTGAACTAGTAATCTGGAGGCTCTTCCTCGATACGACACCAACCATACTCTGTCAAATCCCTTGCTTGAGCTGTGTTCTGAATAGAGGGACCAGGGTCAACAGGTGCCATCACCACATCCTGAGCGTTGCTAACCTGAACATTCAAATCCTGTCGAGGCATATATCCAATTCCCAGCTAGACGGAAGAAAAACGAGCAGAGATAGCCCCTGAACCTCCCTGATGAGAACCAAAGTCCTCTATCTGATTATCTTGATGAAAAACAACCGAGATATGAGTAGAAATGTTGGGGTGATTTAGAGAGTTGTTAAAGGTGAAGATTGTCATGCCAGAAGTGGGAGGAGGCCCAGGGTGGTAGCCAGTGGAGTGGAGCCGCCCTTTCCCACTACAGGTGCTGGGGTGGCAGCCTATAAACAGTTCACTGGAGAGGGAAGGAAAATCAGAGGATGAACCAGAAGGCACGTGCCGAGACTGGCCTCTCTGACACCCCCTTCTTTGACGTAGACGAGGCATCTGGGAGATAGCAGTAGTGGGACACCAGGAAGGCAGGGTAGCAGCAAGGACCGGGAGATGGCAACGGCTTTTCCAGCAGGACGGAAAAACTTCGCAGCAGAGACCTAAGGTCTAGGAAGGGAACCAGTAGAATCGCTAAAGCCTCTTCACCAAGAGAACAGAGCTGAGCGTTGAATTGTCCCTCCCTAGCAAATCCCAAGAGACTTCAATCATGACAAATCCAACATTCCACAACACGAAACCAGAAACGAGGCCATAGATAGGAAAAAAGATCAACGAGACAAAGACATCAAAACAACAGCTCGAAACCCAAGAAAGGACCAAGAGGAGGAACAGAAGCTGCTCCGCCAAGAGGGCAGAGCCAAGCAACATAGTAACCATCCCCAACAAGTTTCGAGAGACCTTAGGAATGATCGAGTTCACAGGAAACAACTGTAAATCAGAAATGAGACTAGAGGTGAGCGAATGAACCATAAACAGCAAAGACGAATTCACCTCATACCCAAGAAATATACTGGCCTTATCCTCCTCAGGCACGCTTTTGGATGCTCCTTTCATAACTCTCGCATTGAAGAACCCTGTTGTATGATGCAGGCTAGAGCGTGCAGAGGGAAAAACCAGAACTGTAAACATAATGTGAGAACTGGAGCCACTGAAACAAGATCTGATGACCCTTACTCTACGCATATGCCAAAAGCCAACTGCCTTTCCCTCGTTTATCATTCTATACTAGGTGGCCAGGTGTCGATCTACCTCACCCCACCCGTGTCCCTTCGTATTTATGGCCACCTGAAACACCCGCATCCGAGAAAGAAGCATCCTTTTAGACGAGAGTTTTGCATTCCTGTTCTTGATCATGTTTTAGAATTATGTCTAGAGTCCTTGTGATTAGATTGTGCTCAGTTTCCACCCCCAAATTAGCCAGTAGATCAGTGACCTTGTTGCCTTCCCTCTTAACATGATTGAAGATGATGGCCCGATTGTTGTGAAGTGTTTGTTCTATGGCATCCAATCTGGATTCCAGCCTCCAACTATTACCAATTTTCCTCACATGAGTCCCATTTAGGAGCTGTTTGGCCATGTCGATGAGGATTAGGGAATCACCTTCGATTTCCAAGGGATGGTAGTTGTGTTTCTAGGAAAGGAGAAGTCCTTGCCAGAGACCCTCCAATTCAGCCTAGTTGTTAGTGTCCCATCCTATGTTTCTAAAGTATATGTGGAGAGGCGAGCCTTCATGATTCCCGAATATGCCACCGAATCTTGCTTTTCCAGGGCTGCCCTTTGAAGCTCCATCGAAGTTGAGCTTAAAAGTGTGCTTTGGAGGGGGTGTCCATGAGTCCTTTTTTATGTTGATGCTCTCTGAGGGGACTTGATTATGAATTCCCTACAGGAGTTGCATGTTCCAGTTTTCCCAAATTGCTTTCTCATCTGAAAGAGTGGGAAAGTCGCCCGGGGACCAAGTGTGAAGCACCAAGGTCTCTTTGAGATTGAGACAGAAGTTTCTCCAGATGATCTCTAATGGAGTACTTTGATCTTTGAATATGTGCTTGTTCCTTTCTTTCTAGATGGACCAAAGGAGGAATCCATGAATCAATCTCCATAATTGGTTGAGAATTTCACTTTTTTAAGTGTTTTGTTGCCAATGACAAATGGAGTTGATGATGTCATCCGACACTCTGCATCTTCTTTGACATCGAAAGCTGGCTTTCTTCTATAGTTGGTTGGCCAGGGTGCATGAGTCTAGAAGGTGCTGGAGAGTTTCCTCCTCAGAGTTATAGCTGGCACCGATTGAGGGCCCATGAAAGTTTCTTCACCTAAGTTTGTCCCAAGTGAGTATTTTCCAATGCCCAACCAGCTAGAGGAAGAGAGAGACTTCGGGCCAAGTGCCTAATGACCAGATTCTACCCCAGATGGGATCCAGGGGCGATGGATCTGTGCAAATGATTTTATAAGCCTTTTTTGTGGTGAATATTACTCTAGGCGGGTAACCCCATTGAAGAATATCCCTGCCTTCAGAGTATCTAATTCTTCAATTTTGGAGCTCCCACTCCAGATCTTTCTTAATTTGGTGATCTGCGTCCCATATTATCCTATCAATTTACTTCCATTGTCTACACCCCTGTTCTGTCTCCTGAGCCCAATACTGCCAGAATTTTTCATGTTGTTGTTCCTCCTAGGAATTGCCTGGAGGCTATCTAAGGATTTCGTTTAGCTTTGGCAGTTGGTTCCAGGTGTCCATCCAAAATTGAGCTGTTCTACCATTTCTTACTTCCCAAAAACTGTGTTGCTGGATCAACAAGAAGTGTTGTTTAGCAACGTTCCATATGAGTGAACCTTTTTCAGTGGGATTGAATCTTATGATCTCCTCTTGTGGTCTATGCTTGGCATATTTGGTCGTCCTGATGGTTGCCCATGGCCTGTTAGGGGCAGTGAGCCATTGCCGCCATATTTTTGCGCACATGATGGCATTCTTGTGACTGGGATCCCTTAGACTGATGCCTCCTTTTGCTTTAGGCTTACAAGTTGTAGTCCATTTTACCGAGGCCCATTTGTGATTTGTACCTGTAGCCCCCCAAAGAAGGTTGCACTATAGAGCCTTTATTTTTTTAATAACCCATTTGGGCGCTGTAAGGATTGGGAATAAGTAGAGCAGCATTGCTTGAAGAACAACTTCGATTAGCACTAATCGACTAGCTATGTTCAGAGTTTTGTGCGTCCATAAATTGAGATGTGATTAAAGTTTCTCAAGGAGCATATGCCAAGAGGCATGCTTGATGGCAGAATCAATAAGGGGAGCTCCATGGTATTTGGAAGATAGAGAGTCTGTGGAGAAGCCGAAAATATGAGCTATGCCTTTCTGAGTGACAGGGGGAATGTGAAAGAAGAAGATCTGCAATTTGGCCTTGTTGATACTGGTTCCTGAAGCCTCAGAGAAGTCATTCAGAAGGGATTTGAATAGAGAAGCTTCCTGAACTGAAGGGTATCCAAAAGGCATGTTGTCATCAACGAACTGTTGATGAGTGATTGTTGGCGAGTTGTGAATGGATAAGCCTTTGAGTTGCTGGGAGAGGAGAGCTTGTTTGATGTGGCGGCCCAATCCTTCCGCCATTAGCACGAAAGGAATGGGGAGAGTGGATCCCCTTGCCTAATTCCTCTTGTGGGACTAAAAGGATGGGATGGGATGCCATTGAAGAGGATAGAGAAGAAAGCTGTAGAGATTAGGTTCTAAATGCATCGCACCCATATTGGAGAAAATCCAAAAGCAGTTATCATTTTTTGTATATATGTCCAACTTAGCTTGTCAAAAGCTTTTGAGAGGTCAAGCTTGATAATCATACTTGCCTGTTTTGTGTGCTTGAGGGAATGTATGATTTCATGTGTGAGGATGATACCGTCCAAGATCTGTCTTCCTTCCACGTAGCCAGATTGTTCAAGCGGAATGGGCAGGGGCAGAAGCGGCTTTAGCTGGTTGGCAATGACTTTAGATATCACTTTGTAAATTACATTGCATAGAGAAATTGGACAAAATTTTTCTGGAGTACTGGTGCTGTCTTCTTTAGGGATGAGCACAATGAAAGTTGAATTAAGAGAGGGCAGAATCCAATGGAGAGTATGCGATTCCTCCACTACTAGCCACACTTCTTCTTTTATCAGCTCCTAGAAAGAGTGGAAGAAAGTGGTGGTGAAGCCATCCGGGCCAGAGGACTTGCCCTCCTTGATTTGGTTAATTTCTGCATCCACCTCCTGTGGCGATATTGGGTGCACAACGAGTTCGTTTTGTTCTTCTGTGATAATTTTTTGTACATTTTGTATGTTTTTTTCTATAGCAGGCCGTCTATCTGTTTGGCACTGGTGATGAACCTGCTGGAAGTGTCTTATGAACTCCTGCTCGATCTCCACATGATTTTCCACTCTTTTCCCTCCTTGCTTCTGAATGAAAGAGATGGTGTTGTGCATTCTTCTTTGAATTGTGGTTCGATGGAAGAATTTAGTGTTCCTTTCTCCTTCTTTCAGCCATCTAATCCTGGATTTCTTCTTCCATAGTATTTCCTCCTGCTTTCTCCTCTCCTCCAGTTGATTGTGAATGCTCTATTCCTGTGCCAAGTTCCCTTCATTGTATCCCTCATTGATTATTTGTTGCTGGAGCTCTCTCATTTCCTTGTTTAGATCCTGTTGCGCTTGAAAAATATTACCATGAGTCTCTTGATTCCAACGCTTGATTTGGGATTTTAGAAATTTGAGTTTCTGTTGGAACTGA
>APFE030516159.1:41528-99678 GCA_000404065.3 Pinus taeda
CATCAAGGAGGTCATAAGGGGCCCCATAGTACATAAAGCATACATCTCACATACCCAATCCCTTATTTCTTGAACAATGATATGGTGTATATAAACCCGACCTCAAGGGTTAATTTATGGAGATAGATTTATCAAATTACCACTTCCTTTAAATATCTTAGAATTATTCTTAGATACCACCATCCTCTTCTTTCTCACCCATATTTTTCCAATGAAATAAATTTTATTCAATTCCGAGCTCTATATTGAAAGTATGCTTAATTGAAAAGATATCCTCTAAGGTCCTCGTCGGTGTTTGTATCATTTACACATAGAATTGTTTCCCCCCCATGTCCTATTGTACAACACCATGCCATACTAAAACATTATGCCAACATTCCACACAAACCTTCCATGTGAGCATCCCATGTAATAGAATTATCAAGTTTCATTTGTATAAGGAGGAAAAATTGATATCGAGTGTCCCAACCTCCTAATACCTAATCATCTCATACCTAATAACCCAATAGTTTGAAGTCTTTATATCCAATATGTTGACCTCTTTATACTATATCACCTAATATCCTAAAAGTGGATAGTGTGAAGTCTTGATATCCTATATCCTAACCTTCCCATACCTAATAATATGATATCGCAAAAGTAAATACAATACCCACTAGCCAATATCCAGACCTCACGATACCTAATAATCTAATAAAGGATATCGGTTGAGTTGAATTATATCCATTATTCAATATATTTTCCTATTAATTAATTAATTAATTGATCCACCATGTCACCAAGGGAATACTAAAGGAGTCTTCAATGAATCTCACTTGGTCCAACTAATAGACCATCAACTACCATAACTCTAGTTTTCCCTTCAACTTACATTTATATCCATTGGGCCATCAAGCCGCCAAAAAAATTATCACTCCACTCATGACACTCATCTAATATAAGAGTGGCCATCAACAAATGGGAATAATCTCCATAGTTCATAGGCATTTCAGAATCTACTAGTATTGGTGGTTTGCATTTGGAGTTTGTTGAAAGCATTATTGACACCCAAAAACTCGATACACTATAGTGACATCCTATCCTTTAGAATTAATATCCCTTTCAATACAATCTTGGTCATGACCCCCTCTTAGACCACATTACCAAGGTTTTATGCCAAAACCTTGAATATCTAAATTTCCAAACCTTCTACTAACAATCACGTAAATTCAAAGAGCCATGTATAAAATTTAAAAACATCTCTTAAACTCCCAAGCTAGTTTTAAATATACAATTTCCATATATACACACACACATGCATACATACATACATACATACATACATACATACATACATATCCACATACATATATATTTACACACATATATATTTACACTATTTTTAATATATTTTTTTGATGACATATATCAAATATTAAAATAGATAGATCTCTCTTATTCCTACTATAATTTTCTATAACCTTAACAATTTTTAGAATAAGTTTTACACTACATCATTTTAAATTAGGATATACATTATAAAAATGAAAATTCATTCTAAGAATTTATACCTTGCACTAATTCAAGGCCTTGTAAATTCAAGGATATAAAAGATTTGACAATTTACAAAAATGTCTAAAAGAAACATTATAAATTTTGAAAAATAGTTTTGAAGAAAAAGAATGTGCTATCTACAATTTTGAAATTCTACCATTTAGGTACTCAACATATACATTAATGAGAACATATACATTATATTTTGAATGAAAAATAACATGTTATTAGAAAAAGTCAGATTTCATATAGTTTTAGAAAGATTCTATAACTACAAATTAAGAATGCTATTTCAATTTTGTTACGTTTAGTCTTTTTATACCATATTCAAATTCATTATAAAAGTTTCTTCAATCATTCCTGCAAGTTGACATAACGTTATTTTCCATATTCACAATTCTAGTAAGGATTCATGAGTGATTATCATTCACTTGCCCACTATTCTAATGATTTTTTTTGGCAAGCTTTACATGTTTTAATGGTAAACTATATGTGTTATATTGAACATTTTCTTGCATATACATATGAATGGATTTTTAATTAGAGATTATTTTAGAAAATACCATACTCAGATATGATATTTGAATCACTAAAAAATACCCTACCAATATCCCCATAAACCATAAAATTCTAACCTAATAATGTCATAACTTAACAACCTCAACACTCAACGACCATATTGACTAGCATCTCTCACCATTAACCACCATTGGCTATGATTGATGACTAATATTAACCTTGTAACCATGGTGGGCTATAATAATTTATGGTTGACCATCATTCACCACAGTTAATCTAGTAACCCACTTACCCATAACCCTCATAGCCATAGTGTTCTATGTTAGCTAATGAGCTTAATATTAGTTTAAATAGATCCCCTAACATAACTAACCACATTTTCAAGAAGCACCAACTAGCCCATTAAGGACCTAATCTAGTATAACCATCTAAGGCACTAATCTCATTAACTCATTAACCCTTCACCATCATCGAGCATATCAACTTCGAGTAACAATGACCAACTTAAGGAGACAATAGTGACTTTGTAAACCATATTTTCTAGGGTTCATTTTATTAACATTTACGTGTATGAACCATTAATATCACACCCTTTAATTGAGTCTAGACTAATTTATTTATTTTATAGCATAGTGGTCGAGTAACCTAAAAATTGTGTTATCTAATTGCATTAGCCTATATTGATGGTTATTGCACATTGGTCTCACAATTAACCATGGTTGAACTTTGTTAACCAATGCTAACCATTGTTCTGATAATCATGTTTAAACCTCACTTCACAAAATTTATGTAATAATCCACACACCCACAACTCCTAAGGCATGATAACTTATATTGCCTAAAATATCACAATAAACAAATAACCATTAATCCACCATTTAATTTGCATCTAAAATTCTAACCACCTAATTTACTAAAGCCCACAACCCACTATTTCCTTTTAACTCACCCACCCTTAATCTCCATTTAGTATATCAATTGTTATTGAGTATAATAATAAACGATATTAAGTATAAAATCATATTTCACCATATTAATACTAAATTAATAACTAAGTGAAACATTAATATTATATTCTCTTATCGAATAATTCATTAAATATATAACTAAATTCATAATCCATATACTTCCCATTCCATTTGACCCAATATAATCATAATTCATGGCTAATAGACAACGAAAAGCCATTAAAAAAATAAAAAATAATAAAATCACTTTATTGAAAAATAATAAACTAAATATAAAAGAACCCAGAGTAAATAATGATTTAATGTATATGTAAACTTAAAGCTAAAAATAAAATTAGCCGTAACCCTCTCTTCTCTTCGATTGACATATTTAAAATTTAAATAACGTAACACGCAATGTGGCAAATATCCATTTTGCCCATAAACAACAAAAGCACCGACAAACACCTGATCCACTCAGGCAAATAGCCGACCACCAACTCACTCAGCGACAATTGGGTACTTACCTATAAATCCGAATCTAGATGTGATTGTCTTGGTCTCCAACCATATTTACATTCAACATTTGCACATTCGAAGTAGGGTATGGGCGTTAATCATATGCTCTGAATCTGCGAACGAGATTGCGAGTGGAGACATATTCAGCTGCGGTACACATAGAGATAGCGATAAATTGAAAGGATTGGATATGGATTCCCGGTGGTCAAGAACACTAGGGGCGCTTAAGGACGCTGCGTCCATAGGGTTAGCGAAGCTGAGCAGCTCGATGAGTTTCATTGACATAGCTGTCGTTAAAGACTCTGAAAGGGAACAATTGTTTTAATTTATACTTTATAAGCTGGTTATAGAGATTTATAAGATGCTATTCATCCAGGCAAAGATCAAGATCCATATCAGGAAGTAGCACATCTAGTGGTCTACCTCTCTAGTTAAGGAAAGGCTAAGCAATCGAAATCCAGGTTCAATACATATGGAGATTAGCTTGGTTCGATAATTATTAGGTGTTTTTGTGGGTAATTAATAGGCGTTTTAAGGTAAGGATTACCATATATGTTTAATTCATAGCTCTATGTATTTTTTGAGTGAAGTTGCCTGCTTTATTTAGAATTTAAGTTTAATGAATTTTTAAGTAGAAATAGTATTTTCCAACTAGTCACTATGCCCGAAAAATTGATATTGTATGTGAAGGTTACACCCCTAGGAATTTGATGCATTGCTTAACTGCTTTATGGATGGGAAACCTAAAATGGGTAGCCACCTTATTTATGTTAAAATCAAATTCTTTTGGCATCTTATAAAGGCTTTTGAGAATAAACATAACTTCCATTCACACCATCTTAGTGTTCTAGAATATTATGCTATCTTATTTATTAATTGAATTATGGATTTCAATAAATTATTATCCTTTATAGTAAGTTTTTCTTTGTATGTATTCCATTTCCTTTCCTACCTTTCATTTTTCTCTATACAATTGAGATTAGTTGTTCCCAAACTAAGTGTACTTAGCCTAAGTTATGCCTCTCTAGCTTCTTTCCAATTAATATTCGTCTTTAAACATGTATATCGTGTACATTCATAGTTTTTAACCAAGTGTTCCCAACATGTACATTACACAAACTTAAAAACAAGGGTTTTCCTAAACATAGATGACACCAACCATGTCCAATACCTAACTCCAATTAAAATAGAATAGATTAGAATTGTTTTAAAGCGCATCAAAAAGTTTCCTTGATCCTCATAGCTATATATAATGCCCTTGATATACAACTATAGAACTCAGACGGTAGATGCCACCCTTGTACCAAAGTAAACAAATTTCACTAAACCAATATTGGGACTCTCATACTATGAGAGAAATCTTAGTGCAACCCTTCATCACCCTCTTGTAACCTATGGTACCCATTGCTGTGTGAAATCTTAGTGCAACCCTTCATCACCTTCTTAAACTTATGGTACCCATTCCTCTATGATGTATGCAAGTGTGTTGTGTTTCTTTTTTAGTACAACATTGTATATTTAGGATTCAAATCATTCCACACTATTTCATATGTTGTAGGTTGACCTATACACTAAGTTCTTGTGTATAAGTTTGAATATACTCAAGTGAACCAAACCCTATGACATATATCATGGTGCAAATCCAAGCGGAAGTCCAAAACCTATGTTTAGAAATACAACACGTAAAACAAGACCAGGCACAGCTTCCAGAAGTCTGGGAAGAAGTATTGTGTAGGACGTGTAGAAGCCAAGGACATGATAAAGATCATTGTCCGATTGCAGTGAATTTTGTGGTAACAGGGGGCCAACGACCTTGTGACCAGAGGTACAGATGGGATGGAGTGCAATTTCCCCATTGTGATGCGTGATATGCTACGTAGGGGGAAAGCATGTGATGAACAACTGCTACATATTGTTGAATGTACAACAACCTCCTCAACACTTATTTTGTAACTTTTGCAGAATAATGGGTCACGAGGAAAGAGATTGTCGCATGTTGATGGATCGACCCCATACATATAAGATGTAAAGAGAGACCTGCGCGGACCCATGGAATTCTCGATATGTAGATGAGGGTGTGGAGGATGGAGCCCTAAACGGAGCGGTGGATAGTTGATCTGTTATAATTGTGGTGGACAACGACATTTCAGGCGTTGTATGAATCCTACTAGATCCTGTTGTCCGTTACGCTACCAATTTGATCACGATGCAGTTAATTGCCCCCCACTTCTCATCCAATTAAGGGAGAAAGGAGTACTCCCAGCTAGTCTTGCCCAAAACATTTAGATGATGAAGGTTGAACCCCACACTGAAGGCCCCAACATAAACATGATGCTCAGAAGAGTGCCACTACAAGGGAAGATAAGGGAAAAAAGCCAGAAGAGGATATGTGGGTTCATAAATCTCCTACAACACAACTATAATTTGATTTGGCACAAGCAAAGGAAACCTTTTTGGAGGCTAAGAAAAATTTTGCAAAAGCATCGACTTCGGGTAGTAAACTGCCCAGATTGGCGATTACAAGATGGACTAGGTCATCTTAGATCTAGGTTCCAATGTGAATGTCCTACCAAAATAGAACTCAGAAGGCATGGGCAGGCCTACACTGCAATGGTCCCTGATGGGAAGATTACAAGGGATTATCGTAGATATCAATGGTGCCCACACGCACGCTGATTTTCAAGTCATAGAAATCATGGACGACGGTAATCCCTATCCGGCACTACTAGGAATAGATTGGGCAATAGACATGAATGGAATCATCAACCTCGAAAAGCGGAAAATAATCTTAAAAAAGAATGCACTTTGAGTAGCAATTCCTTTGGATCCAGCTAAAGGAGCACGTTAGATTCAGATGAAGAGGTTGAACGATGGCAAAATCGACTACATGAAGTAACCACATTGAATTGTAACAAAATGGTCACAGTATGAGTCGTCGCGTCAGTCGCAAAAGTCGCCAAAGAACTATTGATCTCAATAAAATCAAAACCTAGTACGCTGAAGATATTCACATCCCAAAAAGCGTAGACATCGAAAAAAGAGGCAGGCACGATTAAGCCTAAACTAAACCGTGGAGGTTGTGATCACACGTTAATATCGATAACTAGAAAAACTAAGAAGAGCAACCCACAACAACACGAATTGCCAGAAGCTAACCATAAGGTCCATGGAAGCCCAAGGGATAACATACATCACAATGCTATGTTAACACAACTTTATTGGAGGCTGTGGATACTATGACCTAGATGGCTCTGCATTAGGCAATGGAAGAAAAACTAGAAGAATCTGGGTAGCTACCAACCCCACGCTGACAGTACCCTTAAGGTATGATCCAGAGATCGAAGCATGGTAGAAAGGACTAAATGCAGGAGAATATAACACCACAATGCTTGCAGAAGCTCAGCCATTTTTCACCTAAGATGACTCAGACCCTTGCTGAATATTTCTAGAACTAACCCAGAGGGGACCATGCTATCAAGACAGCACACACATCCATGGCGTAAAACTTAGGCTAACCAAGTGCTCGGACAATGCTCGCAGCACAGGAAGGTCGAGATAGTACGGATCTACACCAACGGTGTGGACACCTCACTAGTTGTTAAGATCGTAGTCTCAGCACCCCAAGCAGCTGAAAGAGGGCACAAGACTACTAACAAGTCTATTGGGATCCAATATGCTGTACCGAGTTCTGCCTACACTACCCTATCTTCTCGATCACAACAGTGGTTGATGAGTTGCACTACCATGTAGCCCAGTCAAAAGATAACCGTTAACACTCCTTTCCGTACAAGGGACGTTACGATACGATAGGAAGGAGCGGAGGGAGATGACCACCCGATTGCATTTGCAAGTCGAAGGTTGTCGAAAGCTGAGAAGAATTACTCTACTACTGAGTGAGAGGGATTGGTGATGGTGTATGCCCTCCAAAAGTTTCATCACTATTTGCTTGGAGGACATTTTAGAATGTGTACTGACCACTCTACGCTAAAATACATAGTGAATAAGCTTGTGTTGGGGGGGGGCGCATTTGTCAATGGTTGTTGTTGTTTTAGGAATATGATATTGAGGTTGTTGTAAAGCCAAGATATCTATCTAGACCACTTATCCCAGATTGAGACAGGTGAGGGACCCACAAATCTAGAAGAAGGACTCCCAGACACCCAGTTGTAGGCAGTGCACATTATAGATGACCACTTTGAAGATATAATCTATTTTCTGACTATCGACATTGCACTGCAGGGGGATTCTATGCAACAAAAGAAGGAATTTGTGACATGAGCAATAGATTTCATTGTGATTTCCAACCATCTCTACAAGATGGGCCATGATGAGATATAATGCCGATATGTACCAAAGTTTGAACGAGAATAGATCCTTGCCAAAGCACATGGAGGGGTCACTAGCGGACATTATCCAGGCCACACCATAGCCAAGAAGGTTCTTCATGCTAGATTATGGTGGCCTAGCCTACATCAAGAGTCAAAAGCATACTATCAGCCCTATGATGTATGCCAACGAATGGGCAAGCTGTCACGAAGGGATATACCGAAAGAAAGGGAATGCGAAGTAGAATTGGTCCAAATGTCATCGCCCAGCCTAAGCGTAAGATGGTGCACTACTATAGAACAATAGAAGGATGGGAAGATGGTGACCATGGGTGGAGATGCATTCAATAAGTCACCTCTGATGGTTCTCAGCAATTGGGATCCTACGGACAGTAACCAAGGTCTTGCAAAATTGCAACATAGGTTGCAGTTAACGGTGTGAAGAGAAGATATGGTGGTCAGAAAGGGCTATGGTGGTAATAGGAGGTCCCATATGCGGCTCCCTCATTCACGCTAATCCTTGGAGGGGGTATTCTATGTTAACCAAGCAGAGAAGAATGAGCATCATTGGTTGTGAGATGTGGTAGAAACACTGAAGTAGGAGACGAATGAAGTGTTGTAGGAGAAAAAGAAGAAGCAACTAGATGACAAGTGCCACCCAACGGGAGGTGAACCGTAAAGCCAAGGCATAGCATCTAGCCACATCAACAAGTGACTCGGGATGAGTCATGATGATTGTGTTGGGGGACTGTTGGAGCGTGAACTATAGGAGGTTGAGTCAAAGGGTATTCCGCCCGCAAATAATGTTTTGAAATACTAATAGAGTTGACCTGCGAAGGGTTTGTGGGCCAAGGGAAAGTATAAATAGAGCGTGGTTCTATGAGGGAAAAGTAGTTCTTTTGGAAGATGGAATGTAATGGGTTCTTAAAGAAAATAGCCTAGAAGCATCTGTAACTTCAAGTTGAGGGAGTAGGATAGAAGGTAGAGGCTCTGCAGCTGTGTGCACAGAGGCCTAGAAATTCCGTATCTATGTGCAGACCCTTGCAGTTGAGTGCAAAGGGTGGAAATGGATGTATTGTTGAGTATCGGTAATAAAGGTAAGTTTCTTCTAAATTATGTGTTAATTGCGACACTACTCTTTTATAATAAATGAACTATTATCATCTTTTCATTTGCTACTATCGAATACATGTGAACTAGGTTAATCTTGATGAGCAAAGTAACCAAAAAGTAATAAATGTTTGCTTAAAGACCATGTTACCTAGATCAAAATAGTAATAAGGGATTCAATCTGTAATAAGTGATCCACATGGATTTGGCATAGTGCAAGGTTGCAGGACAACATGCAAGGCCCAAACCACATCCAAGACATCCCCAGGGTGTGGAAACCTGGTTCTATCACCCTCCCCTGCTATCTCAGGTGAGACCTTAGTCCCCGCTTCGTGGATTGTTACCGAAAGGGCTGATAGTTGCAGGATTTGTTTGTCTAAATAATTCTTTCGAACCTGGGTCAGGCCACAATAAGCCAACAATGGGGTACCCACAAGAGGTTCAAAAACCCAAAATTCTCCACTCTGTTGATCCATTCCATTGTTTCTAACTAAGTGACACCCGAGTCTGGGTAATAGACACACTTCATATAATTTTTTGTCGCGAGGTGAGGGAACCATTCATGGTTTACAAGGTCACAATATTCCATCTTCAGCAGGGGGATCTCTAGAAGGCATGCACCTTCAAAGGGTACCTGCTCGGGTAGCAGGGGTGTAGAAATGACAAACTTATCTGAGTCTGGGTCCTTGGTGACCTTTGTTTTCCCCTTGCGTGGAGGCATATAGTTCAGACACTTTGAAATGGGCCCCATTCCCTCAACGTCTATATCCTTGGTGCCTTGTCCTTCCTTGACTTCCAAATCGACAACCCTCTCAAGCTACTTATATTTCTTCTACTTTTGAGTTGTAGAATGTTTTCTGGGTGATTCACATACTAGCACCAGCCCCTTCTGCTTATCCTTCTTCAGCCTCTGGGTTGCTCTAAGAGGGGTAAGCTTTAGCCTAAGCGACTGCAGTGCCGTAGGCACATGAGCTAGAGCTTCCATACTCACCACCTCTAGAGAAGCTCCTTTAGATTCGAAATCTCCGCTAATGCTCACAGTCTCAGCAGGGCTTGGTCCTAACATGGTGTCAAAGATGAACTTCTGATTCAACTCTGGTAAATTAGCAAATGTAGGGTTCATGACCAAATCCTCAAAGAATGAGTGGTTCATAAGAAACAGATATCACAACTCAAAAACTCTAATGGTGCAAAGTGTTCTTTGTTGGGTTGGCATGCATAATTTATAAGGGTTTTTGAATTCAAATCCAATTGTTCCCCCAAAATTTGATCATTAATGTTTTTTAGCGGTAGATCTTCAATGATTTTGGCCTTAAATGTTGCAAGCTCACACCTCTTAACCATCTTCTGTCTGGAAAATCACGAATAGTGACTCCAATGGTAAATTTTTTGTTGTGCTACCCGACAACTCCCTTCACACAGCTTCTTATACTATGACTTCACCATTTTACACATAGCCTACCTATCACAGAGTCCTCCAATCTTGGTAGTGTAGTTTATAGTCTTGTGCTCCCTTACAACTACCTAGAGCACTAAGACTGTCATGCCATTATATAGTCATTAGTATGGATCCCCTGTATATGGTTTTAGTCGGCTTCCATTCACCCTTCCTGTAAAAGGTTCTCCATTAAGCTTCGCGAGTTGAACCGCACCTCCATCTGTAATCTCTTTGATAATATATGGCCCAAGCCAATCCATCTGAAACTTTCCTAGAAACTTAGTGAACTTGGTATCATATATTAAAACCAAATCATTTACTTTGAATGTGCGCAGCTTCATGTGTCGATCGTGCCATGCCTTTTCACGCTCCTTCTGTACTTTCTAATGGAATCTAGTCAAGAATCTACCTTCTTCAAGCTCCAACAGTTGTGTGAGCCATTCTTCTAAGGCTTCACAATCTGCCATACTTGTGAAAGCCGCTATGCATAGACTAGGCATGATATATTCTAGAAGCATCACAACTTCTACGTCATATACCAATATAAAAGGTGTTTTTCATGTCATACAAGTAGTCCTCTATGCCGATAGCACTGCAAGTACATGCACATCCCAATCATTCATTGTGCATTAGAAATCTTAATTAGTGCATTTTCCAAAATCTTATTAAAGGCCTCAACTATTCCATTAGCCTGAGGATGATAAAGTGTGCTCTTCTGATGATAAAACTAGAATTCTTCAGTCAACACACTAATCATTTCATTTATGAAGTGTGTACCCTGATCACTCATCAACGCTTTTGGGCAGCCAAATCTAGTTAACACATACTCAAACAAGAACTTCACTGATGTAGCCCCTATGCAATCCGTTATCGGCTATACCTGAGTCCATCTGGTTAGAGACTCCATTCCGATGATGAAATAGCATGCCGCTACTTTCCTGGGGGTTGAATGGGCCCAATGAAATAAATTGCCCATTTTTCAAATGGCTGCAATGATACTTAAGGATTCAGTGGCAGCTCATCCCTTTGTCATGGTCTACCCATTCATTAACATGCATAGCATGCCCTACAATATGCTTTAGAATATTTATGTAGCGTAAGCCACCATAATCATGTGCACAAAATCATCTTCGTTGTTTTCATTCTTGCATAATGTCCTCCTACAGCCCCTCGATGAGCTTTAGCGAGGATTCTATTCCGTTCAAAATCTAGCACATATCGTCACAATATTTCATCTGCAACCATCTTATACGAATGTCCTACAATCACCGATAAATACACCATGTGCACTACTAGTTCTTTGTTTTGTTGAATGTTATATCCTTTTAGTGTCATTCCTGTACTAAAAAAGTGTACAATATCTACAAAGTGGTTATCTGCAACGTGCACCACGAAGAGTTGTGCATTAGGCAACCCTTTCTGTAAATTTGTAGGCTCCTCTCCAATCTCGATCTGTGAAAGATGGTCAGGTCCTGGATTAAACCTCCCTGGCTTCACAGTCACCTCAATTTCATACTCCTAGAATAGCAGCAACCATCAGTAGATCTTCCCCCCAAACACGGGGTTATTGACTAGGTATTTCAAGGTATAATGATCTGTGTAGATTTTGAGATGTTTGCCCAGGAAGTAGTACCTAAAATTTTGAATCACGTATACTATAGATAATCCTTTCTGCTCAGTTGTTGAATAATTCATCTTGAACTTTGATAATTTCCTCCTCGTAAAGGCTATTGGGTGGTCCATCTCTCCCTCACCGACTTGTGTTAGTATTTCGTCCAACGCAATGCAAGAGGCATCAACATGCACATGGAATTCCTTTTTCCAGTCTGGGAAGACCAAAATCGGTGTGGTAACCATCTTCTGCTTCAATAAATCCAAACTAGGCTAACATTCTTCATCCCAACAGAATGTAGCATCCTTCTTCAGTAGTTTATCCATGGGTGCGTTAATCTAAGCATAAGCCTTAATGAAATTTCTATAGTATCCTGTATGTCCAAGAGTTGCGGAAAATGTTTGAAACTTCTTGGGGCCTCCAAATTAACTATCACTACGATCTTGACAGCGTCCACCATTAACCCTCACTTGCACACCACATGATCCAACAAGATCCTAAAGGGGACATAGAATAGAAAGTTCTTCAGGTTTAGCATGATTTGGTATCTGCGACATGTATCCAGCATCAGGTACAGACTTGTTACATGGCACTTTACTAGACCGAACACCATCCAATCATCAAAATACACCTCCAAAAATGTGTGAATAAAATCCTTAAATACTGCTATAACTATGCGAGAAAATATGGTATGCACATTCTTAATTCCAAACAAAATGGTAGTATACCAAAAACAACCCCACTCAGTTGCAAAGTTTGTTTTTCTCCTATCTTTTGGCGTGATCTTAATCTGATGGTACCTCAGAAAGCCATCAACGAATGAGTAGGCCTCCTGCCCTGCAACGTTGTCCAATAAATAATTAGTAAACAGTTTTGGAAAAGGATCATGGATGTAGGCATCATTAATATTCCTTACATCTATGCAAATACTTATTTCTCCCTTTTTTTCTTCTCCTGAACCACCATCAGGCTCAACCAATTAGATTCTTCCACCCTTGCGATGATGCCAACTTCTAGCATCTTATCTAAGTTGGAACAAAACATTTCCTTGTATTTGGGATTAGGGCAATACAACATACGGTTTCAAAGTGATTTTCATCACACTCGAGTCACCTATGATGCCCTTCAAGTCTGAAAAATTGGAGGGAAAAATATCTTGGTATTTGCTGAGTAGCTCAACAACTTTATCCATTGTGCCATCATCCCAATAATATCCAATATTTACAAATTTTTGCTCTGCTTTAGTATCAATGTTTACTTGTTTGGTTTTCAATGATGCGTTGATGTCTACGTTCTCTAGTTGCGGTCGTTCGACCTCGTGATTGCCTTCTGCCACTGGAATATTGATATTTCTTCGATCTTTATCCTCCTCCTCGGTAGTCACATTATTGCATTTGAGTGCATGGCACAGTTGGGTTCTCCTATCTGGATGAATCAACTCCAAAGGATCGTGTGGTATTTTGAAGATCGTTGTGTTAATCTCCTATAGAGCTCCATCAATGCATTCGAACCCATCTTCCAAACTAAAGGTCATTAAGAATCCTTCCCTTAATATATCCCACTCTGTGGTGCCATGGCGCAACTCCATTTCTAGATACCAATTCATAGGAATTGTATCCGAAGTATGATAGAATAAGTGCACCCACTCCATCTATGGCTCCATTCCATAAACTTTAGTCCAGTTTTCTAATGATCGCACGGATCATTTCTCTCATCATATTTCTCACTCAGTTGAATTTTTGGATGACTAAATCACAACCTCATCATCCTCCTATAATATCACCTTTTATCAAAGCTATCTTTGTGCATACCCCACCATCATGCAGGCGTAGCATGCAATGCCAAATCTAACGCTTGGAAGCAGTGCTCCTGAGGGACCTCTCATTCAAACACATCCAAAAACTTATCTACGTTAGTTAAACCATCATAATAGGGTAAATTTCTTACCTTCGATGACACATAGTGCAACAATTTAGTCATCATGTTGCAGCGCAACATAGATACTTCATCTATCCTATTCTACTAATGCTCTAATTCTTCATCCGAGTCCATTAGTTGTTGGATTAATCCAATCTTGATCTCATGTAGTTACTTCGTAGATCTTATCCAAGTCATCATCTCTTTCTTCCTAGTCACGGACCGGTTTAGTATAATGTGGTCCTTCTCTAGGGTCTAATGGTACTACACCCCAAAGTGATTTCCTCTCAAACAACATCATACTCTTCATTAAGTTGATAAATCCATTCATATCAATGGCTAAGTCAATTCCAAGGAGCGTGGGTATGGGTTGTTATCATTGACAGTCTCGACTACTTCAAAGTCAACAAGCGCGCTCGCATCTTGTATATCTACGGTGACTCCATGTAGTCATCCCATAGGGATAATATTTTGTTGGTTTTTCATTCTAAGCTGGATTGGAAACCACTGCATCATAGATTTCCCCATTCTCTCCCATGTTTGTTTAGGCAAAATGTTCCTGTTAGACCCCAAATCCAAAATAACCTGGTTCATCTCATAATCTCTTATATGTGCAGTGAGACTCATTTCATGCGCTTTTATTACCTTACGTTTGGCAATTTTTCTTATTAAACTATGCCCATTAGGAACATTTTCTTTACCAGCAAACTTGTTTATCAATTTCTGCGGACCTTTCACAGCCTTTCTATTGAACATCATGAGTATAGAGTGGTCAATCTCTATAGGTGCACTAGTTTCTCGTACTTTTCTCTGGATTCCTGAGGTAGATGCCTCAAAAAATCTTTTCTTGGCTTCCATAAACGTTTCCTTTGCATGGTCTAGATCGAACTCAGCTTCCTTATCTCGGGCATGGTAGAAAGGAATAAATGCAGGAGAATATCACACCACAATGCTTGCAGAAGCTCAGCCATTTTTCGCCTAAGATGACTCAGACCCTTGCTGAATATTGCTAGAGCTAACCCAGAGAGGACCATGCTATCAAGACAGTACACACATCCATGGCGCAAAACCTAGGCTAACCAAGTGCTCGGACAATGCTCGCAGCACAGGAAGATCAAGATAGTACGGATCTACACCAATGGTGTGGACACCTGACTAGTCATTAAGATCATAGTCTCGATCACAACAGTGGTTGATGAGTTGCGTTACCATGCAGCCCAGTCAAAAGATAACCGTTAACACTCCTTTCGGTACAAGGGACGTTACGATACGATAGGAAGGAGCAGAGGGAGCTGACCACCCGATTGTGTTTGCAAGTCGAAGGTTGTCGAAAGATGAGAAGAATTACTCTACTACTGAGTGAGAGGAATTGGCGATGGTGTATGCCCTCCAAAAGTATCATCACTATTTGCTTGGAGAACATTTTAGAATGTGTACTGACCACTCTACGCTAAAATACCTAGTGAATAAGCTTGTGTTGGGGGGGCGCATTTGTCGATGGCTGTTGTTGTTTTAGGAATATGATTTTGAGGTTGTCGTAAAGCCAAGACATCTGAATGTGTATCTAGGCCACTTATCCCAGATTGAGACAGGTGAGGGACCCACAAATCTAGAAGGACTCCCAGACACCCAGTTGTAGGAAGTGCACACTATAGATGACCACTTTGAAGATATAATCTATTTTTTGACTATCGACATGGCACTGTAGCGGGATTCTATGCAACAAAAGAAGCAATTCGTGACATGAGCAATAGATTTCATTGTGATTTCCAACCATCTCTACAAGATGGGCCATGATGAGATATATGCCGATATGCACCAAAGTTTGAGCGAGAACAGATCCTTGCCAAAGCACATGGAGGGGTCGCTAGCGGAAATTATGCGGGCCACACCATAGCCCAGAAGGTTCTTCATGCTAGATTATGGTGGCCTAGCCTACATCAAGATTCAAAAGAACAGTATCAGCCCTATGATGTATGCCAACGAATGGGAAAGCCGTCACGAAGGGATATACCGAAGGAAAGGGAATGCGAAGTAGAATTGGTCCAAATGTCATCGCCCAGCCTAAGGGTAGGATGGCGCACTACTATAGAACAATAGAAGGATGGGCAGATTGTGACCATGGGTGGAGATGCAGTCAATAAGTGACCTCTGATGGTTCTCAACAGTTCGGATCCTACAGACAGTAACCGGGGTCTTGCAAAATTGCAACATAGGTTGCAGTTGACGGTTTGAAGAGAAGATATGATGGTCAGAAAGGGCTATGGTGGTAATAGGAGGTCCCATATGCGGCTCCCTCATTCGCGCTAATCCTTTGAGGGGGTATTCTATGTTAACCAAGCAGAGAAGAATGAGCATCATTGGTTGTGAGATGTGGTAGAAACACTGAAGTAGGAGACGAATGAAGTGTTGTAGGAGACAAAGCAGGAGCAACTAGATGACAAGTGCCACCCAACGGGAGTTGAACTGTGAAGCCAAGGCAGAGCATCTAGCCACATCAACAAGTGACTCGAGATGAGTCACGATGATTGTGTTGGGGGACTGCTGGGTAGTGCAAGCCCCACGGAATGACTATGGGGTGCAAAGCACAGAATTTTGGGTAATATTAGGGTAAAATACTCTACGGAAAGTGTGGAGTGTGAACTATAGGAGATTGAGTCAAAGGGTATTCCACCTGCAAATAATGTAAAGAAATAGTAATAGAGTTGACCTGCGAAGGGTTTGTGGGCCAAGGAAAAGTATAAATAGAGCGTGGTTCTATGAGGGAAAAGTAGTTCTTTTGGAAGATGGAATGTAATGGGTTCTTAAAGAAAATAGCCTAGAAGCATCTGTAACTTCAAGTTGAGGGAGTAGGATAGAAGGTAGAGGCTCTGCAGATGTGTGCACAGAGGCCTAGAAAGTCTGTATCTGTGTGAAGACCCTTGCAGTTGAGTGCAAAGGGTGGAAATGGATGTATTGTTGAGCATTGGTAATAAAGGTAAGTTTCTTCTAAATTATGTGTTAATTAAGACGCTACTCTTCTATAATAAATGAACTATTATCATCTTTGCATTTGCTATTATCGAATACATGTGAACTAGGTTAATCTTGATGAGAAATGTAACCAAAAAGTAATAAATGTTTGCTTGAAGACCATGTAACCTAGATCAAAATAGTAATAAGGGATTCAATCTGTAATAAGTGATCCACATGGATTTGGCATAGTGCGGGGTTGCAGGACAACATGCAAGGCCCAAACCACATCCAAGACATCCCCAGGGTGCGGAAAACTAGTTGTAGCACCCTCCCCTGCTATCTCAGGTGAGACCTTAGTCCCCGCTTCATGGATTGTTGCCGAAAGGGCCGATAGTTGCATGATTTCTTTGTCTAAATAATTCTTTCGAACCTGGGTCAGGCCAAAATAAGCCAATAGTGGGCTACCCACAAGAGGTTCAAAAACCAAAAATTCTCCACTCCGCTGATCCATTCCATTGTTTCTAACTAAGTGACACCCGAGTCTGGGTAATAGACACACTTCATATAATTTTTTGTCGCAAGGGGAGGGAACCATTCATGGTCTACTAGGTCACAATATTCCATCTTCAGCAGGGGGATCTGTAGAAGGCATGCACCTTCAAAGGGTACCTGCTCGGGAAGCAGGGGTGTAGAAATGACAAACTTATATGAGTCTGGGTCCTTGGCGACCTTTATTTTCCCCTTGCGTGGAGGCATATAGTTCATACACTTTGAAATGGGCTCCATTCCCTCAGCGTCTATATCCTTGGTGCCCTGTCCTTCCTTGACTTCCAAATAGACAACCCTCTCAAGCTACGTATATTTCTTGTACTTTTGAGTTGTAGAATGTTTTCTAGGTGATTCACATACTAGTACCAGCCTCTTCTTCTTATGCTTCTCCAGCCTCTGGATTTCTTTAAGAGGGGTAAGCTTTAGCCTAAGCGACTACGGTGTCGTAGGAACATGAGCTAGAGCTTCCATACTCACCACCTATAGAGAAGCTCCTTTAGATTCGAAATCTCTGCTAATGCACACAGTCTCAGCAGGGCTTGGTCCTAACATGGTGTCAAAGATGAACTTCTAATTCAACTCTTGTAAATTAGGAAATGTAGGGTTCATGACCAAATCCTCAAAGAATGAGTGGTTCATAAGAAACAGATATCACAACTCAAAAACTCTAATGGTGCAAAGTGTTCTTTGTTGGGTTGGCATGCATAATTTATAAGGGTTTTTGAATTCAAATCCAATTGTTCCCCCAAAATTTGATCATTAATGTTTTTTAGCAGTAGATCTTCAATGATTTTGGCCTTAAATGCTGCCAGCTCACACCTCTTAACCATCTTCTGTCTAGAAAATCATGAATAGTGACTCCAATGGTCAATTTTTTTTTTTGCTACTTGACAACTCCCTTCACGCAGCTTCTTATACTATGACTTCACCATTTTCCACATAGCTTACCTATCACAGAGTCCTCCAATCTTGGTAGTGTAGTTTATAGTCTTGTGCTCCCTTACAACTACCTAGAGCACTAAGACTGTAATGCCATTATATAGTCATTGGTATGGATCCCCTGTATATGGTTTTAGTCGGCTTCCATTCACCCTTCCTGTAAAAGGTTCTCCATTCAGCTTCGCGAGTTGACCCGCACCTCCATCTGTAATCTCTTTGATAATATATGGCCCAAGCCAATCCATCTGAAACTTTCCTAGAAACTTAGTGAACTTGGTATCATATATTAAAACCAAATCATTTACTTTGAATGTGTGCAACTTGATGTGTCGATCATCCCATGCCTTTTCACGCTCCTTCTATACTTTCTAATGGAATCTAGTCAAGAATCTACCTTCTTCAAGCTCCATCAGTTGTGCAAGCCATTCTTCTAAGGCTTCACAATCTGCCATACTTGTGAAAGCCGCTATGCATAGACTAGGCATGATATATTCTAGAAGCATCACAACTTCTACATCATATACCAATATAAAAGGTGTTTTTCATGTCATACAAGTAGTCCTCTATGCCCATAGCAATGCAGGTACACGCACATCCCAATCATTCATTGTGCATTAGAAATCTTAATCAGTGCATTTTCCAAAATCTTATTAAAGGCCTCAACTATTCCATTAGCCTGAGGATGATATAGTGTGCTCTTCTGATGATAAACCTAGAATTCTTCAGTCAACACATTGATCATTTCAATTATGAAGTGTGTACCCTGATCACTCATCAACGCTTCTGGGCAGCCAAATCTAGTTAACACATACTCAAACAAGAACTTCACTGATGTAGCCCCTATACAATCTGTTACCGTCTATACCTGAGTCCATCTGGTTAGAGACTCCATTCTGATGATGAAATAGCATGCCCCTACTTTCCTGGGGGTTGAATGGGCCCAATGAAATAAATTGCCCATTTTTCAAATGGCTTCAATGATACTTAAGGATTCATTGGCAGCTCATCCCTTTGTCAGGGTCTACCCATTCATTAACATGCATAGCATGCCCTACAATATGCTTTAGAATATTTATGTAGCATAAGCCACCATAATCATGTGCACAAAATCATCTTCGTTGTTGTCATTCTTGCATAATGTCCTCCTACAACGCCTCCATGAGCTTTAGCAAGGATTCTATTCCGTTCAAAATCTAGCACATATCGTCACAATATTTCGTCTGCAACCATCTTATACGAATGTCCTACAATCACCAATAAATCCACCATGTGCACTACTAGTTCCTTATTTTGTTGAATTTTATATCCTTTTAGTGTCATCCCTGTACTAGAAAAGTGTACAATATCTACAAAGTGGTTATCTGCAACGTGCACCGTGAAGAGTTGTGCATCATGAAGCCCTTTCTGTAAATTTGTAGGCTCCTCTCCTATCTCGATCTGTGAAAGATGGTCAGGTCCTGGATTAAACCTCCCTGGCTTCAGAGTCACCTCAATGTCATACTCCTATAATAGCAGCAACCATCAGTAGATCTTCCCCCCAAACACGGGGTTATTGACTAGGTATTTCAAGGTATAATGATCTGTGTATATTTTGAGATGTCTGCCCAGGAAGTAGTACCTAAAATTTTGAATCATGTATACTATAGATAATCCTTTCTGCTCAGTTGTGGAATAATTCATCTTGAACTTTGATAATTTTCTCCTCGTGAAGGCTATTGGGTGGTCCATCTCTCCCTCACCGGCTTGTGTTAGTATTTATTCCAACGTAAAGCAAGAGGCATCAACATGCACATGGAATTCCTTTTTCGAGTCTGGGAAGACCAAAATCGGTGTGGTAACCATCTTCTCCTTCAATAAATCCAAACTAGGCTAACATTCTCCATCTTCTGCATCAGAGAGTTGCGGGAAATGTTTGAAACTTCTTGGGGCCTCCAAATTAACTATCACTGCGATCTTGACAGGGTCCACCATTAACCCTCACTTGCACACCACATCACCCAACAAGATCCTAAAGGGGACATAGAATAGAAAGTTCCTTAGGTTTAGCACGATTTGGTATCTGCAACATGTATCCATCATCAGGTGCAAACTTGTTACATGGAACTTTACTAGACTGAACACCATCCAATCATCAAAATACACCTCCAAAAACGTATGAATAAAATCCTTGAACACTGCTATAACTATGCGAGAAAATATGGTATGCACATTCTTAAGTCCAAACAAAATGGTAGTATACCAAAAATAACCCCATTCAGTTGCAAAGTTTGTTTTTCTCCTATCTTTTGGCGTGATCTTAATCTGATGGTACCTCAGAAATCCATCAGCGAATGAGTAGGCCTCCTGCCCCGCAACGTTGTCCAATAACTCATTAGTAAACAGTTTTGGAAAAGAATCATGGATGTAGGCATCATTAATATTCCTTACATCTATGCAAATACTTATTTCTCTCTTTTTTTCTTCTCTTGAACCACCATCAGGCTCAACCAATTAGATTCTTCCACTATTGCGATGATGCCAACTTCTAGCATCTTATCTAAGTTGGAATAAAAAAATTTCCTTGTATTTGGGATTAGGGCAATACAACATCTGGTTTCAAAGTGATTTTCATCACACTCGAGTCCCCTATGATTCCCTTTAGGTCTGAAAACTTGGTTGGAAAAATATCTTGGTATTTGTGGAGTAGCTCAACAACTATATCCATTGTGTCATCATCCCAATAATATCCAATATTTACAAATTTTGGCTCTGCTTTAGTATCAATGTTTACTTGTTTGGTTGTCCATGACGCATTGATGTCTGCGTTCTCTAGTTGCGGTCATTCGACCTCGTGATTGCCTTCTACCACTGGAATATCGATATTTCTTCGATCTTCATCCTCCTCCTCAGTAGTCACATTATTGCATTTGAGTGCATGGCACAATTGGGTTCTCCTATCTGGATGAATCAACTCCAAAGGATCTTGTGGTATTCTGCAGATCGTTGTGTTAATCTCCTATAGAGCTTCATCAATGCATTCGAACCCATCTTCCAAACAAAAGGTCATTAAGAATCCTTCGCTTAATATATCCCACTCTGCGGTGCCAGGGCGGAGCTCCATTTCTAGATACCAATTCATAGGAATTGTATCCAAAGTATGATAGAATAAGTGCACCCACTCCATCTATGGCTCCATTCGATAAACTTTAGTCCAGTTTGCTAATGATCGCACAGATCATTTCTCTTGTCATATTTCTCACTCAGTTGAATTTTTTGACGACTAAATCACAACCTCATCATCCTCCTGTAATCTCACCATTTATCAAGCTATCTTTGTGCACACCCCACCATCATGCAGGTGTAGCATGCAATGCCAAATCTAACGCTTGGACGTAGTGCTCCTGAGGGACCTCTCATTCAAACACATCCAAAAACTTATCTACGTTAGTGAAACCATCATAATAGGGTAAATTTATTACCTTCGATGACACATAGTGCAACAATTTAGACATCATGTTGCAGCGCAGCATAGATACTTCATCTATCTTATTCTACTAATGCTCCAATTCTTCATCCGAGTCCATTAGTTGTTGGATTAATCCAATCTTGATCTCATGTAGTTACTTCGTAGATCTTATCGAAGTCATCATCACTTTCTTCCTAGTCACGGACTGGTTTAGTATAATGTGGTCCTTCTGCAGGGTCTAATGGTACTACAACCCAAAGTGATTTCCTCTCAAACAACATCATACTCTTCATTAAGTTGATAAATCCATTCATATCAATAGCCCAGTCAATTCCAAGGAGCGCTGGTATGGGTTGTTGTCATTGACAGTCTCGACTACTTCAAAGTCAACAAGCGTGCTCGCATCTTGTATATCTACAGTGACTCCATGTAGTCATCCCACAGGGATAATATTTTGTTGGTTTTTCATTCTAAGCTGGATCGGACACCACTGCATCATAGATTTCCCCATTCTCTCCCATGTTTGTTTAGGAAAAATGTTCCTGTCGGACCCCAAGTCCAAAATAACATGGTTCATCTCATAATCTCCTATATGTGCAGTGAGACTCAATTCATGCCCTTTTATTACCTTACGTTTGCCAATTTTTCTTATTAAACTGTGCCCATTAGGAACGTTTTCTTTACCAGCAAACTTGTTTATCAATTTTTGCGGACCTTTCACAACCTTTCTATTGAACATCATGAGTACAGAGTGGTCAATCTCTATAGGTGCACTAGTTTCTGGTACTTTTCTCTGGATTCCTGAGGTAGATGCCTCATCAAAGCTTTTCTTGCTTCCATAAACATTTGCTTTGCACGGTCTAGATCGAACTCAGCTTCCTTATCTGGGGCCTTGCGGACACATCCATCCTCTTCAGGTTATTTTCCCTTATCACGCCTAGTTGTTATTCTGCTTCTCAGCACGATATTCACATTTGGATCTTCCTTATGGGGCTCAGCTCTCATCATTTGTAAGTTATCCATAGGTTGCTGAGCTTGCACCTTCTTCTCCTACATCTTAACTATCAACACAAGGAATTATTCTATGATGTGGTCAAATTGGTTGCAATATAGACATGACGGGCGTGTGTGATGTTGACACTCCCTCACGTAGTGCCCTAGAGTTTCATAGTGATTGAAAATAACCTGCCCATGACCTCTCCTAGGTCCTCCTCCTCCTCAACCTCATCCTCATCCTTGATATCCTCCGTATGCTCCTCCGATGCACTGATCTCGAGTCCAAGTCTCTAATTTCATTTGGCAGGTAGGCATTCTTTCCATCATTAGTTCATAGCTATGATAATGGCACTCACCATAGCCCACTGATTTGTAGAAGTTGCCTAACAATAGTTGCAATGTCTAAAAAAACTTTTGAAATAAATGGAAATTATTCGTTGCATGTTTTCTAGCCATCTAACAAATAACACACCATAGCACTGACCATGCACTCGGTCCTGCTAGAGCCTTCTGCCTCAAAGGAATTGTTCCCCCCTCTGTAATATAACTTTCAAAAATAGGGTAGTGGTCTTCATTATTCCCCTGGCTCTTACACTTGAGGCACCAAAATTCCTCGCGCACCTCTGGCCTAGCCTCCTCTTTTTCAAGATCTGTAATTCCAAGAAGAGGTTCTGCAACTATGAGCGAATTTGTTCAACTCACAAAGTCACATCCTAAATAGGCATCTCATGCATTCTCATCATGATTTCCAGGGCTTCTACCTAAGTTCCTATCTTCTATTATGACAAAGCAATCCTCAGGTGGGGCAGAAGCGAGGCTATAAACCACTTACGGTGCTGACCATTGGTGAGCTACGTATTAGCTTAGCGGATCACACATTTTAGCGTTTGATCTAACCCCCAAGGCATCTCCACAACCCTCATCGTGATTTATTTAAATCCAATGACTGACTACGAGTCAAAATGAAGCTTACTAAACTCCTTGTTTAAAGCATCCTTAGTTTCAGCTAGCATTGCTAAAGGATGATCAACACCAGACTTAATATACCATATCATCGAGTGATCCTATAGAGAAGTAACCAACTAAATATTCTTTATGTTGTCATCAGTGATCTGTTGTGTGGTCCACACAACATTCACAACAAACCATAATTGATTGGTATCTTTGCTCCCTATACCCTTGAAAATTGACAACTTTATTGAGTTTGACATGTTCAACTACGGTGGTGATGGTGGCGGTGTGGAAAAGGTGTATGATGTGGAGATGAGGGTGTAGGTGGATTGGATGGATGATGTATCTACAGAAAACCCTATCTTATTAGCTGGACCATGCTCTACGGTGAGGCTTGTGCCATTCCCTCATCCTGGCTTGAAGGAGGTCTAATCAACGGGCTATATTCAGGACCTGCTTTCTCTTTATTTCTAAAGATCTGCCCACTTTGTGTAGATCTAAACATCAAGGAAACGAAATAACTCCTTTCTCACATAAAACCACCTTAATCTAAGTATTCAAACATCTTAGATACTTACTACGCGATCCCTTAAAGAAGCGTCACTCTGCTTTGTTGTAGCTGACTGAGTTATTAGCCACAAAATCTATAACAAATCCTCCTATAATTCAATTGAGCCAATGGTCACTAGCACGCGCAATCTTGTCTTCAGATGCTTCCAACCTTCGCACTAGCTCTAGAGTCCACATTATTGGACCATCAAGCATCCACCATCATTGTTCTTCTGCCAACTTAGCTATCCACTCATATAGTTTGATTGGGAATATGCAGAAGAATATTTTGTGTATTTTTGTATATAAGTATATGGACAACCACTGTTCTTTTGACAGGCGCAAATTCCTATTCCCTTGCACCAAAAATTCATGAATATTCCTATCCAACCACTTCTCAATTCCATCTTGGTGAGATTCTCGTGATGCGACATCACACATCTCCTTATGAAGGTCCTGGTCTTGACAATGAAAACATTTGTTGGCTTAGTGGGTCTAGCCAGGTTCATAGTTAATTGCAGCAAACAAAACCCTACACTAATGGCCCTTTCGGTATCAACCTGCGTAGCATAGGTTGAATTCTCACCTGAATCAGTATGGGGGGATGCTTGAACCAAGTATCCACATCTAGAGATTAGTGTGATGTCTTTTATTTCCCTAGATCTTCATTCACAGAAATGTATTAGCCCCTAGGGCTCGGTACTCCAACTTCCCTTAAACTCCCTCTAGACCTTTGCGAAGGTCTACGATAGGTCTTCGCAGACCTTTAACAAATGAATCATCCACCTACGCACACCATAAAACAACCCTAAATCTAATTTCACACATACCTACTTTAGTATTCAATAAACATAACAAAATGTATTATAATCTTTGCGTAAGTACTTAACATGCATTATGTACAGTTAATAAGACTTATCCAATAGACTCATGTGTAAATACATCATTATTTCATAAATGCATTATTCCATCATAGCATATATCACAAACTTCAATAACAGAAGTAAATAGATAAACACATGGTTCTCTCCAACAGTCTTCTTTATTGATCTTCAATATGAGGTTACAGACTCAAAACTTCCTTGTGCACTTAGCTACAGGGGTCTGCGCACTTAGCTATAGACTCTACTTTAGGCCTACGTACACTCAGTTGTAGAGTCTTTTCCCTTCTATCTACCCACCTTTTACTTTCCCTTTTCTTCAGAAGTAGACACAAGCATGCCTTAGACTCTCTTAAGACACACCTATTTATTGATTTTTACATAGAATCCCATGGTGTGCAGACCATATGCGGATCTCAAAACTGACTCGACTTTCGATAGACAAGCAGTTAAAACCTCTTTTGACTCCTAAATGACTACGTTCTCTGCATCCACAAATTGCAGAGACATTACATATTTTACCAAAATTTACATCAAAACTTGGGATTTTAACCCTAAAAGTGCCCTAGGGGACCCCATCCCAACACCTAGTTAGATAAAGGAGAAATAATAGTTTGTAGAAATATCTTTTGTTTTATTTCACAATTTACTCTTGCTGCATTTATATGCAGGTCTCATGTGGCAGTGCATCTCATCACTTAATTGGAGAAAATACTTTTGTAGAAGAAGTACATGGACTCACCTTCTGATCAACATTATAATAAGGATTATCCAGTTTGAGGTGTGTATGTTAATAGAGATAAGGCATTCAGTTATGGAATGTTCTTATGTTGTGATGATGTGTCATCACACATATTTATTGGAATCTGCAGTGATGAAGAATTGGATGAAAAAGGTAAGATTGTTCAACATCATAACTGTCAGCACTACTACGACAATCATCCCTTTGAACTACCTCTTTTTTGTATCTTTCTATATTTTCTCAACTGTCATCCTATTGATCACTCTTATGATCAATATCCTTGAAAAATCCATGACTTGGTTCCATGGAAGTAGAATTTTCTTCTCATTCCTTCACAGTGGCTCCTTCTGTGCCTCTAAGGCATCGACATTCCAAGGTGATAGGAATGTACATCCCACGACCTATATGATGTGATTCCTACATTACTATATGATGTAAGGCACTTTTAATCATTCATTTTCATCATTGAATATGTATGTTTTTGGATTTGAAAACTAATTGTGAAAGGCTGATAAAACTCTTAGTAATATTCACAATCCATTGGTATCTTTCTTCTTATTTCATTTAATTCTAATATTACCATACAAAATATTGTTATATCACATAACATATCAAACATGTCTTCATATATGCTCTTCTTTCATATGTTATCCACTTACGAGGTTTCCTTTGAAAAAATGGTGCAATTGCAAATGAAAAATAAAATCAATGGAAACAAAAGTTGTTTGTATATGGTTGAATATATTCTCTCACAATTTTTATGGGACTTGCCTTTTATTTTAAAATACAATATAATCAACACTACACTTTGTTGTTTGAATTTTGCACTTGATAAAAACAGAAAGATCGAACTATAAGCTAAGACAAAAATAAATAACCAATTTTTTTATCCAAATAATTTTCCAAACCTAAAATTTCTTTTTAAATAGATTAATTCATATTTATACTTTAAATATTCAATTAAAATGAAAAGCATATCACCTCTTTTTTCTTCTATGGTACTCTTTCCTATGCTATCGCCTTACTAAGTTTCCTTTACAACATATGGTGCAATTGTTAGTATTATGCTCTCTTATCAACTAATTGATTAAACAAATAAGTAACCATTGCCAACGATTGACTACTCTTGATTAGTATTGACCTTGTCAACCATGGTTTGCCATAATCATTCATGGTTTACCATCATTTACCACAATTAATTTAGGAACCAACTTACACATAATTTTTAGGTCCCTATACTACTAGTGTAGCCCCTTATTGTTATTAGTGAAACCCCCTTACTGTATTGTTGTGCCCATGTAGTCCTCATGTTGTTATTATTGTGCCCCATAGAATCCCACTATTGTTATTGTTGTCCCCCTACAGTATTTTTGTTATGTACGTTCTAATTATATTGGGACCCCATAGACTCCTATATATAGAAAGGATCTCTTGTAATTTGTATAATCAAAGAATTATTCGTTGGTGTAATGTAAAGGAGGTTTTCCCCTCGAAGAGGTTGATTTTAAAGTCGTTGATCTATATTTTCTTCTATTTTGTGAGTTGGTTGCATAACATTTGGTATCAAAGCTTTGGATTATAGGGTATCGCTGATCCAAATAGGTCATCGTGACATTTTCACTATAACTTGTCTCCTATGAAGTTTAAGAAGCTAAAAAAAACAATTTGAGCTGAAATATTTCTGAAACTTGGGTCTAAATTTCAGACCTTGTCTTGCTATATTTGTCGAGATATGATCCAAGGAAGTTGAGGCTTTTGTCGGATCTTGAATTACATCTCAAACAGGTGACCATGGGAAAATAGTCATCACTTTCTCTCTGAGTATCAGATTTAAATTTCATAAGAAGTGAGTGAGGACGGAATGTAGTTTTCTATGTATTGTTTTAAGGTCTGGAAGGGTAAACAGTGACACATGGCACTTCGTAAAAGTTCGCTCTACTGAACCAATCTATAATCAGTCATCATGGGAGATTTGGCCTAACACTTTCTTTAATACTCCAATATTGATCAGACCTATGGGGTTGGAAAGAGGACTCAGAGGGATACAATAGTACAAAATTTCATACCTTGGAGATCCGCAATTACAGACCTAGAATAGGATTAATATTCAGCTCCTACAAGGCAAGAAAAAGGTGTGTATTTTTTAAAATTTGCTTAAGTTTTGTTTGAAAAATTATTTTGAGGTGATTCAAAGGGATTAGGGAAGCATGAATATCCTTAATTTATGAAAGGAAGAAAGAAAATGGAAACACCTAGTACACAACCTGAAATCTCTACTATGACGCATGAAGAAGAGGAAGAAATGCAACATGATATATCAAAATTACGTGGCCAAGTGCAACAAATTTCACTCTCACAAAAATTAATAGAAGATAAGATGGATGGTTTGATGAATGGAATGGAAGATAAGATAGAGGGTATAAAAATGGATGTGGTAGTTTTGAATGATGGTTTAAAATAAGACATGGAATAAATGATGAATCCTAAGATAGGGGAGTTGAAGAAAGGTTTGACAAAGTTTCTAGAAGAAAGGCATCCTAGTGATGACAAGGAAATATGTGAAAATCATGATGAAGAAAAAAAAATATATCTATTTTTATTTTAAAGAATCCAATGTGGGGTTTAAGAACCACCACAATCCAAAGATATAGATGCGGAAGTTTGATGGAAAGGATCTGGTAACTTTGATACTATAGATAGAGCAGTATTTTGATCTACATAATGTGCAACCCTCACAAAAGGTCCACATTGCATATTTATATTTAGAACCCAATCAATTTGTATGGTATATATGGATTTGTTATCATAAACCACTTATGACCTGGTTAATTTTTACGGAGGAAATGATAGCACGTTATGAATATATAAAGAGCAATACCATCTTTAGCGAAATGAAAGATATCAAACAAAAGGGTTCAATGGTGGATCACATTGAAGACTTCCAAAAATTGAATATTAGGGTAAATGATATTCGAGAGGGGTATAGGATTTATGTATTCATATGGACTTTAAAAGATAACATCCAATATGAGGTTCACCTTTGGGAACCTGATTCATTGGAGAAGGAATTCAGGGTGGCAAGAAAAGTTGAAAGAAAAATTATGGCAACAAGGAACCCTACTACTCACAACTATAAATATTGAAGTTTTATTGCTCCTAGTCTTCCACAACCTACAAGGCTGACAGCACAACAATTGTAGGAAAAAAGAGAAAAAGGACTTTGTTATAGTTAAGATAGAAAATACACTAAAAGTCATAAGTGTGCTAAAAAAAAAAATTATTATGCATTGATTGCAAAGAGGAGGAAGAAAAGGAACAAGAAAAATCAAAAGAAGAAGATATACACCAGGAAAAAAACCCAAAGAAATAGGAAATGATTCTGACCATATCTTGTAATGCATTGGCAGGAATTACCACTCCTCAAACTCTCAAGACAGAAGGATATATCAATAAGAGAAAGGTAATAATCCTGATTGATTCAGGTAGTACCCATAATTTTATTCATTGTAAGATAACCAAGGAATTGAATTGCTTCCGATATTGATAAGGTGCTCAAAATTAGGCTCAAAAATCATAATGTCAGAATATTGTTAAACTTAGCTTAATATCAAAGATCTTGTCATTCTGATTCCAACTATGCAAACAACACTCAAATCTGAGCTCGTATGTAGGACTTATAGCAAGTCAAAGTTCAGGTTTGACTTGCTCGCATAACATGATTGGATGATGTGGCAAGCTCGATTACTGAATTGGGAGGCACCAAGTGGCAATACGCCATTCGTTCCTACATTTCCAAAAATTACATATCAAGGAGGGGAGGTGTTACAATATTGACCCCTAGCAAGATCAGGGTTGTGATATGATACATTGCATATTACACATTTCAATAGGGAAGTGGGTCAATGCTATAGAATTGGCCACGGAAGGTTTGGTTTGTGATGGGATATCACAATCTCAAATCGCAACATGATGGACAGGCCCCACATTTGTATAAGGTCATCGAGTTTTATCACGATTGCAACATCTTGGATACAATAGGGTTAATGGCTACATTTTAATGTCATGTCAGGTCCATTAACATTGCAATCACACATCTCTTGCCTTGTTGATAGACCGTAAGCCTGTAGGACTCTACCAATTGCGATTTGCAATGAAAAGTTAGTGTTGACAGATTATGACCCACCACGTGGAAAAATTCTTGCTTAGTTAGCAGATTTTTGGAGTGAAATTGTGGGTTCCTGTTCGATGCAGAGTAGTTTGTGGAGCTAATAAGGGGAAAACAAGGAAAAGTCATAAATTCTCAAGTTTTCCACCAAATTAGTTGAAAAAATAGGCTACATAGCCATTTTTTGGGTCTTATGGACTGATTAGAGCAGGTTACATAATCATTTGAGAATTGCAAGCACATTTTTTTACACTTTTGAGAACAATAGAGAGGCCCAAGCCATTGGAAGTTGGACCAAGGTTATGTAGCCCAAGAGGGGTGAACTCCTTTATCATGTTCTTGTTGTAATGTGTTTTTGATGATGCTATATATAACTTTACACTCTTTTTTAGTTTCCGATTTATGTTAAATTGCTCATAAAGATAACATAAAAACTCTTCATTTCACTTGCAAAATTGATGAATTCTTAAGCACAATGAAAGAATTTTGTTTATAATCTGAGGAAGCTCTTACCATTGCAAACTAATATTCTAAACCAAATCAATTTTGGTATTGGAGCACTAAGTTTTCCTTTGTGAAAAAAGGATTTAATTGTTTTCAAGTTTATGTCATGCTTACCAGTTTAAGACTCAAAAAAGGTGAAGGAAAGCTAGTTGGAAGCCCTGAAGTTGGGTCAAGGGGAAGAAGAGTAAGGTTGCCACAATCTCGAACACTAATTTAGCTTCAAGTTGCAGTTAAGACTCCATATATTATGTCTCATGAATGAGAGCCTAAAAACACGACAAAAGATGAGAAGACCTTCAGGAAGGTTGTCTTTGATATGATAGAGATGGTGAAGGTCCTCTATGAAGAGAGAAATAGCAATTTGCAAGGAGAAATTCGCAAACCTCCAAAAGGAGAAGGCTCTTCAGGAGAAGGCCCTTCTGGAGAAGGTAATGGGAGTAGAGACAAACCTCCACCATCTCCACCATATTCTTCATCCTCTTCTTCACAAGCATCTTCACACACTTCCACTAATACAACCCTTACACATACTAATCATTATTCTTCAAAGGAACTGGTAAATCATATCCCAAATCGGGATATCAAGAACATTTCCATCCATCATGATATCTCGGATGCGATAGGGTTATAGGATACAATTTAATTTCCTATCAGGTTGACCAATATCTCAACCGTACATCACTCGACGTGTTCACACACCATAAGCCCGCAGGACTCTGCCGATTGTGATGTGCAGTGGATAGTTAGTCCTAGTGGATTATGGCCTGTTGCATGGAAAATTTCTCTCTTGGTTAGTAGATTTTTGAAGTGAAGTTGCCAGTTCCTATTGGATGTGGAGAAATTTGTGGAGAGAATAAGAAAAAAACAAGGAAAAGTCATAGCCTCTTCTGTTTTTCACCAAATTGGTTGAAAGAAGAGGCGAGATAGCCATTTTTGGGTATTATGAACCGATTGGAGCAAGCTTCAGAAGCATTTGAGCATTGTAAACATATATTTTATGCTTCTTATCATAATAGAGAAGCCTAAGCCATTGGAAGCTGGACCAAGGAGGTGTAGCCCAAGAGGGGTGAACTCATTTATTATGTGCTTGTTGTAATGTCTTTTTCATGATGTTCTATATATGTTTATGTTGTTGTCCAGTTTCTAATTTATGTTGAATTGCTCATAAAATTAACATAGAAACGCTTCATTTAACTTGCAAAAATTGATGAATACTTAAGCACAATGAAAGCATTTTGTTTATAATCTGAGGAAGATCTTAGCACTACAAACTAATATTCTAAATCGAATCATATATCCAGCACCAGAGTGTCATGTGATGGTTGTAAATGGAGGAACTATAAATTTCTCTCGAAAGTACCATAATATCAAGCTATACATGGGGGAATATGTCTTGAATAGTCCAATGATTTTCATTCCCATGGGTGGTGTTGATGTTGTACTAGGATTCTAATGGTTATAATCTTTGGGGACAATAACTTTGAATTTTCAAGAACTTTTCATGAAATTTTTTGGGAAGGAAAAGAAGTTGAACTAAGGGGTATCTCAAGGAAACCTAGAAAGGTAGTTAGCTCTAGTGAGATGACAAATATTTTGAAGAAAGAACAATGGGTAGTAATTTCACAATTATGCTCACTAGGGGTTCAAGCATCAAAATCATTTATTTCTCCCGAACTCCAAGTTGTTTGAGACTCCCAAAAATGTCCCACCTATTTTTGATCAAGATCATGTGATTCACTTGATTCTAGTAAGTGTTCCTCCAAACATCAGGCCTTACAGATATCTGTATGCCCAAAAGAGTAAAATTGAACCTATGGTTGCAGAAATGCTAGAGGCTCATCTAATTCAACCTAGTCAAAATTCTTTCTCTACTCTAGTAGTATTGGTGCACAAGAAGGATGGATCATGGCACATGTGTTCAGATTATAGGGAGCTCAATATGCTCACTCTTAAAGATAAATTTCCTATTCTTGTTATTGATGAAATATTGGATGAATTACATGGAGGAATTTATTTCACCAAGTTGGATCTTTATTTAGGATATCATCAAATTAGAATGAATAACGAAGAAATTTCAAAAACAACATTCCAAACTCATGAGGGTGATTACAAATTTTTGGTCATGCCTTTTGTCCTTACTAATGAGTCTTCAACATTTCAAGGTTTGCTGAATTCCATCTTCAAACCCTTCCTTAGAAAATTTGTGTTAGTGTTTTTTGATTATATACTGATCTAGAGAAAGTCTTGGAAGGATCATGTTGAACATGTTGACGGGGTGCTCAAACTATTGGAGGAAAAATAATTATATGAAAAAACCTCCAAATGTTACTTAAGAGTACAAGAGGTGGAATATTTGGGTCATATTGTATTTCATGAGGGTGTTAAGGTAGACCCTAACAAAATTAATGCCATTAAGGAATGGAAAATCCCCACAACCATAAAGAATCTTCGAGGGCTTCTCGGGTACAGGGTACTATTGCAAGTTTATCAATAATTATGGGAGAATAGAAACACCTTTAACATCATTATTTAAGAAAGATGCATTTTGTTGGAATCTAAATGCAAATAAGGAATTTGAAAGTCTTAAGGATGCAATGTGTCAAGCACTGGTCTTAGCTACACCACACTTCACAAAATCCTTTATTGTGGAATGTGATGTCACAGGAAATGGAATTGGTGTTGTTTTAATGAAAGAAGGAAGACCCATTTCTTTTCAAAGTCATCCAATCAAAGGAAAGAATTTACACAAACCTATTTATGAGAAGTAAATGTTGTCAATACTACATGAACTAAAGCAATGGTGACCTTACCTAATGGGAAGAAACTTCATGGTAAAAAAAAATCATGATAGCCTTAAGTACTTTTTGGAACAAAGATTATCTTCAACAAGAGAAGCAAGAATGGGTCACAAAGATGTTGGGTTATGATTTTTAAATAATCTACAAAAAATGAAATTAAAATGTTGTTATTGATGTACTCTCCATAAAGGATGAGGATGTGGAAGGATATCTTTGGGCCATTTCTATTATCCAACCAATTTGGATAACCAAAGCAGGGGATGAATGGAAGAATGATGAAGAACTATGGGCACTCATTCAAATGTTGCAGCAAGATACCAGTATATCTGATACATTTAGCTGGAAAAATTATTCATTATGGTACAAATATTGCTTATATATATTTAATAACTCCCAAATCAAACAAAAGATTCTTTTGGAATTGCACTCCTCTCGCTTAGGAGTGCACTCGGGATTTTTAAAAACTTACTAAGGGTCAAGAGGAATTTTTTGTGAAGGCCTTAAATTTGACATTCAAAAGTTTGTGGTAAAAGGTTTGGTTTCCAAACAAAATAAAGTGCAGACAATTAAGACCCCGGGTCTGTTACAACCTTTATCCATTCCATGTCAGCGTTGGGAGGAGGTTTCAATGGATTTTATCACAGGTTTATCCAAGTCTGAAGGAAAGAGTGTCATCATGGTGGTAGTTGATAGACTAACCAAGTATGCACATTTTTGTGAATTATGTCATCCTTTTAAAGCCAATACAATTGCTACTACATTTATGGAATCAATTCAAAAGCTACATGGAAACCTAAAGATTATTGTAAGCAACAAAGATCCCACTTTCATTGGAAATTTTTGGACAAAATTATTTTCTTGTATGGGTACTGAATTAACTGATAGCTCATCTTATCATCCTCAATCTAAAGAAAAAATGAAGATAGTGAACAAATATTTGGAAGGATATCTTTTGTTTATTTGTATCTTATGAACAAACAAAATGGGTCAAGTGGTTACCTCTCGCTGAATAGTGGTATAACATTTCCTTCCATATGGCAGCAAAAATGACCCCATTTACTTTATGGATATCATCCACCATCCATCACATCATATTTAAGAGAAACTTCTAAGGCTTAAGCATTGGAAGATCACATCGAGCATCAACAACAAGTTCTCCAACTTTTGAAGAGTAAGCTCACTTTGGTACATAATCGAATGAAACAACAGGAAGATCAATGTCATAGCAAAAGAAGTTTTGATGTAGGAAATTTGGTATTTTTAGGGCTACAACCATACAAAAAATTTTCCCTCAAACAAGCTAAGAAGGATAATAAATTATCACCAAAGTACTATGGTACTTACAAGGCATTGCAAAAGATTGGTACTATGGCATACAAATTGGAGCTCCATGCATCTTCCCTAGTGCACCCAGTTTTCTATGTTTCATGCTTAAATAAGGTTATAGGTGACAAACTCCCAGTTCAATCAATATTTCCGAAACTTTATGGGGAAGGAAAAATCATAGTGGAACCTGAAGAAGTCATGGAAACAAGAACCCAAGAGCTACGAAATCGATCAATTTTAGAATATCTCATAAAGTGGAAGAAATTACCAGTGTAATATTCCACATGGGAGGATACAAATTTTATACAGAAGCATCTCAAACTATTCGAGGGTTGAAAAAAAAACATTTTAAAGGAGAGGGGCACGTTAGGTCCGTACAATACTAGTGTAGACCCTTATTGTTATTAGTAAAACCTTCTTATTGTATTTTTGTGCCCATGTAGTCCCCATGTTGTTATTATTGCGCTCCATAAAAGCTCATTATTGTTATTTTTGTGCCCCTACAACATTATTGTTATGTAGGCTCTAATTATATTGGGACCCGTAGACTACTATATATAGAAAGGAGCTCTTGTCATTTGTATCATCCAATAATTATCCATTGGTGTAATGTAAAGGAGGTTGCCCCCTCGAAGAGGTTGATTTTGAAATCATTGATATATATTTACTTCTATTTTGTGACCTCGTTGCATAAAAATAACCCTCTTAGCCATAGTGTTATATGTTAGCTAATGACCTTAAAATTAGTTTAAAAACATCTTCAAACATAACTAACCACCTTTTCATTAATCAGCCACTAGCCCACCAAGGACTTAATCTAGTATAATTGTCCAAGGCACTAATCTCATTAACTCTTACTTCACCATCATTCGTCATATCAACTTCCACTAACAATGAACAAGTTAAGGAGACAATAGTGACTTTTTAAACCATATTTTTTAAACTTCATTTTAAAAACCAATAATATCACACACTTTAATCGATTAATTTGTTCATTGTATAGCCTAGTGATCCAATAACCTAAAAGTTGTGTTATCTATTTACATTATACTTTGATGGTCATTACCTGTTGGTCCCACAACCCACCATGGTTAAACTATGTTAATGAATGTTAACCATTGTTAATGATAATCACTTATGCTTGAGCATCACTTAAAAAATTTTATCTAGTAATTCACTCACCCACAACTCCTAAAACATGGTAACTTATGTTGCATAATGTATCACAATAAACTTAAAATACCCAGCATTAACCTTCTATTTAATTTATATCTAAGGTTCTAACTACCTAATTTACTAGATCCCACAACACATTATTTCCTTTTAGCTCACCTACCCTTAACCTTCATTAATGATATCAATTGTCATTAAGTGTGATTGATTGAAAATATTGATTATAAAATCATCTTTGACCATATTAATGCTAATTAATAACCCATTCAAACATTAATATTATTTTTATTATTATCCAATTTTAACATCATGCCACCAAGACACTACATTGGTGTACAAGACCCTCATGTTTGTGGGGCAAGAGACCCACTTTCATGCAGTGATTTCACTGCTAAGTCTATAAAGGCATACATAATCTAGCCCCCTTAGGTTTTGAATATGTGACCTCTTTAGGAGGACACACATGTTCTTAACCATTAGGCCCACTCAAGCTATATAAATTTAGTAGAGCCTAACCTTGAGGGCTTCCAGGAGAATTGTCACGATGACCCCCCATTAGTGAAATGCTTTAGAAATAGGAACTTGACCAATTTTTTTTCCACCGAAAAAAGCAAACCATCTATTAATTTGAGGAATAATAGGAAGTTACACAGCAAATGCATTGGATTGCAAGAGGACTCATTCTTTTCCATGAGGCAGGGGAAAGAACAGAGTCGCTGCTGAAATATAATGTGATCAGCACCGTCAAGCGCACCCTGGAGGCGATGAACCAGCACAGATATCCCAAGAGAATACATTTAGAAAAGAGAAGTCATGCACCGAAAGAGCCAAAAGGAAAGAGGCGTAAAGCCTGTCAAATAACACGCCTCGCTGAGGCCCGAGGAAAAGCAGACCGACGAAGAGTAATTCCCATGCAGAAACAAAACACCGATTTCGCACAGGGAAGGAGCACCCATCGTCTAGGCAGAAATCCTGCGTAAACACGACCAGGATTCTGGAGAAAAGGGGAAAGAGATAAAGACCAGGTCGAAGCGAGCATCCTTTTACAAGGAAAGCATCCCGCGAGACCTGATAAAGAGCAAAAAAGCAACAAAGAAGAAACTAGAGAAACAAGACATGTATGTACAGAACACAGGAAGGAGAATAACAGAGAAAGAGAACTAAGCGAAAATCGGATGCTCAAGAGGACGAGAAACCCCATTTTCTTCTTCCAGGACAATCCACGACCCCGTCACTTGATTAACACCTTCTTTGGAGAGACGGTCAGCACCAGAATTTCTTTCCCTGTAAAGTGACTGAGAGAGATCTCCGTGAAGTGATTTTTTAGGCGAGAAACTTCTCTGAGCAAGGGAAGCAGGGTGAAATTGTTGCAACGCTGCGTCCCATTGAACCAACGCACAGTGTTCACAGAGTCTCCGAAGATCTGAACCTCATCAACGTTCTACAGGACAAGCCAACCGAGGAGAAGGTCGAGGACTTTCAATTCAACAAAATTATTGGAGCCTTGTCCTAGGCCAACTGAAGCCTTGACAGACTTATCCTTTGAAAAATGAATTATGAAACCAGCCCCAAAGCGGCCGTTTATATCTGAGGCTCCATCAAAGTAAGCCCATGGGATGGAAGGTCTTATTATTTCTTTTCGAACCAGTCTGGGAGAAGGAGAATTAGGCGAAGCAGGGATACTATCGAAAATTGCAGCACCTTCGGCTGCCAATCTTGCGATCGGGAAGACAGAGTCCTTGAAGATGACCTGATTCCTAGCCAGCCACGTCCCCCAGGAGATGAGGAGCGGGATGGATCTCTCTCTGTCATTTGTAGCTTCATTCCACCACTTTTGCCAGGCTTCTGAAATCCCTTGCCCTTCCCACCTATAAGGGATTTTGATTAACCTTAACGTTTCAGCCCAAAGACTAGTGCTGAAGGGGAAGAAGAGGAACAGGTGTTGAACTGATTCGGCGCTGTTCTTGCATAGAGGACACCAGCCCGGGCCTATCCTACCCCGTCTTTGAAGAAACTCCCAAGTAGGGACTTTTTGGAGGAGAGCACACCAGAAAAAAAGTCTGGTTTTCGCTGGACCTTTTAACTTCCATAGAGGTTTGGCCCACCAAGACGGATTTTCCCACCCTTTCTGGGACATCATCCATTTGTACCCCATCTTTGGAGAGTAGATTCCATTCTGAGAAAAAATCCATCGAAGATCATCTGGGGCGTCGGAGAGTCTGAGAGAAGAATTAAGGAGGATATTCCTGTACGAATCCCATTCCTCCAGCCATTCTTCATCCAGTTGAAGATATATTCCTTGCATCCATCCTTGGTTCCAAATGGAAGTAGTCCGAGGGTCAGCCACCTAGTTTAATGTGAGGAGACCTTTCTCTTTTAACACCGCAGCCAACCCCTGAGATAGGGAGAAACACTCTGAACAGCCGATCCAAGGATCTCTGCCCAGCCTTATTTGAGTGCCATCTCCCACGCTCCAAGCCAAACCCTTTTCAATGATGTTGACAGAGGAAGCCACAGCTTTCCAGACCACCGATGAGTGTTTGCAGGCCTTTGATGGCAGTCTGATCCAATCTGTCATTGATAGAGGGTCAATGTATTTTCTCTTAGTAACAGAAGTCCACAAATTGTCAAAAGAGATTAACCTCCAAGCAAGCTTCGCTGCTAGCGATTGTGAGAAGCATTGAAGGTTTTTGATCCCCCAGCCTCCCTACTCTTTGGGGTGTGCCACTTTATCCCAGGCGATCCAGGGAGTAACCTTTTCTGACTTGGAACCTGCCCACAGAAATCTACTGCAAACATTATCGATTTGGGAAAGGACTCCTTTAGGAACCCAAGTCAAACTAGCCCAGAAGACAGGCACAGCCATAAGCACATATTTTATTAACACAAGCCTTCCTGCCCTGGAAAGCCATCTGAAACTCCAGTGTTTCAGCTTGGATTCGATTTTGGCAAGAATCGAGTTCCAATATTTGATTCTGTAGTTGTCCGGTTTGAGGAGAAAACCCAAGTATTTAAAAGTATCCTCCAGCGTTTTGACATCAAAATTTAATACCATCTTCACGCTGTGCACCATATCTTCGAACAAACCTGAACTCATTAGGGAGGATTTCTTCTCATTTATACAGAGTCCAGTCGCCTTCAGGAAAAGGTCCATGATCCTTTTGATCGTCTTACAATCCTCCAGACTGCCATTACTAAACAGAATTATGTCATCAACGAATAAAAGGTGGGTAACCCAGAGATTTTCAGCTGCTTCAATGCCTTTGAGGGTTCCTTGTCTTTTAGCATCATGGATCATAAGGCTGATGCCCTCTGCAGCTAATAAAAACAAAAGAGGAGAGAGCGAACAGCCATGACGCAATCCGCGTTTAGGGTTGAAGAAGTTGGAAGCCGCTCCATTAATCAAGACATCTATGGAAGAGGAAGAAACACAACTCATAATCCATTTCACAAAGTCATACCTGAATCCCAGGTGAGTTAGCAGTAGCCTGAGGAACAGCCAGCTGATTCTGTCAAAAGCCTTTGACAAATCAATTTTCACAACAACTCCTTTCCTTTTCCTGATTTTGAGATTCTGTCAAAAGCCTTTGACAAATCAATTTTCACAACAACTCCTTTCTTTTTCCTGATTTTGAGACTATGAAGTGTTTCTTGAGAAACTCCAACCACTTCATGGATTTGTCTGCCGTCGAGGAAGCCAAATTGCTCAGGGGATATGTTTCAAGAGAGGAAGGGATTTAATCTGGAAGCAATGACCTTAGCTATCATTTTGTAAACACAGGTGCACAAGGATATGGGTCTGAAATCTGCAAAAGAGTCTAGGAGGTCAGATTTAGGGATAAGAGCGAGAAAAGTGGAGTTGAAGGGTTGGAAAATTGATCCCGTGCGCCTAGACTCTTCTACAACTGCCACAAGCTCATCACCAATGTACTCAAAAAAGTGATTGAAGAATTCGACAGTCCAGCCGTCCGGGCCTGGGCTTTTGTCCTTTTGCATGGATTTGAGAATGTCCTCAACCTCTTCCTTAGAAACAGGGGCCATGATGGAATCATTTCCTTCCTCCTCTATGAACCTAGGGAAGAACTGAGCAACTCGAATGACTTCAGCGATAGTTGCTTCCTCTGGTTGTTTAAAGAGATTCTTAAAATAGGAGTTCCCTAAAGAAGCTAGTTCTTCAAAAGAGCCAGCCTTATCCCCATTGGATTTTTCCATTTCCCAAATAGTGTTGGAATTTTTCCTGCCTTTAGCGTAGTTTTGGAAAAACTTGGTGTTGTCATCCCCCGCCTGCAACCAGATCGCTCTACTTTTTAAGCGCCAGCTTTCTTCCCTGTTCTAAAGAATCCGCTTCCTTTCCAACTCCAGATCTTTGAGTCTGGCCCGAGACTCATCAGTTCTGTAGCCAATACCTCCTGAATCTTCAAGAAGGGCTATTTCCGCATTGACATTTTCCAGAGATTTTTCTTCATTTAGTTTCTTCTGGTGAGCCCAATTCTTGGAGGCGGCCTTCATCCTTGTGAGATTTTCCATGAAAGCCTTGCCACGACTTTCATCTTCGCTGAGGTTATCATTAATCCAGGTGCTGTGGAAGAGGTTAATATAGGATGCGTCCAGAAGCCAGGAAGCATTAAATTTGAACGGAGTGCCCGATTTTGGGAAGGCACCCTTCACCTCGAGGAAAACAAGAAAATGATCCGAGAGACCTCCTTCTCCAACCCAGTGTCTGAAATCCTGAAGCTTTTCGGACAACGAATCACAAATTAGGAATCTATCGATCTTCTTCCCGACCCAGTCGTCACCTATTCTTCGGTTCCTCCATGACGGACGCATCTTAAGCGGAGTGACATCCACCAAGGGAGAGGAGGCCAGCATAGTTATGAAGAAATCCGCGAGAGGGTCTGGTCGGGCTCTGACCCCCCAGGACTCTGTCGTCCCCAGAGAAAAGTTGAGGTCTCTGCCGATTACAAGATTAGGGTGCGTCATAAACGACTTAGCAAAAAAGGGGTTCCAAAATTTCTCCCGATCCGCAACAGGACCATAAACATTGATAATGAGGAAAGGAATGCATAGTTCGCTTGAGAAGAGTTCCACAGCCAGAAACGTTTCCCATCCCCACGAAGAGATCTCTCTAAGAACCTTCGAATTGAAACCCAAGGACACCCCTCCTGAGTGGCCATTGGGATCAAGAACATGAAAACTCCAGTCCGGAAGAATCTTGTTGAGACAGCCTGTGACTTCTTCCCCTTTTCCCAAAGTTTCTTGGAGAAAAATAATGTCAGGTTTGTTGGACCTGACCAATTCCTTCAGAGCTCGCTTTTTGGGTTGGCTAGCTAGACCCCTACAGTTGTAGGATAAAATGATCATCGAAAACTCACAGAGGGTGTCTGCTTTGCTCTAAGCACCCCTGGAATAGATAGCTGCTTCCCATCTGCAATGTCTATGACTGCCTTCAACTGAGCCTTCGACAGATCGGTTTTCCTTCCTCTTTTGTTCCTCAGGCCAGAATTCTCCATATCCAGCTCCAATACACTCGTAGCAAGCCCTTTTCCTTTTCTATTGGCCAAAGGTCTGAGGTTGTAAGGGGGCTCAGGACTTCGAACAGAAGGAGGGGCAGGGCAGACAGTCTCGAAGGGAGAAGAGGATGGCTGCAAGGGGGAGGGGATGGTCATAATAATGCTGTCAGAGGAGATTTTCCCCTTCCTTAGGTCCATCAATTCATTCGAAAGTTGTCTTAGAGGACCAGCCTCACTACAAGGCATAGATGGAGCAATTGAAAAACATACAGAGGAGGGATGGGAAAGAAACAAACTCGCCTGATCCTCACCTACCAATTCAGGGAGTTGAGAGGGTCCCTAGGAGTACCTCTGACAAGAGTTGTAATCATTTGTTGCTGACCCCAGATGATCCTGGAAATCTATCTTTCTTTGCTCCGTGAACAATCCCTGAGAAGATGCCGGGGGATCGCTTTCCGTTGTCAGAGCCTCTACTTCCTGAGGGATCTCCTTCTGATTTGTCTTCTGGGTGTTTCTGCTTCTCCTTTGTCCTCTGCGCCGACGGTACCCAAGCGGACATTCCCGGGCCAGATGACCATATTGATGACATCGATGGCATCTGAAAGGGAGATTTTCATAGTCCAAGACCTGAACGAACTCCAGACCACGATACTTTAGGTACATAGCGTCCGCCAAACCCCCCCTGGGGTTTAGACTGACTAAAATACAGGCCACTCCCCATTCATGCGTTCGGAGGTATGATCTATCAATGTCAAGAAATTTCCCCAGAGTGTTGCCTATAGAGGTGAAGGCAGAATCAGTCCAGAATTGCATAGGGAGGCCTGGAAGTTTAACCCAAATTGGGGACTCCACCTCTTTTTCTTTCTGGGCGTCAAACAGGGGCGTCCATCTTTTGAAGAGGATTGGCCTCTTACCGAAGCTCCAGTTTTTCCCCATCACCCAGTCAGCGTGCTCCTTTTGTTCGAAACTAACACAGAACCAACCTCTATCGAAGTTTTTGATTTGTTCTGGTTGTCCCGGGGCTTCTTTCCATTCCATCTGAGTCCACTCTTTTATGTAACCTACTGAGAACTTTCTTCCTCAGACTCTACCGACTAGTAAAGTTTCTAAGGCTTCCATAGCCTGGTCAATGAGGATGTCCACTCCAAACACACAGCTAGGACGCTCCTTTTTCATTTTGATGGGGATGATCTTTTTCCTCTTAAAATACCCACCGACCTTCCTGGCTTCTCCCGTTTCTGTCTTCTTGCTGGCAGGGTCAACTGCCTTATCTGCCTCATTCAGCTCGGGATTGTTAGCAACAGAGTCTCTGTTTTCTTTTTCCTCCTCCTCAGCCGGCCTTTTTATCCCAGCCCCTAGAATAAGAGGATGAATTCTCCCTAGATCCTCTTTTCCGATATCTGACAGCTCCCTTCCCTTTTCTTTATTAGAGGTGTCTTTGGTCAAGATGGCAGCCGGGACTTCCGATGTAGGTTTTACAGCAGAGGCCTGTTCCTGGCCTCCTGACTGCAACCTTCCTCCTCCGATCGCCTTGTCAGGAGACCGAGGGGACCATGTTTTATTCTAGAAGAAATGTATTAGGTTTTTCTCGGAGACTTCAAGACCCCAACAGGCAAGAAGGTCTTCTGGTGCTGGGTCTATATCGACGGTCTCAGGCTCCTGGGCCATCTCGCGATGAGCACCGCTTCCTGGGTCCACCATTAATCTTCCATATCTGATTGATGTCTGCACGGTATTTTCACCAAACAATCTGTTCTGCTATCTATCATGCGCGCGCGCTCTGTTTCTCGACCCTCAACCTAATTGAAATATCCAGAACTTGACCAATTAAGCTAACGCTCAAAACTTATCCGTTCTTATCCACTAATTAATTAAACAAATAACTAACCCATAACCTATATAATTCCCATTCCATTTATAAAATATAATCATAACCCATTGCTCGATAAAAAAAAATGAGCCATAACTTTATTTTTTCACTTTATTGAATAATAATAATAATAATGGTGGAACCCAAAGTATGTTCCCCTGGCACGTCACCCTTATTATGTAGTTTTTCTTTTAATATGATACAAAATCTAACTATAGGATATTTTATTAATCAATTAATGAAGGGTTGTTTTAGGTGGTATGGATTATTGAAATGTTGTTACACAATGGTATTTCCCCAATTTTTCCTTGCTAAAGATGGAATGAAGACCATGTTGATGTTGTTGTTACAACACTAAGCATATTTTTCTATGGTCAAAGTTATTTTGATCATTGAAGTGATATACTTATGGATCATGCAACTGAATAGTTGAGATTTATAAATTATAAAACATTGTAATTTAGAAAGGTCTTATAGTTCTATTTCAATTAAGGTAATTTGCTACAATATTGTTTTGTATAATAGCAATTTGTATCAAATGACAATCAAGAGATTTTCATGATGATTATACTTTTTAAAAGTAGGAACGTTATATGAGAGTATAAAAGAATGTACATGTGACCCGCGAAGCATGCATAGATAGATATTAAAGGGCGAATCACCATCATTATAGTCTTGTATTACAAATTTCATTAGTACAAATACTATTCTTGGCTCCATATCTCTTTCTTGATTAAGTTTCATGTTGTGTAAATCACCAGCCACTACTAAGGTGGAAGGGCCCCCCTTTGTTAGCATGGATCACTAGCTAGAGATGTATCATAGAAATACATGCATTTCTTTTCAATTGTGAGTTATATGTGACTTATTGTTACTGTTATAAATCTTGGTCACATATTGAATAATTATATAAGATTGTAGCCTTTATCATTATGTAATAATGTAGGTCTCAGACTGGTCCCTTTATTGGATGTGATGGTTTTTTTATCACTATTATAATTCTTTGGTTTGCTCCATTTTTTTTTTTCTAAATAAGATTAATCTATTAAGAAAGTAAATAGGTACAAATACAATGTGACCGAAGTCAAAACTCTGCTATGAAGAAAGGTAGAACTGTCAAGACAAGCAGATGAGAAGACTGATTGTAGGTAGTGAGTTCATTGTTGTGCCTATTTTCAGGAGCCACGCAGTGGACCGGGTTGAGATACGCTTGATAATGCAGATTTAACAAAAAGGCCAAAAAACACAGGAAAACCACAAAATTGTTTGCGTTACAAACTTTCCCAGTAGTGAGGGTCGCACTGCACGAAGACGAGGCCTGGGGGAATGAACTAGTCATCTGGAGGCTCTTCCTTGATACGGCACCAATCATACTCTGGCAAATCCCTTGCTTGAGCTGTGTTCTGAACAGAGGGACTAGGGTCAACAGGTGCCATCACCACATCCTGAGCGTTGCTAACCTGAACATTCAAATCCTGTCGGGGCATATATCCAATTTCCCGCTGGAGGGAAGAAAAAGGAGCGGAGATAGTCCCTTAACCTCCCTGATGAGAACCAAAGTCCTCTATCTAATTATCTTTATGAAAAACAACCGAGATATAAGTAAAAATCCTGGGGTGATTTAGAGAGCTGTTAAAGGTGAAGATTGTCGTGCCAGAAGTGGGAGGAGGCCCAGGGTGGTAGCTAGAGGATTGGAGCCGCCCTTTTCCACTACAGGTGCTGGGGTGGCAGCCTATAAATAGTTCATTGGAGAGGGAAGGAAAATCAGAGGATGAACCAGAAGGCACGCGCCGAGGATGGCCTCTCTGACACCCCCTTCTTTGATGTAGACGAGGCATTTGGGAGATAGCAGTAGTGGGACACTAGGAAGGCACGGTAGCAGCAAGGACCCGGAGATGGCAACCGCCTTTCCATCAGGATGGAACAACTTCACAGCAGAGACCTAAGGTCGAGGAAGGGAACTAGCAGAATCGCTAAAGCTTCTTCGCCAAGAGAACATAGCTGAGCATTGAATTGTCCCTCCCTAGCAAATCCCAAGAGGCTTCAAGCATGACAGAGCCAACATTCCACAACACGAAACCAGAAACGAGGCCATAGATAGGAAAAAAGATCAATGAGACAAAGACATCAAAACAACAGCTCGAAACCCAAGAAATGACCAAGAGGAGGAACATAAGTTGCTCTGCCAAGAGGGTCGAGCCAAGCAACATAGTAACCTTCCCCAACAAGTTTCGAGAGACCTTAGGAATGACCGAGTTCACAGAAAACAACTGTAAATCAGAAAGGAGACTAGAGGCAAGGGAATGAACCATAAACAACAAAGATGAATTCACCTCATACCTGAGAAATCTACTGGCCTTATCCTCCTTAGGCACGCTTTGGGATGCTCCTTCCATAACTATCGCATTGAAGAACCTATTGTATGATGCAGGCCAGAGCGTGCGGAGGGAAAAAGCAGAACTGTAAACATAATGTGAGAATCGAAGCCACTGAAACAAGATCTGATGACCCTTTCTCTAGGCGTATGCCAAAAGCCAACTGCCTTTCCTTCATCTATCATTCTATACTAGGTGGGCAGGTGTCGATCTACCTCACCGCACCCCTGCCCCTTCATATTTATGGCCAACTGAAACACCCGCATCCGAGAGAGAAGCATCCTTTTAGACCAGAGTTTTGCATTCCTGTTCTTGAGCATGTTTTGGAATTATGTCTAGAGTCCTTGTGATTAGATTGTGCTCAGTTTCCACCCCCAAATTGGCCAGTAGATCAGTGACCTTGTTTCCCTCCCTCTTAACATGACTGAAGATGATGGCCCGACTATTGTGAAGCGTTTGTTCTATGGCATCCAATCTGGCTTCCAGCCTCCAACTATTAGCAATTTTCCTCGCATGAGTCCCATTTAGGAGCTGTTTGGCCATGTCGATGAGCATTAGGGAATCACCTTCGATTTCCAGGGGATGGTAGTTGTGTTTCCAGGAAAGGAGAAGTCCTTGCCAGAGACCATCCAATTCAGCCTAGTTGTTAGTGTCCCATCCTATGTTTCTAAAGTATATGTGGAGAGGCGAGCCTTCATGATTCCCGAATATGCCACCGAATCCTACTTTTCAAGGGTTGCACTTTGAAGCTCCATCGAAGTTGAGCTTAAAAGTGTGCTTTGGAGGGGGTGTCCATGAGTCCTTTTTTATGTTGATGCTCTCTTAGGGGACTTGATTATGAATTCCCTATGGGAGTTTCATGTTCCAGTTTGCCCAAATTGCTTTCTCATCTGCAAGAGTGGGAAAGTCGTTTGGGACCAAGTGCGAAGCACCAAGGTCTCTTTGAGATTGAGACAAAAGTTTCTCCAGATGATCTCTAACGGAGTACTTTGATATTTGAATATGCGCTTGTTCCTTTCTTTCTAGATGGACCAAAGGAGGAATCCATGAATCAATCTCCATAATTGGTTGAGAATTTTGCTTTTGTAAGGGTTTTGTTGCCAATGACAAATGGAGTTGGTGATGTCATCCCACACTCTGCATCTTCTTTGACATCGAAAGCTGGCTTTCTTCTACAGTTGGTTGGCCAGGGTGCATGAGTCTCGAAGGTGCTAGAGAGTTTCCTCCTCAGAGTTATAGTTGGCACAGATTGAGGGCCCATGAAAGTTTCTTCACCTAAGTTTGCGCCAAGTGAGTATTTTCCAATGCCCAACCAGCTAGAGGAAGAGAGAGACTTCGGGCCAAGTGGCTAATGACCAGATTCTACCCCAGATGGCATCGAGGGGCGATGGATCTGTGCAAATGATTTTATAAGCCTTTTTTGTGGTGAATATTCCTCTAGGCGGGTAACCCCATCGAAGAATATCCCTGCCTTCAGAGTATCTAATTCTTCAATTTTGGAGCTCCCGCTCTAGATCTTTCTTAATTTGGTGATCTGCGTCCCATATTATCCTATCCCTTTACTTCCATTGTCTATACCCCTGTTCTGTCTGCTAAGCCCAATATTGCCAGACTTTTGCATGTTGTTGTTCCTCCTAGGAATGGACTGGAGGCTATCTAAGGATGTCGTTTAGCTTTGGCAGTTGGTTCCAGGTGTCCATCCATAATCGAGCTGTTCTACCATTTCTTACTTCCCAAAAATTGTGTTGCTGGATCAACAAGAAGTGTTGTTTAGCAGTGTTCCATATGAGTGAACCTTTTTCAGTGGGAGTGAATCTTATGAGCTCCTCTTATGGTCTATGCTTGGCATATTTGTCAGTCCCGATGGCTGCCCATGGCTTGTTAGGGGAAGTGAGCCATTTCCGCCATATTTTGGCGCACATCATGGAATTCCTGTGACTGGGATCCCTCAGACCGATGCCTCCTTTTGCTTTAGGCTTACAAGCTGTAGTCCATTTTACCAAGGCCCATTTGTGATTTGTACCTGTAGCCCCCCAAAGAAGGTTGCGCTATAGAGCCTTTATTTTTTTAATAACCTATTTGGGCGCTGCAAGGATTGGGAATAAGTAGAGCGGCATTGCTTGAAGAACAACTTTGATTAACACTAATCGACTAGCTACGTTCAGAGTTTTGTGCGTCCATAAATTGAGACGTGATTAAAGTTTCTCAAGGAGCATATTCCAGGAGGCATGCTTGATGGCAGAATCAATAAGGGGAGCTCCAAGGTATTTGGAAGGTAGAGAGTCTGTGGAGAAGCCCAAAATATGAGCTATGCCTTTCTGAGTGACAGGGGGAATGTGAAAGAAGAAGATCTGCAATTTGGCCTTGTTGATACTGGTTCCTCAAGCCTCAGAGAAGTCATTCAGAAGGGATTTGAATAGAGAAGCTTCCTGAACCGAAGGGTATCCAAAAGGCATGTTGTCATCAACGAACTGTTGATGAGTGATTGCTGGCGAGTTGTGAATGGATAAGCCTTTGAGCTGCTGGGAGAGGAGAGATTATTTGATGTGGCAGCCCAATCCTTCCGCCATTAGCATGAAAGGAATGGGGAGAGAGGATCCCCTTACCTAATTCCTCTTGAGGGACTGAAAGGATGGGATGGGATGCCATTGATGAGGATAGAGAAGAAAGTTGTAGAGATTAGGTTCTGAATCCATCGCACCCACATTGGAGAAAATGCAAAAGCAGTTATCAATTTTTGTATATATGTCCGGCTTAGCTTGTCAAAAGCTTTTGAGAGGTCAAGCTTGAGAATCATACCTGCCTGTTTGGTGTTCTTGAGGGAATGTATGATTTCATGTGTGAGGATGATACCGTCCAAGACTTGTCTTCCTTCCACATAGCTAGATTGTTCAGGCGGAATGAGCAGGGCAGAAGCGGCTTTAGCCGGTTGGCAATGACTTTAGATATCACTTTGTAAATTACATTGCATAGAGAAATTGGACAAAATTTTTCTGGAGTACTGGTGCTCTCTTCTTTAGGGATGAGCACAATGAAAGTTGAGTTAAGAGAGGGAAGAATCCAATGGAGAGTATGCGATTCCTCCACTACTAGCCATACTTCTTCTTTTATCAGCTCCCAAAAAGAGTGGAAGAAAGTGGTGGTGAAGCCATCCGGGCCAGAGGCCTTGCCCTCCTTTATCTGGTTCATTTCTGCATCCACCTCCTGTGGCGAGATTGGGTGCACAACGAGTTCGTTTTGTTCTTCTGTGATAATTTTTGGTACATTTTGTATGTTTTTTTCTATAGCAGGTTGTCTATCTATTTGGCACTTCTAATGAACATGCTGGAAGTGTCTTATGAACTCCTACTCAATCTCCACATGATCTTCCACTCTTTTCCCTCCTTGCTTCTGAATGAAAGAGATGGTGTTGTCCATTCTTCTTTGAATTGTGGTTCGGTGGAAGAATTTAGTGTTCCTTTCTCCTTCTTTCAGCCATCTAATCCTGGATTTCTGCTTCCATAGTATTTCCTCCTACTTTCTCCTCTCCTCCAGTTGATTGTGAATGCTCTATTCATGTGCCAAGTTCCCTTCATTGTATCCATCAGTGATTATTTGTTGTTGGAGCTCTCTCATTTCCTTGTTTAGATCCTGTTGCGCTTGAAAAATATTACCATAAGTCTCTTGATTCCAATGCTTGATTTGGGATTTTAGAAATTTGAGTTTCTGTTGGAACTGAAACATTTTTTATCCCTCTGGCAAAAGGAAGTTGTTCCAAGTAGATCTGATGAAGTCTTTGAAGGCAGGATGGGTGAGCCAAAACGCTTCGAAGTGAAATGGTCGTTTGGGAGATAGGCGAATGATCAGATCCTGAATAAGGGAGAATTAATGCCACTGTGTCACCGCGAAGATGCACCTTGTTGTCAGAAATGAGGAATCTGTCTAGTTTGGATGCGATTTGTTGCCTTCCAGCTCTTCGATTGCTCCAAGTGTGCGTGCCATTGTAGAATTGCATGTCAATTAATAAATATTTTTGGATGAATTCTTTAAAGTGGCCATTTTCCTGCTCCAACTTAGCTTAGCCTCCTTGCTTTTCCTCTAGCCTAGTGATCATGTTGAAGTCTCCTCCAATCATCCAAAGAGGATGGACTCTATTGAGATTAAGTTGTTCTATAGTGTTTAGTAAAGCTATTTTGTTGCCTGCTTCATATGGGAAGTATACGGTGGTAAGATGGCCATGGATGTTGGTGCCAATACTGTGAAAATTAGCCTGAATGATGTGATGAGATGCATGAATGTCTGAAAGCGTTATCTCTTGCGTGTTCCAGGAAAAAGCCAGTCCACCTAAGGCACCCGAAGCATCCACTGCTACCGAGTGACAACCTGACCATGCTCTAGAGAGAATGTTTCGAAGAGTGATACTACTACATTTCGTTTCTTGAAGAAAGAAAATTTGTGGCTACTCCTGTTTTATCATGCTTTTTATCATTCTGAGTTTCCCTGGGCTGTTGATCCCTCTTAAATTCCATGAAGTAAGCTTCATGATTCACTACTAGTGGTGGGCTTGTAGTACCTTGCCAAATTTAGCATACCTACCTGAGTCAACTAGGATTTTCCCTATTGCGATAGTTCATTGGAGATCTATTCTTATCCCCCACTTTTTGGAGTCTTTACGGAGTACGCCACCATCCCAGTGAATGCGCCCCCCCCCCCCAACACAAGCTTATTCACTATTTTCTTGGAGGACATTTTAGAATGTGTACTGACCAATCTACGCTAAAATACCTAGTGAATAAGCTTGTGTTGGGGGGGGCGCATTTGTCGATGGTTGCTGTTGTTTTAGGAATATGATTTTGAGGTTGTTGTAAAGCCAAGACATCTGAATGTGTATCTAGACCACTTATCCCAGATTGAGACAAGTGAGGGACCCACAAATCTAGAAGAAGGACTCCCAGACACCCAGTTGTAGGCAGTGCACACTATAGATGACCACTTTCAAGATATAATCTATTTTTTGACTATTGACATTGCACCGTAGGGGGATTCTACGCAAAAAAAGAAGGAATTCGTGACATGAGAAATAGATTTTATTGTGATTTCCAACCATCTCTACAAGATGGGCCATGATGAGATATTATGCCGATATGTACCAGAGTTTGAGCGAGAACAGATCCTTGCCAAAGCACATGGAGGGGTCGCTAACGAACATTATGCAGGCCACACCAAAGCCCAGAAGGTTCTTCATGCTATATTATGGTGGCCTAGCCTACATCAAGACTCAAAAGCATACTATCAGCCTTATGATGTATGCCAACGAATGGGCAAGCCGTCACGAAGGTATATACCGAAAGGAAGGGAATTGGAAGTAGAATTGGTCCAAATGTCATCCCCCAACCTAAAGGTAGGATGGCGCACTACTATAGAACAATAGAAGGATGGGAAGATGGTGACCATGGGTGGAGATGCAGTCAATAAGTCACCTCTGATGGTTCTCAACAATTGGGATCCTACGGACAGTAACTAGGGTCTTGCAAAATTGCAACATAGGTTGCAGTTGACGGTGTGAAGAGAAGATATGATGGTCAGAAATGGCTATGGTGGTAATAGGAGGTCCCATATGCGGCTCCCTCATTCGCGCTAATCCTTGGAGGGGGTATTCTATGTTAACCAAGCAGAGAAGAATGAGCATCATTGGTTGTGAGATGTGGTAGAAACACTGAAGTAGAAGACGGATGAAGTGTTGTAGGAGACAAAGCAGGAGCAACGAGATGACAAGTGCCACCCAACGGGAGGTGAACCGCGAAGCCAAGGCAGAGCATCTAGCCACATCAACAAGTGACTCGGGATGAGTCACGATGATTGTGTTGGGGGACTGTTGGGTAGTGCAAGCCCCACAGAATGAGTATGGGGTGCAAAGCCCAGAATTTTGGGTAATATTAGGATAAAATACTTTGCGGAAAGTGTGGAGCGTGAACTATAGGAGGTTGAGTCAAAGGGTATTCCGCCCGCAAATAATGTAAATAAATAGTAATAGAGTTGACCTATGAGGGGTTTGTGGGCCAAGGGAAAGTATAAATAGAGCGTGGTTCTATGAGGGAGAAGTAGTTCTTTTGGAAGATGGAATGTAATGGGTTCTTAAAGAAAATAGCCTAGAAGCATCTGTAACTTCAAGTTGAGGGAGTAGGATAGAAGGTAGAGGCTCTGTAGCTGTGTGCACAAAGGCCTAGAAAGTCTGTATCTGTGTGCAGACCCTTGCAGTTGAGTGCAAAGGGTGGAAATGGATGTATTGTTGAGCATTGGTAATAAAGGTAAGTTTCTTCTAAATTATGTGTTAATTGCGACTATACTCTTTTATAATAAATGAACTAATATCATCTTTGCATTTGCTACTATCGAATACATGTGAACTAGGTTAATCTTGATGAGCAAAGTAACCAAAAAGTAATAAATGTTTGCTTAAAGACCATGTTACCTAGATAAAAATAGTAATAAGGGATTCAATCTGTAATAAGTGATCCACATGGATTTGGCATAGTGTGGGGTTGCAGGACAACATGCAAGGCCCAAACCACATCCAAGATATCCCTAGGGTGCGGAAACCTGGTTCTAGCACCCTCCCCTACTATCTCAGGTGAGACCTTAGTCCCTGCTTCGTTGATTGTTGCCGAAAGGGCTGATAGTTGCACGATTTTTTTGGCTAAATAATTCTTTCGAACCTGGGTCAGGCCACAATAAGCCAACAGTGGGGTACCCACAAGAGGTTCAAAAACCAAAAATTCTCCACTCCGCTGATCCATTCCATTGTTTCTAACTAAGTGACACCCGAGTCTGGGTAATAGACACACTTTATATAATTTTGTCGCGAGGTGAGGGAACCATTCATGGTCGACTAGGTCACAATATTCCATCTTCAGCAGGGGGATCTGTAGAAGGCATGCATCTTCAAAGGTACCTGCTCGGGTAGCAGGGGTGTAGAAATGACAAACTTATTTGAGTCTGGGCCCTTGGCGACCTTTGTTTTCCCCTTGCGTGGATGCATATAGTTCAGACACTTTGAAATGGGCTCCATTCCCTCAGCGTCTATATCCTTGGTGCCATGTCCTTCCTTGACTACCAAATCGATATCCCTCTCAAGCTACTTATATTTCTTCTACTTTTTAGTTGTAGAATGTTTTCTGGGTGATTCACATACTGGCACCAACCTCTTCTGCTTATCCTTCTTCAGCCTCTAGGTTTCTCTAAGAGGGGTAAGCTTTAGCCTAAGCGACTGTGGTGTCGTAGGCACATGAGCTAGAGCTTCCATACTCACCACCTCTAGAGAAGCTCCTTTAGATTCGAAATCTCCCCTAATGCTCACAGTCTTAGCAGGGCTTGGTCCTAACATGGTGTCAAAGATGAACTTCTGATTCAACTCTCGTAAATTAATAAATGTAGGGTTCATGACGAAATCCTCAAAGAATGGGTGGTTCATAAGAAATAGATATCACAACTCAAAAACTCTAATGGTGCAAAGTGTTCTTTGTTGGGTTGGCATGCATAATTTATAAGGGTTTTTGAATTCAAATCCAATTCTTCCCCCAAAATTTGATCATTAATGTTTTTTAGCGGTAGATCTTCAATGATTTTGGCCTTAAATGCTGCCAGCTCACACCTCTTAACCATCTTCTGCCTGGAAAATCATGAATAGTGATTCCAATGGTCAATTTTTTGTTGTGCTACCCGACAACTCCCTTCACGCAGCTTCTTATACTATGACTTCACCATTTTCCACATAGCTTACCTATCACAGAGTCCTCCAATCTTGGTAGTGTAGTTTATAGTCTTGTGCTCCCTTACAACTACCTAGAGCACTAAGACTGTCATGCCATTATATAGACATTGGTATGGATCCCCTGTATATGGTTTTAGTCGGCTTCCATTCACCCTTCCTGTAAAAGGTTCTCCATTTAGCTTCGCGAGTTGAACTGCACCTCCATCCGTAATCTCTTTGATAATATATCGCCCAAGCCAATCCATCTGAAACTTTCCTAGAAACTTAGTGAACTTGGTATCATCTATTAAAACCAAATCATTTACTTTGAATGTGCGCAGCTTGATGTGTCGATCGTGCCATGCCTTTTCACGCTCCTTCTGTACTTTCTAATGGAATCTAGTCAAGAATCTACCTTCTTCAAGCTCCATTAGTTGTGTGAGCCATCCTTCTAAGGCTTCACAATCTGCCATACTTGTGAAAGCCGCTATGCATAGACTAGGCATGATATATTCTAGAAGCATCACAACTTCTACGTCATATACCAATATAAAAGGTGTTTGTCATATCATACAAGTATTCCTATATGCCCATAGCACTGTAGGTACACGCACATCCAAATCATTCATTGTGCATTAGAAATCTTAATCAGTGCATTTTCCAAAATCTTATTAAAGGCCTCAACTATTCCATTAGCCTGAGGTTGATAAAGTGTGCTCTTCTGATGATAAACCTAGAATTCTTCAGTCAACACACTGATCATTTCATTTATGAAGTGTGTACCCTGATCACTCATCAACGCTTTTGGGCAGCCAAATCTAGTTAACACATACTCAAACAAGAACTTCACTGATGTAGCCCCTATACAATCCGTTACCAGCTATACCTAAGTCCATCTGGTTAGAGACTCCGTTCTAATGATGAAATAGCATGCCCCTACTTTCCTGGGGGTTGAATGGGCCCAATGAAATAAATTGCCCATTTTTCAAATGGCTGCAATGATACTTAAGGATTCAGTGGCAACTCATCCCTTTGTCATGGTCTACCCATTCATTAACATGCATAGCATGCCCTACAATATGCTTTAGAATCTTTATGTAGCGTAAGCCACCATAATCGTGTGCACAAAATCATCTTCGTTGTTGTCATTCTTGCATAATGTCCTCCTACAGCCCCTCCATGAGCTTTAGCGAGGATTCTATTCCGTTCAAAATATAGCACATATCGTCACAATATTTCGTCTGTAGCCATCTTATACGAATGTCCTACAATCACCGATAAATCCACCATGTGCACTACTAGTTCCTTATTTTGTTGAATGTTATATCCTTTTAGTGTCATCCCTGTACTAAAAAAGTGTACAATATCTACAAAGTGGTTATCTGCAACGTGCACCGCGAAGAGTTGTGCATCAGGCAACCCTTTCTCTAAATTTGTAGGCTCCTCTCCTATCTCGATCTGTGAAAGATGGTCAGGTCCTAGATTAAACCTCCCTGGATTCACAGTCACCTCAATGTCATACTCCTAGAATAACAACAACCATCAGTAGATCTTCCCCCCAAACACGGGGTTATTGACTAGGTATTTCAAGGTATAATGATCTGTGTAGATTTTGAGATGTCTACCCAGGAAGTAGTACCTAAAATTTTGAATCACGTATACTATACATAATCCTTTCTGCTCAGTTGTTGAATAATTCGTCTTGAACTTTGATAATTTCCTCCTCGTGAACGCTATTGGGTGGTCCATATCTCCCTCACCGGCTTGTGTTAGTATTTCTTCCAACGCAATGCAAGAGGCATCAACATGCACATGGAATTCCTTTTTCCAGTTTGGGAAGACCAAAATCGGTGTGGTAACCATCTTCTCCTTCAATAAATCCAAACTAGGCTAACATTCTTCATCCCAACAGAATGTAGCATCCTTCTTAAGTAGTTTCCCCATGGGTGCGGTAATCTGAGCATAAGCCTTAATGAACTTTCTATAGTATCCTGTATGTCCAAGAGTTGTGGCAAATGTTTGAAACTTCTTGGGGCCTCCAAATTAACTATCACTGCGACCATGACAGGGTCCACCATTAACCCTCACTTGCACACCACATGACCCAACAAGATCCTAAAGGGGACATAGAATAGAAATTTCTTCAGGTTTAGCACGATTTGGTATCTGCGACATGTATCTAGCATCAGGTGCAGACTTGTTACATGGAAATTTACTGGACCAAACACCATCCAATCATCAAAATACACCCCCAAAAACGTATCAATAAAATCCTTAAAAGCTGCTATAACTATGCGAGAAAATATGGTATGCTCATTCTTAAGTCCAAACAAAATGGTAGTATACCAAAAACAACCCCATTCAGTTGCAAAGTTTGTTTTTCTCCTATCTTTTAGCGTGATCTTAATCTGATGGTACCTCAGAAAGCCATCAGCGAATGAGTAGGCCTCCTTCCCTGCAACGTTGTCCAATAACTCATTAGTAAACTGTTTTGGAAAAGGATCATGGATGTAGGCATCATTAATATTCCTTACATCTATGCAAATACTTGTTTCTCCCTTTTTTTCTTCTCTTGAACCACCATCAGGCTCAACCAATTAGATTCTTCCACCGTTGCGATGATGCCAACTTCTAGCATCTTATCTAAGTTGGAACAAAAAAATTCCTTGTATTTTTGATTAGGGAAATACAACATCCGGTTTGAAAGTGATTTTCATCACACTCGAGTCACCTATGATGCCCTTGAGGTCTGAAAACTTGGTGGGAAAAATATCTTGGTATTTGCTGAGTAGCTCAACAACTTTATCCATTGTGTCATCATCCCAATAATATCCAATATTTACAAATTTTGGCTCTGCTTTAGTATCAATGTTTACTTGTTTGGTTTTCAATGACGCATTGATGTCTACGTTCTCTAGTTGCGGTCATTCGACCTCGTGATTTCCTTCTGCCACTGGAATATTGATATTTCTTCGATCGTCATCCTCCTCCTCAGTAGTCACATTATTGCATTTGAGTGCATGGCACAATTGGGTTCTCCTATCTGGATGAATCAACTCCAAAGGATCTTGTGGTATTCTGAAGATCATTGTGTTAATCTCCTATAGAGCTTCATCAATGCATTTGAACCCATCTTCCAAACTAAAGGTCTTTAAGAATCCTTCCCTTAATATATCCCACTTTGCGGTGCCATGGCGGAGCTCCATTTCTAGATACCAATTCATAGGAATTGTATCCAAAGTATGATAGAATAAGTGCACCCACTCCATCTATGGCTCCATTCCATAAACTTTATTCCAATTTCCTAATGATCGCACAGATCATTTCTCTCGTCATATTTCTCACTCAGTTGAATTTTTGGACGACTAAATCACAACCTCATCATCCTCCTGTAATCTCACCATTTATCAAAGCTATCTTTGTGCATACCCCACCATCATGCAGGCGTAGCATGTAGTGCCAAATCTAATGCTTGGAAGCAGTGCTCCTGAGGGATATCTCATTCAAACACATCCAAAAACTTATCTACGTTAGTTAAACCATCATAATAGGGTAAATTTCTTACCTTCGATGACACATAGTGCAACAATTTAGTCATCATGTTGCAGCGCAACATACATACTTCATCTATCTTATTCTACTAATGCTCTAGTTCTTCATCCGAGTCCATTAGTTGTTGGATTAATCCAATCTTGATCTCATGTAGTTACTTCATAGATCTTATCGAAATCATCATCACTTTATTCCTAGTCACGGACCGGTTTAGTATAATGTTGTCCTTCTGCAGGGTCTAATGGTACTACAACCCAAACTGATTTCCTCTCAAACAACATCATACTCTTCATTAAGTTGATAAATCCATTCATATAAATGGCCCAGTCAATTCCAAGGAGCATGGGTATGGGTTGTTGTCATTGACAGTCTCGACTACTTCAAAGTCAACAAGTGTGCTCGCATCTTGTATATCTACAGTGACTCCATGTAGTCATCCCATAGGGATAATATTTTGTTGGTTTTTCATTCTAAGCTGGATCGGACACCACTGCATCATAGATTTCCCCATTCTCTCCCATGTTTGTTTAGGCAAAATGTTCCTGTCGGACCCCAAATCCAAAATAACCTGGTTCATCTCATAATCTCCTATATGTGCAGTGAGACTCATTTCATGCCCTTTTATTACCTTACGTGTCATGCGGAAAGAGTTATGTTTGCGGACAAACCTAACCTCCCTAGGAGTCTAAGACTCTCTAGTGACAAACAAACCAAACAAGAACAATCCTTCTCTAAACACACATTATTCTATGAGAGATCAAGTGTTTTCGATCTTACGTTAGGTCCAACGCTTGTTGTAGCAGTCGAGCCTTGCTGATCCAGATGAGCTCCTCCTTCACTTTTAAGACCTGCATACACTAACAAAGCAAACGATTACATAACACCTGAATATTCATCATAAAACAAAGCATATTCATCACATAGACCAAGGAGTACATGAAATAATTCATTAACAACAAATCATTGAGAAGAATGGGCTTATTTGTATTAAGGAAACAAAAAAGGAACCATTACAACCTGAGCCTTGGTGTTGTGCAAGCTCCTCCCAGGGTCCAACAAGAGATTTCCTCTACTTTGACAAGCTCACCCACTCCCAATATGGCAACAGGAAAGGATAGTGATCTCTCCTCACAAGTCAACAATGGAAGTCCTAATTCCAGCAGCATTTACCCTTTGGAATGTTCAGCTTTCAACCTCTCCTCCTCTGGCCCAATGCCTGTA
>APFE030516159.1:116828-251984 GCA_000404065.3 Pinus taeda
GTAAGGAGGACCAACATTTCCAAAGTAAGGAAAAGTACTAGGATTCTCATTAGGAGGGGTTCCTAGGATGATAAATTCTGGAACATTTGCCATTATATTCAACTTCAGTGAATTTTATTAACAATTTAAAACTAAAATTAACAATTCACAATTCACACCTAACAATTAAAGTTCACAATTCACACATATGGTCTCTAAAAGTAAAAACAAACAAATTAACACACGCTATCAAATCTAGGAGTCAAACCACACACAAACAGTAACTTTCTATACCGAAAACACTAGTTGGTGATGAAATCCAATGTCGTAGAATTCAGTACAAAAATGGCGGGTGGAACAGTTACCCCGGCAACCTGCTTAATAAATAGACTGGACCAAGTTCCTCCACTTTAACCGTCTCGAGTGAAGTGAACCCCCCAGAAAATCCAAGTGAGTCTAGCCGACGTCTGCTCCAGGTACAGTGGGATCTTCCCACCACCGTCACCTTGGGTAGAATCCTAGGATTATGGCCACTAAGGTTACAAACAGCAACAAATATATCTGGGGGAACAGTCTACACTCCGACAGCACGCAAGGGCAGAGTAACAAGCTCAATCCCCTTACCGGCTCCTTGACAATGGTCAATCCAAGGTTTACCGATAAGTGATCCCCTGGCTCCTCAACAATAATCTGAGGTTTACCGTTTGTAATACGTGTGTGTTTGGCGTCATTCCCAACGAGGGAGGATTGATCCCCTCACTGGTTCGGACACAAGCTCGTGCTTCTCCTTTAAGAGGAGCTTTCCCAGAATACAAATGTAACAGCTGGATTTATTCTATCTCAAGATAAGCTATCTGTTTGTTTTAATAGACTTGGAGAGTTAAGTACTCACCTACTCCAAGACACTAGCCTAAACTATGTTGGTGCTTAAGAGCCCTAGAAAATAAAAATTTCTATGTTGATTTTAATTTAAGCGTTGATTTTAATGGTTGTTCTTTTAGGACAAAGGTGATGGAGATGAAACTTGATGATATGTAGACTCGACTCCAATTCTCTAAAAAATGCACCTAAGATGATTCGATAACTTTTCTTTTCAATGAATGTCCTAATTAAGAGAGTTGAGAGGATGCAATTTTTTCAATAAACACAACTTTCTCAAAAGACAATCAAAGAAACAATTTCCTTTATCTTTCAAAACACACGAAACAAGACCACTCTCTACTTAACGAAAAAAATCTTTTCTCTTTCAAGACGTCAAATGTTACTCTAAAGCAAATGTCGCAAAGGAGATCGTTGATATTTTCCTATCTAGCGAAAAGCATATAAAACTAATCTAATCAAAGCAAATTGAAGATCTATGCAAATTTATGAAAAATCACTCAAAAAGCGAAACAAAAGAAATGAATCTAACTTTTCTTAATAACTTAATCTAAGAAGCAAAAGCTTACTAGGATGATTCTTGGGATGTTTTACTTGGAAATGATCGATCCAAGGATTAGTTTATGCAGAATCATGAACTAATCAAAACAAAAACTCAATCTCTTTTGTTCTTTTATAAAATGAAATTCGCAACTTTAAATGAACAAGCTTATTGAAATTTTGCAAAAGAGACAACACAAAGGTAGGTTGCTCACAAGGGAAGATTTCGCAACTGGCCCGACTCCTAAGAAGATCAACAAAACCAGAGAGATCTAAGGCTTTGTGACTTCTAAACCCAAAGTCACTACAGGACCAATTATAAAAACCAAACCCTAAGGCTAAAATCTCAAGGAATCTCACTAAAACTATCGACACTAATGGAAAAAGTATAGGTGAGGATTTCTGACAGTCAACAGTGGTTCTGGGCAGAAAAAACTAAGAAAAACAAATTCAAAAGGGAGAAACTGATAAAAAAGGAAAATTTTCTAAATTTTACCAGGGTACGCAGGCAACCTGTTTAACCAGGTGCGTGCACGCTTTGTGTACACAGATACAGTGCGCACAAGTACGCACTGTGTCCAACTCAGAGGGTGCGTACTTAAGTAAAACAAAGAAAAACTAAGTTCTAACCTAAGCTAAGCCACCCAAAAACACAGTCAAGCAACCAAAAAGCAAAAGAAATAAGACTCTTTTCAGATCAAAGTAACAATCAAAGGAAAAATCAAATACATCAATGGATTCCCCAGTGGAGTCGCCAATTTGTCATGCGGAAAGAGTTATGTTTGCGGACAAACCTAACCTCCCTAGGAGTCTAAGACTCTCTAGTGACAAACAAACCAAACAAGAACAATCCTTCTCTAAACACACATTATTCTATGAGAGATCAAGTGCTTTCCGATCTTACCTTAGGTCCAACGCTTGTTGTAGCAGTCCAGCCTTGCTGATCCAGATGAGCTCCTCCTTCACTTTAAGACCTGCATACACTAACAAAGCAAACGATTACATAACACCTGAATAATTCATAAAACAAAGCATATTCATCACATAGACCAAGGAGTACATGAAATAATTCATTAACAACAAATCATTGATAAGAATGGACTTATTTGTATTAAGGAAACAAAAAAGGAACCATTACAACCTGAGCCTTGGTGTTGTGCAAGCTCCTCCCAGGGTCCAGCAAGAGTTTTCCTCTACTTTGACAAGTTCACCCACCTCCAAATGAAAACTAGAAAGGATGGTAATCTCTCCTCACAAGCTTACAGTGGAACTCCTAATTTCAGCAGCATCTACCCTTTGGAATGTTCAGCTTTCAACCTCCCATCCTTTGGCCCATGGCCTGTATTTATAGTGTTCTAGAGGAAGTTATTCAGTTCCAACATCAATGGGATACTCCCTCTTTTGGATGGGGTAGCTCCTCTCTTGATGGGATAAGTTCCTCTATCATAGGGATGCATGAACCATCTGGAGGCGCTCAATACACGTCAAACACTCTTCTAGAAGGCTCTAGAAGTGACCACAAGTAACTTTTTAAAGATGAAACTCGCGCCTTTTGACCTTTACAGGGGTACGCACCCAACCTTTAGCTTACAGAGCATACAAGTACGCAGGTACAGTGTGTTTGGAGTGCGTACATGCAGGCAAGGTAGAGAGAACCTGCGTACCCAGAGATAAACATGTTTTTAAGTGACTTTCTCTCTTTTTCAAGTTTGACATGAAGAGCAAAGGTTTGAGGCTTGACAAGGAGGACAATATGGCTATTGATGGATCCATATTAAATGCATATAGCCATGGTGGCAAATTTCAGTGTAACATTACGTTTACCAATTTTTCTTATTAAACTGTGCCCATTAGGAACGTTTGCTTTACCAGCAAACTTGTTTATCAATTTTTGCGGACCTTTCACAACCTTTCTATTGAACATCATGAGTACAGAGTGGTCAATCTCTATAGGTGCACTATTTTCTGGTACTTTTCTCTGGATTCCTGAGGTAGATGCCTCAGAAAAGCTTTTCTTGCTTCCATAAATGTTTCCTTTTCATGGTCTAGATCGAAATCAGCTTCCTTATCTGGGGCGTTGCGGACACATCCATCCTCTTCAGGTTATTTTCCCTTATCACCCCTAGTTGTTATTCTACTTCTCAGCACGATATTCACATTTGGATCTTCCTTATGGGGCTCATCTCTCATCATTTGTAAGTTATCCATAGGTTGCTGAGCTTTCACCTTCTTCTCCTACATCTTAACTATCAACACAAGGCATTCTTCTATGATGTGGTCAAATTGGTTGCAATATAGACATGACGGGTGTGTGTGATGTTGACACTCCCTCGCGTAGTGCCCTAGAGTTTCATAGTTATAGAAAATAACCTGCCCATGACCTCTCCTAGGTCCTCCTCCTCCTCAGCCTCATCCTGATCCTTGATATCCTCCGTACGCTCCTCCGACGCACTGATCTCGAGTCCAAGTCTCTAATTTCATTTGGCAGGTAGGCATTGTTTCCATCATTAGTTCATAGCTATGATAATGGCACTCACCATAGCCCACTGATTTGCAAAAGTTGCCTAACAATAGTTGCAGTGTCTGAACAAACTTTTGAAATAAATGGAAATTATTTGTTGCATGTTTTCTAGCCATCTAACAAATAGCACACCATAGCACTGACCATGCACTCGGTCTTCCTAGAGCTTTCTAACTCAAAGGAATGGGTCCCCCCTCTATAATATAACTTTCAAAAACAGGGTAGCGGTCTTCATTATTCCCCTGGCTCTTACACTTGAGGCACCAGACTTCCTTGCGCACCTCTGGCCTAGCCTCCTCTTTTTCAAGATCTGTAATTCCAAGAAGAGGTTCTGCAACTATGAGCGAATTTGTTCAACTCACAAAGTCACATCCTGAATAGGCATCTCATGCATTCTCATCATGATTTCCAGGGCTTCTACCTGAGTTCCTACCTTCTATTATGACAAAGCAATCCTCAGGTGGGGCAGAAGCGAGGCTATAAACCACTTGCGGTGCTGACCATTAGTGAGCTACGTATTAGCTTAGCGGATCACACATTTCAGCATTTGATCTAACCCCCAAGGCATCTTCACAACCTCATCGTGATTTATTTAAATCCAATGACTGACTACGACTCAAAATTAATCTTACTAAACTCCTTGTTTAAAGCATCCTTAGTTTCGGCTAGCATTGCTAAAGGATGATCAACACCAGACTTAATATACCACATCATCGAGCGATCCTATAGAGAAGTAACCAACTAAATATTATTTATGTTGTCATCAGTGATTTGTTGTGTGGTCCACACAACATTCACAACAAACCATAATTGATTGGTATCTTGGCTCCCTATACCCTTGAAAATTGACAACTTTATTGAGTTTGACATGTTCAACTACGGTGGTGGTGGTGGCGGTGTGGAAAAGGTGTATGATGTGGAGATGAGGGTGCAAGTGGATTGGATGGATGATGTATCTATGGAAAACCCTATCTTATTAGCTGGACCATGCTCTATGGTGAGGCTTGTTCCATTCCCTCATCCTAGCTTGAAGGAGGTCCAATGAATGGGCTATATTCAGGACCTGCTTTCTCTTGATTTCTAAAGATCTGCCCACTTCGTGTAGATCTAAACATCAAGGAAACAAAATAACTCCTTTCTCACATAACACCACCTTAATCTAAGTATTCAAACATCTTAGATACTTACTACGTGATCCCTTAAAGAAGCGTCACTCTGCTTTGTTGTAGCTGACTGAGTTATTAGCCACAAAATCTATAACAAATCCTCCTATAATTCAATTGAGCCAATGGTCACTAGCACGCGCAATCTTGTCTTCAGATGCTTCCAACCTTCGCACTAGCTCTGGAGTCCACATTATTGGACCATCAAGCGTCCACCATCCTTGTTCATCTGCCAAATTACCTATCCACTCATATAGTTTGATTGGGAATATGCAGAAGAAGATTTTGTGTATTTTTGTATATAAGTATATGGACAACCACTGTTCTTTTGACAGGCGCAAATTCCTATTCCCTGGCACCAAAAATTCATGAATATTCTTATCCAGCCACTTCTCAATTCCATCTTGGTGAGATTCTTGTGATGCGACATCACACATCTCCTTATGAAGGTCCTCGTCCTGACAATGAAAACATTTGTTGGCTTAGTGGGTCTAGCCAGGTTCATAGTTAATTGCGGCAAACAAAACCCTACACTAATGGCCCTTTCAGTATCAACCTGCGTAGCATAGATTGAATTCTCACCTGAATCAGTATGGGGGGATGCTTGAACCAAGTATCCACATCTAGAGATTAGTGTGATGTCTTTTATTTCCCTAGATCTTCATTCACAGAAATGTATTAGCCCCTAGGTCTCGGTACTCCAACTTCCCTTAAACTCCCTCTAGACCTTTGCGAAGGTCTACGATAGGTCTTCGCAGACCTTTAACAAATGAATCATCCACCTACGCACACCATGAGACAACCTTAAATCTAAGTTCACACATACCTACTTTAGTTTTCAATAAACATAACAAAATGTATTATAATCTTTGCGTAAGTACTTAACATGCATTATGTACAGTTAATAAGACTTATCCAATAGACTCATGTGTAAATACATCATTATTTCATAAATACATTATTCCATCATAGCATATATCACAAACTTCAATAACAGAAGTAAACAGATAAACACATGGTTCTCTCCAACAGTCTTCTTTATTGATCTTCAATATGAGGTTACAGACTCAAAATTGCCTTGTGCACTTAGCTACAGGGGTCCGGGCACTTAGCTATAGACTCTACTTTAGGCCTACGTACACTTAGCTGTAGAGTCTTTTCACTTCTATCTACCCACCTTTTACTTTCCCTTTTCTTTAGAAGTAGACATAAGCATGCCTTAGACTCTCTTAAGACACACCTATTTATTGATTTTTACATAGAATCCCATGGTGTGCAGACCATATGTGGATCTCAAAACTGACTCGGCTTTCGATAGACAAGCAGTTAAAACCCCTTTTGACTCCTAACTGACTACGTGCTGTGCATCCACAAATTGCAGAGACATTACATATTTTATCAAAATTTACATCAAAACTCGGGATTTTAACCCTAAAACTGCCCTAGGGGACCCCATCCCAACACCTAGTTAGATAAAGGAGAAATAATAGTTTGTAGAAATATCTTTTGCTTTATTTCACAATTTACTCTTGCTGCATTTATATGCACGTCTCATGTGGCAGTGCATCTCATCACTTAATTGGAGAAAATACTTTTGTAGAAGAAGTACATGGACTCACCTTCTGATCAACATTATAATAAGGATTATCCAGTTTGAGGTGTGTATGTTAATAGAGATAAGGCATTCAGTTATGGAATGTTCTTATGATGTGATGATGTCTCATCACACATATTTATTGGAATCTGTAGTGATGAGGAATTGGATGAAAAATATAAGATTGTTCAACATCATAACTGTCAGCACTACTACGACAATCATCCCTTTGAACTACCTCTTTTTTGTATCTTTCTAGATTCTCTCAAGTGCCATCCTATTGATCACTCTTATGATCAATATCTTTGAAAAATCCATGACTTGGTTCCATGGAAGTAGAATTTTCCTCTCATTCCTTCACAGTGGTTCCTTCTGTGCCTCTAAGGCATCGACCTTCCAAGGTGATAGGAATGTACATCCCACGACCTATCTGATGTGATTCCTACATTACTATATGATGTAAGGTACTTTTAATCATTCATTTTCATCATTGAATATGTGTGTTTTTGGATTTAAAAACTAATTGTCAAACGCTGATAAAACTCTTAGTAATATTCACAATCCATTGGTATCTTTCTTCTTATTTCATTTAATTCTAATATTACCATACACAATATTGTTATATCACATAACATATCAAACATGTCTTCATCTATGCTCTTCTTTCATATGTTATCCACTTACGAGGTTTCCTTTGCAAAAAATGGTGCAATTGCAAATGAAAAATAAAATCAATGGAAACAAAAGTTGTTTGTATATGGTTGAATATATTCTCTCACAGTTTTTATGGGACTTGCCTTTTATTTTAAAATACAAGATAATCAACACTACACTTTGTTGTTTGAATTTTGCACTTGATAAAAAAAGAAAGCTCGAACTATAAGCTAAGAAAAAAATAAATAACCAAATTTTTGATCCAAATAATTTTCCAAACCTAAAATTTATTTTTAAATAAATTAATTCGTATTTATACTTTAAATATTCAATTAAAATGCAGAACATATCACCTCTTTTTTCTTCTATGGTACTCTTTCCTATGCTATTGCCTTACTAAGTTTCCTTTACAACATATTGTGCAATTGTTAGTATTATGCTCTCTTATCAACTAATTGATTAAACAAATAAGTAACCATTGCCAACGATTGACTACTATTGATTAGTATTGACCTTGTCAACCATGGTTTGCCATAATCATTCATGGTTTACCATCATTTACCACAATTAATTTAGGAACCAACTTACACAAAATTGTTAGGTCCCTATACTACTATTGTAGCCCCTTATTGTTATTAGTGAAACACCCTTATTGTATTGTTGTGCCCATGTAGTCCTCATGTTGTTATTATTGTGCCCCATAGAATCCCACTATTGTTATTGTTGTCCCCCTACAGTATTATTGTTATGTATGTTCTAATTATATTGGGACCCCATAGACTCCTATATATAGAAAGGATCTCTTGTCATTTGTATAATCAAAGAATTATTCATTGGTGTAATGTAAAGGAGGTTTTCCCCTCGAAGAGGTTGATTTTAAAGTCGTTGATCTATATTTTCTTCTATTTTGTGAGTTGGTTGCATAACATTTGGTATCAAAGCTTTGGATTATAGGGTATCGCTGATCCAAATAGGTCATCGTGACATTTTCACTATAACTTGTGTCCTATGAAGTTTAAGAAGCTAAAAAAAATAATTTGAGCTTAAATATTTCTGAAACTTGGGTCTAAATTTCAGACCTTGTCTCGCTATATTTGTGGAGATATGATCTAAGGAAGTCGAGGCTTTTGTCGGATCCTGAATTACATCTCAAACAGGTGACCATGCGAAAATAGTCATCACTTTCTCTCTCATTATCAGATTTAAATTTCGTAAGAAGTTAAAGAGTGACGACGGAATGTAGTTTTCTATGTATTGTTTAAAGGTCCGGAAGGGTAAACAGTGACACATGGCACTTCGTACAAGTTCGCTCTACTGAACCAATCTATAATCAGTCATCGTGGGAGATTTGGCCTAACGCTTTCTTTAAGACTCCAATATTGATCAGACCTATGGGGTTGGAAAGAGGACTCAGAGGGATACAATAGTACAAAATTTCATACCTTGGAGATCCGCAATTACAGACCTAGAATAGGATTAATATTGAGCTCCGACAAGGCAAAAAAAGGTGTGTATTTTTTAAAAAAAATTTAAGTTTTGTTTGAAAAGTTATTTTGAAGTGATTCAAAGGGATTAGGGAAGCATGAATATCCTTAATTTATGAAAGAAAGAAAGAAAATGGAAACGCCTAGTACACAACCTGAAATTTCTACTATGACGCATGGAGAAGAGGATGGTTTGATGAATGGAATGGAAGATAAGATATAGGGTATAAAAAGGGATGTGGTAGTTTTGAATGATGGTTTAAAATAAGACATGGAATAAATGATGAATCCTAAGATAGGGGAGTTGAAGGAAGGTTTGACAAAGTTCCTAGAAGAAAGGCATCCTAGTGATGACAAGGAAATCTGTGAAAATCATGATGAAGACAAAAAAAAATATCTATTTTTATTTTAAAGAATCCAATGTGGGGTTTAAGAACCACCACAATCCAAAGATATAGATGAGGAAGTTTGATGGAAAGGATCTGGTAACTTTGATACTACAGATAGAGCATTATTTTGATCTACATGATGTGAAACCCTCACAAAAGGTCCACATTGCATATTTATATTTAGAACCCAATAAATTTGTATGGTATATATGGATTTTTTATCATAAACCACTTGTGACCTGGTTAATTTTTACGGAGGAAATGATAGCACGTTATGAATATATAAAGAGCAATACCATCTTTAGTGAAATGAAAAATATCAAACAAAAGGGTTCAATGGTGGATCACATTGAAGACTTCCAAAAATTGAATATTAGGGTAAATGATATTTGAGAAGGGCATAGGATTTATGTATTCATATGGACTTTAAAAGATAACATCCAATATGAGGTTCACCTTTGGGAACCTGATTCATTGGAGAAGGAATTCAGGGTGGCAATAAAAGTTGAAAGGAAAATTATGGCAACAAGGAACCCTACCACTCACAACTATAAATATTGAAGTGTTATTGCTCCTAGTCTTCCACAACCTACAAGGTTGACAACACAAAAATTGTAGGAAAAAAGAGAAAAAGGGCTTTGTTATAGTTATGATAGAAAATACACTAAAAGTCATAAGTGTGCTAAAAAAAAAAATATTATGCATTGATTGCAAAGAGGAGGAAGAAAAGGAACAAGAAAAATCAAAAGAAGAAGATATACACCAGGAAAAAACCCCAAAGAAATAAGAAATTATTTTGACCATATCTTGTAATGTACTGGCAGGAATTACCACTCCTCAAACTCTCAAGACAGAAGGATATATCAAGAAGAGAAAGGTAATAATCCTGATTGATTCAGGTAGTACCCATAATTTTATTCATTGTAAGATAGCCAAGGAATTGAATTGCTTCTGATATTGATCAGGTGCTCAAAATTAGGCTCGAAAATCATAATGTCAGAATATTGTTAAACTTAGCTTAATATCCAAGATCTTGTCATTCCGATTCCAATTATGCAAACACCACTCAAATCTGAGCTTGTATGTAGGACATATAGCAAGTCAAAGTTCAGGTTTGACTTGCTTGCATAACACGATTGGATGATGTGGCAAGCTCGATTACTGAATTGGGAGGCACCAAGTGGCAAGACGCCATTCATTCCTACATTTCCAAAAATTACATATCAAGGAGGGGAGGTGTTACAATATCGACCCCCAGCAAGATCAAGGTTGCGATATGATACATTGCATATTACACATTTCAATAGGGAAGTGGGTCAATGCTATAGAATTGGCCATGGAAGGTTTGGTTTGTGATGGGATATCACAATCTCAAATCGCAACATGATGGATAGACCCCACATATGTATAAGGTCATCGATTTTTTCCACGATTGCAATATCTTGGATACAATAGGGTTAATGGCTAGAGTTTAATGTCATGTCAGGTCCATTAACATTGCAATCACACATCTCTTGCCTTGTTGATAGACCATAATCCTGTAGGACTCTACCGATTGCGGTTTTCAATGAACAGTTAGTGTCGACATATTATGAACCATCGCGTGACAAAATTCTCGCTTAGTTAGCAGATTTTTGGAGTGAAATTGTGGGTTCCTGTTGGATGCGGAGTATTTTGTGGAGCTAATAAGGGGAAAACAAGGAAAAGTCATAACTTCTTAAGTTTTCCACCAAATTAGTTAAAAAAATAGGCTACATAGCCATTTTTTGAGTCTTATGGACTGATTAGAGCAGGTTACATAATCATTTGAGCATTGTAAGCACATATTTTTACACTTTTGAGAACAATAGAGAGGCCCAAGCCATTGGAAGTTGGACCAAGGTTATGTAGCCCAGGAGGGGTGAACTCCTTTATCATGTTCTTGTTGTAATGTGTTTTTGATGATGCTATGTATATCTTTACACTCTTTTTTAGTTTCCGATTTATGTTAAATTTCTCATAAAGATAACATAAAAACTCTTCATTTCACTTGCAAAATTGATGAATTCTTAAGAACAATGAAAGAATTTTGTTTATAATATGAGGAAGATCTTACGATTGCAAACTAATATTCTAAACCAAATCAATTTTGGTATCAGAGCACTAAGTTTTCCTTTGTGAAAAAAGGATTTAATTGTTTTCAAGTTTATGTCATGCTTACCAGTTTAAGACTCAAAAGAGGTGAAGGAAAGCTAGTTGGAAGCCTTGAAGTTGGGTCAAGGGGAAGAAAAGTAAGGTTGCCACAATCTCCAACACTGATTTAGCTTCAAGTTGCAGTTAAGACTCCAGATATTATGTCTCATGAATGAGAACCTACAAACATGACAAAAGATGAGAAGACCTTCAGAAAGGTTGTCTTTGATATGATAGAGATGGTGAAGGTCCTCTATGAAGAGAGAAATAGCAATTTGCAAGGAGAAATTCGTAAACCTCCAAAAGGAGAAGGCTCTTCAGGAGAAGGCCCTTCTGGAGAAGGTAATGGGAATAGAGACAAACCTCCACCATCTCCACCATATTCTTCATCCTCTTCTTCACAAGCATCTTCACACACTTCCACTAATACAACCCTTACACATACTAATCATTATTATTCAAAATGAACTGGTAAATCATATCCTGAATTGTGATATCAAGAACGTTTCCATCCATCATGATATCTCGGATGCGATAGGGTTATAGGATACAATTTAATTTCCTATCAGGTTCACCAATATCTCAATCGTACATCAGTCACCTTGTTCACACACCATAAGCCCGCAGGGCTCTGCCGATTGTGATGTGCAGTGGATAGTTAGTCCTGATGGATTGCGGCCTGCTGCATGGAAAATTTCTCTCTTGGTCAGTAGATTTTTGGAGTGAAGTTGTCGGTTCCTATTGGATGTGGAGAGATTTGTGGAGTGAATAAGACAAAAACAAGGAAAAGTCATAGCCTCTTCTGTTTTCCACCAAATTGGATGAAAGAAGAGGTGAGATATCCATTTTTGGGTATTATGAACCGATTGGAGCAAGCTTCAGAAGCATTTGAGCATTGTAAACATATATTTTATGCTTCTTATCATAATAGAGAAGCCTAAGCCATTGGAAGCTGGACCAAGGAGGTGTAGCCCAAGAGGGGTGAACTCATTTATTATGTGCTTGTTGTAATGTCCTTTTCATGATGTTCTATATATGTTTATGTTGTTGTCCAGTTTCTAATTTATGTTGAATTGATCATAAAATTAACATAAAAACTCTTCATTTCACTTGCAAAAATTGATGAATACTTAAGCACAATGAAAGCATTTTGTTTATAATCTGAGGAAGATCTTAGCACTACAAACTAATATTCTAAATCGGATCATATATCCAGCACCAAAGTGTCATGTGATGGTTGTAAATGTTGGAACTATAAATTTCTCTCGAAAGTACCATAATATCAAGCTATACATGGGGGAATATGTCTTGAATAGTCCAATGATTTGCATTCCCATGGGTGGTGTTGATGTTGTACTAGGATTCTAATGGTTATAATCTTTGGGGACAATAACTTTGAATTTTCAAGAACTTTTCATGAAATGTTTTTGGGAAGGAAACGAAGTTGAACTAAGGGGTATCTCAAGGAAACCTAGAAAGGTAGTTAGCTCTAGTGAGATGACAAATATTTTGAAGAAAGAACAATGGGTAGTAATTTCACAATTATGCTCACTAAGGGTTCAAACATCAAAATAATTTATTTCTCCCGAACTCCAAAAATCCTTGGACAATCATTCCAAGTTGTTTGAGACTCCCAAACGTGTCCCACCTATTTGTGATCAAGATCATGTGATTCACTTGATTCTAGGAAGTGTTCCTCCAAACATCGGGCCTTAGAGATATCCGTATGCCCAAAAGAGTAAAATTGAACCTATGGTTGCAGAAATGCTAGAGGCTCATCTAATTCAACCTAGTCAAAATTCTTACTCTACTCCAGTAGTATTGCTACACAAGAAGGATGGATCATGGGACATGTGTTCAGATTATAGGGAGCTCAATATGATCACTCTTAAATATAAATTTACTATTCTTGTTATTGATGAAATATTGGATGAATTACATGGAGCAATTTATTTCACCAAGTTGGATCTTTATTTAGGATATCATCAAATTAGAATGAATAACGAAGACATTTCGAAAACAATTTTCCAAACTCATGAGGGTCATTACAAATTTTTGGTCATGCCTTTTGTCCTTACTAATGAGTCTTCAACATTTCAAGGTTTGCTGAATTGCATTTTCAAACCTTTCCTTAGAAAATTTGTGTTAGTATTTTTTGATTATATACTGATCTAGAGCAAGTCTTGGAAGGATCATGTTGAACATGTTGACCGGGTGATCAAACTATTGGAGGAAAAATAATTATATGAAAAAACCTCCAAATGTTTCTTAAGAGTACAAGAGGTGGAATATTTGGGTCATATTGTATTTCATGAGGGTGTTAAGGTAGACCCTAACAAAATTAATTCCATTAAGGAATGGAAAATCCCCACAACCATAAAGAATGTTCGAGGGCTTCTCAGGTACAGGGTACTATTGCAAGTTTATGAAGAATTATGGGAGAATAGAAACACCTTTAACATCATTATTGAAGAAAGATGCATTTTGTTGGAATCTAAATGCAAATAAGGAATTTGAAAGTCTTAAGGATGCAATGTGTTAAGCACTGGTCTTATCTACACCACACTTCGCAAAATCCTTTATTGTGGAATGTGATGCCACAGGAAATGGAATTGGTGTTGTTTTAATGAAAGAAGGAAGACCCATTGCTTTTCAAAGTCATCCAATCACAGAAAAGAATTTACACAAACCTATTTATGAGAAGGAAATGTTGGCAATACTACATGAACTAAAGCAATGGTGACCTTACCTAATGGGAAGACACTTCATGGTAAAAACAAATCATGATAGCCTTAAGTACTTTTTGGAACAAAGATTATCTTCAAGAAGAGAAGAAAAAATGGGTCACAAAGATGTTGGGTTATGATTTTTAAATCATCTACAAAAAATGAAATTAAAATGTCGTTGTTGATGTACTCTCCAGAAAGGATGAGGATGTGGAAGGATATCTTTGGGCCATTTCTATTATCCAACCAATTTGGATAACCAAAGCAGGGGATGAATGGAAGAATGATGAAGAACTATGGGCACTCATTCAAATGTTGCAGCAAGATACCAGTATATCTGATACATTTAGCTAGAAAAATTATTCATTATGGTACAAATATTGCTTATATATATTTAATAACTCCTAAATTAAACAAAAGATTCTTTTGGAATTTCACTCCTCTCGCTTAGGAGTGCACTCGGGATTTTTAAAAACTTACTAAGGGTCAAGAAGGAATTTTTTGTGAAGGCCTTAAATTTGACATTCAAAAGTTTGTGGTAAAAGGTTTGGTTTCCAAACAAAATAAAGTGCAGACAATTAAGACACCGGGTCTGTTACAACCTTTATCCATTCCATGTTAGCGTTGGGAGGAGGTTTCAATGGATTTTATCACAGGTTTATCCAAGTCTGAAGTAAAGAGTGTCATCATGGTGGTAGTTGATAGACTAACCAAGTATGCACATTTTTGTGAATTATCTCATCCATTTAAAGCCAATACAATTGCTACTACATTTATGGAAACAATTCAAAAGCTACATGGAAACCCAAAGATTATTGTAAGCAACAAAGATCCCACTTTCATTGGAAATTTTTGGACAAAATTATTTTCTTGTATGGGTACTGAATTAACTCATAGCTCATCTTATCATCCTCAATCTAAAGAAAAAATGAAGATAGTGAACAAATATTTGGAAGGATATCTTTGTTGATTTGTATCTTATGAACAAACACAATGGGTCAAGTGGTTACCTCTCGCTGAATAGTGGTATAACATTTCCTTCCATATGGCAGCAAAAATGACCCCATTTATGGCACTTTATGGATATCATCCACCATCCATCACATCATATTTAAGAGAAAATTATAAGGCTCAAGCATTGGAAGATCACATCGAGCATCAACAACAAGTTCTCCAACTTTTGAAGAGTAAGCTCACTTTGGTACATAATCAAATGAAACAACAGGAAGATCAATGTCATAGCGAAAGAAGTTTTGATGTAGGCAATTTGATATTTTTAGGGCTACAACCATACAAAAAAATTGCCCTCAAACAAGCTAAGAAGGATAATAAATTATCACCAAAGTACTATGGTACTTACAAGGCATTGCAAAAGATTGGTACTATGGCATACAAATTGGAGCTCCATGCATCTTCCCCAGTGCACCCAGTTTTATATGTTTCATGCTTAAATAAGGTTATAGGTGACAAACTCCCAGTTCAATCAATATTTCCAAAACTTTATGGGGAAGGAAAAATCATAGTGGAACCTGAAGAAGTCATGGAAACAAGAACCCAAGAGCTACGAAATCGATTAATTTTAGAATATCTCATAAAGTGGAAGAACTTACCAGTGTAATATTCCACATGGGAGGATAAGAATTTTATACAGAGGCATCCCAAACTACTCAAGGGTTGAAAAAAAAAATATTTTAAAGGAGAGGGGCATGTTAGGTCCGTATAATACTAGTGTAGACCCTTATTGTTATTAGTAAAACCTTCTTATTGTATTGTTGTGCCCATGTAGTCCCCATGTTGTTATTATTGCGCTCCATAAAAGATCATTATTGTTATTTTTGTGCCCCTAAAACATTATTGTTATGTAGGATCTAATTATATTGGGACCCGTAGACTCCTATATATAGAAAGGAGCTCATGTCATTTGTATCATCCAATAATTATCCATTGGTGTAATGTAAAGGAGGTTGCCCCCTCGAAGAGGCTGATTTTGAAATCATTGATATATATTTCCTTCTATTTTGTGACCTCGTTGCGTAAAAATAACCCTCTTAGCCATAGTGTTATATGTTAGCTAATGACCTTAAAATTAGTTTAAAAACATCTTCAAACATAACTAACCACCTTTTCATTAATCAGCCACTAGCCCACCAAGGACTTAATCTAGTATAATTGTCCAAGGCACTAATCTCATTAACTCTTACTTCACCATCATTCGCCATATCGACTTCCACTAACAATGACCAAGTTAAGGAGACAATAATGACTTTTTAAACCATATTTTTTAAACTTCATTTTAAACACCACTAATATCACACACTTTAATCGATTAATTTGTTCATTGTATAACCTAGTGATCCAATAACCTAAAAGTTGTGTTATCTATTTACATTATACTTTGATGGTCATTACCTGTTGGTCCCACAACCCACCATGGTTAAACTATGTTAATGAATGTTAACCATTGTTAATGATAATCACTTATGCTTGAGCATCACTTAAAAAAGTTTATCTAGTAATTCACTCACCAACAACTCCTAAGACATGGTAACTTATGTTGCATAATGTATCACAATAAACTTAAAATACCCAGCATTAAACTTCTATTTAATTTATATCTAAGGTTCTAACTACCTAATTTACTAGATCCCACAACACATTATTTCCTTTTAGCTCACCTACCCTTAACCTTCATTAATGATATCAATTGTCATTAAGTGTGATTGATTGAAAATATTGATTATAAAATCCTATTTGACCATATTAATGCTAATTAATAACCCATTCAAACATTAATATTATTATTATTATTATCCAATTTTAACGTCATGCCACCAAGACACTACATTGGTGTACAAGGCCCTCATGTTTGTGGGGCAAGAGACCCACTTTCATGCAGTGATTTCACTGCTAAGTCTATAAAGGCATACATACTCTACCCCCCTTAGGTTTTGAATATGTGACCTCTTTAGGAGGAAACACATGTTCTTAACCATTAGGCCCACTCAAGCTATATAAATTTAGTAGAGCCTAACCTTGAGGGCTTCCAGGAGAATTGTCACGATGACCTCCCATTAGTGAAATGATTTAAAAATAGGAACTTGACCAATTAAACTAACCCTAAAAACTTATCCATTATTATCCACTAATTAATTAAACAAATAACTAACCCATAACCTATATAATTCCCATTCCATTTACACAATATAGTCCTAACTCATTGCTCGATAAAAAACAATAAGCCATAACTTTATTTTTTCACTTTATTGAATAATAATAATAATAATGGTGGAACCCAAATTATGTTCCCCTGGCACGTCACCCTTATTATGTAGTTTTTCTTTTAATATGATACAAAATATAACTATAGGATATTTTATTAATCAATTAATGAAGGGTTGTTTTAGGTGGTATGGATTATTGAAATGTTGTTACACAATGATATTTCCCCAATTTTTCCTTGCTAAAGATGGAATGAAGACCATGTTGATGTTGTTGTTACAGCACTAAGCATATTTTTCTATGGTCAAAGTTATTTTGATCATTGAAGTGATATACTTATGGATCATGCAACTGAATAGTTGAGATTTATAAATTATAAAACATTGTAATTTAGAAAGGTCTTATAGTTCTATTTCAATTAAGGTAATTTTCTACAATATTGTTTTGTATAATAGCAATTTGTATCAAATGAGAATCAAGAGATTTTCATGATGATTATACTTTTTAAAAGTAGGAATGTTATATGAGACTATAAAAGAATGTACATGTGACCCGTGAAGCATGCATAGATAGATATTAAAGGGGGAATCACCATCATTATAATCTTGTATTACAAATTTCATTAGTACAAATACTATTCTTGGCTCCGTATCTCTTTCTTGATTAAGTTTCATGTTGTGTAAATCACCAGCCACTACTAAGGTGGAAGGCCCCCCCTTTGTCAGCATGGATCACTAGCTAGAGATGTATCATAGAAATACATGCATTTCTTTTCAATTGCGAGTTATATGTGACTTATTGTTACTGTTATAAATCTTGGTCACATAATGAATAGTTAGATAAGATTGTAGCCTTTATCATTATGTAATAATATAGGTCTCAGACTGGTTCCTTTATTAGATGTGATGGTTTTTTTATCACTGTTATAATTCTTTGGTTTGTTCCATTTTTTTTTTCTAAATAAGATTAATCTATTAACAAAGTAAACAGGTACAAATACAATGTGACCGAAGTCAAAACTCTGCTATGAAGAAAGGTAGAACTGTCAAGACAAGCAGATGAGAAGACTGATTGTAGGTAGTGAGCTCAATGTTGTGCCTATATTCAGGAGCCACGCAGGGGACCGGGTTGAGATACGCTTGATAATGCAGATTTAACAAAAAATCCAAAAAACACAAGAAAACCACAAAAATGTTTGTGTTACAAACTTTCCCAGTAGTGAGGGTCGCACTGCACGAAGACGAGGCCTAGGGGAGTGAACTAGTCATCTGGAGGCTCTTCCTCAATACGACACCAACCATACTCTGTCAAATGCCTTGCCTGAGCTGTGTTCTGAACAGAGGGACCAGGGTCAACAGGTGCCATCACCACATCCTGAGCGTTGCTAACCTGAACATTCAAATCCTGTCGAGGCATATATCCAATTCCTAGCTGGAGGGAAGAAAAAGGAGCAGAGATAGCCCCTGAACCTCCCTGATGAGAACCAAAGTCCTCTATCTGATTATCTTCATGAAAAACAACCGAGATATGAGTAGAAATGCTGGGGTGATTTAGAGAGCTGTTAAAGGTGAAGATTGTCGTGCCAGAAGTGGGAGGAGGCCTAGGGTGGTAGCTACTGGAGTGGAGCCGCCCTTTCCCACTACAGGTGCTGGGGTGGCAGCCTATAAATAGTTCACTGGAGAGGGAAGGAAAATCAGAGGATGAACCAGAAGGCACGCGCCGAGACTGGCCTCTGTGACACCCCCTTCTTTGACATAGAGGAGGCATATGGGAGATAGCAGTAGCGAGACACCAGGAAGGCAGGGTAGTAGCAAGGACCGGGAGATGGCAACGGCTTTTCCAGCAGGACGGAAAAACATCATAGTAGAGACCTAAGGTATAGGAAGGGAACTAGCAGAATCGCTAAAGCCTCTTCGCCAAGAGAACAGAGCTGAGCGTTGAATTGTCCCTCCCTAGCAAATCCCAAGAGACTTCAAGCATGACAGAGCCAACATTCCACAACACGAAACCAGAAACGAGGCCATAGATAGGAAAAAAGATCAACGAGACAAAGACATCAAAACAACAGCTCGAAACCCAAGAAAGGACCAAGAGGAGGAACAGAAGCTGCTCCGCCAAGAGGGCAGAGCCAAGCAACATAGGAACCATCCCCAACAAGTTTCGAGAGACCTTAGGAATGATCGAGTTCACAGCAAACAACTGTAAATCAGAAATGAGACTAGAGGCGAGGGAATGAACCATAAACAGCAAAGACGAATTCACCTCATACCCGAGAAATATACTGGCCTTATCCTCCTCAGACACGCTTTGGGATGCTCCTTTCATAACTATTGCATTGAAGAACCCTGTTGTATGATGCAAGCCAGAGCGTGCGGAGGGAAAAACCAGAACTATAAACATAATGTGAGAACCAGCGCCACTGAAACAAGATCTGATGACCCTTACTCTACGTGTATGCCAAAAGCCAACTGCCTTTCCTTCGTTTATCATTCTATACTAGGTGGCTAGGTGTCGATCTACCTCACCCCACCCCTGTCCCTGCGTATTTATGGCCACCTGAAACACCCGCATTCAAGAAAGAAGCATCCTTTTAGACCAGAGTTTTGCATTCTTGTTCTTGATCATGTTTTGGAATTATGTCTAGAGTCCTTGTGATTAGATTGTGCTCAGTTTCCACCCCCAAATTAGCCAGCCATATTTTTGCGCACATGATGGCATTCCTGTGACTGGGATCCCTCAGACCGATGCCTCCTTTTACTTTAGGCTTACAAGCTGTAGTCCATTTTACCGAGGCCCATTTGTGATTTGTACCTGTAGCCCCCCAAAGAAGGTTGCACTATAGAGCCTTTATTGTTTTAATAACCCATTTGGGCGCTGTAAGGATTGGGAATAAGTAGAGCAGCATTGCTTGAAGAACAACTTTGATTAGCACTAATCGACTAGCTATATTCAGAGTTTTGTGCGTCCATAAATTGAGACGTGATTAAAGTTTCTCAAGGAGAATATGCCAAGAGGCATGCTTGATGGGAGAATCAATAAGGGGAGCTCCGAGGTATTTGGAAGGTAGAGAGTCTGTGGAGAAGCCGAAACTATGAGCTATGCCTTTCTGAGTGACAGGGGGAATGTGAAAGAAGAAGATCTGCAATTTTGCCTTGTTGATACTGGTTCCTGAAGCCTCAGAGAAGTCATTCAGAAGGGATTTGAATAGAGAAGCTTCCTAAACCGAAGGGTATCCAAAAGGCATGTTGTCATCAACGAACTGTTGATGAGTGATTGCTGGCGAGTTGTAAATGGATAAGCCTTTGAGCTGCTGGGAGAGGAGAGCTTGTTTGATGTGGTGGCCCAATCCTTCCACCATTAGCATGAAAGGAATGGGGAGAGTGGATCCCCTTGCCTAATTCCTCTTGTGGGACTGAAAGGATGGGATGGGATGCCATTGAAGAGGATAGAGAAGAAAGCTGTAGAGATTAGGTTCTGAATCCATCGCACCCATATTGGAGAAAATCCAAAAGCAGTTATCATTTTTTCTATATATGTCCAGCTTAGCTTGTCAAAAGCTTTTGAGAGGTCAAGCTTGAGAATCATACCTACCTATTTGGTGTGCTTGAGGGAATGTATGATTTCATGTGTGAGGATGATACCGTCCAAGATCTGTCTTCCTTCCACGTAGCCAGATTGTTCAGGCGGAATGAGCAGGGGCAGAAGCGGCTTTAGCCGGTTGGCAATGACTTTAGATATCACTTTGTAAATTACATTGCATAGAGAAAGTGGACAAAATTTGTCTGGAGTACTGGTGCTCTCTTATTTAGGGATGAGCGCAATGAAAGTTGAATTAAGAAAGGGCAGAATCCAATGGAGAGTATGCGATTCCTCCACTACTAGCCATACTTCTTCTTTTATCATCTCCCAGAAAGAGTGGAAGAATGTGGTGGTGAAGCCATCCGGGCCAGAGGCCTTGCCCTCCTTGATCTGGTTCATTTATGCATCCACCTCCTGTGGCGAGATTGGGTGCACAACGAGTTTGTTTTGTTCTTCTGTGATAATTTTTGGTACATTTTGTATGTTTTTTTCTATAGCAGGCCGTCTATCTGTTTGGCACTCCTGATGAACCTTCTGGAAGTGTCTTATGAACTCCTGCTCGATCTCCACATGATTTTCCACTCTTTTCCCTCCTTGCTTCTGAATGAAAGAGATGGTGTTGTGCATTCTTCTTTGAATTGTGGTTCGGTGGAAGAATTTAGTGTTCCTTTCTCCTTCTTTCAGCCATCTAATCCTGGATTTCTGCTTCCATAGTATTTCCTCCTGCTTTCTCCTCTCCTCCAGTTGATTGTGAATGCTCTATTCCTGTGCCAAGTTCCCTTCATTGTATCCCTCAGTGATTATTTGTTGTTGGAGCTCTCTCATTTCCTTGTTTAGATCTTGTTGCACTTGAAAAATATTACCATAAGTCTCTTGATTCCAACGCTTGATTTGGGATTTTAGAAATTTGAGTTTCTGTTGGAACTGAAACATTTTTGATCCCTCTAGCAGAAGGAAGTTGTTCCAAGTAGATCTAATGAAGTCTTTGAAGGCAGGATGGGTGAGCCAGAATGCTTCGAAGCGAAATGGTCGTTTGGGAGATACGCGAATGATCAGATCCTGAATAAGGGAGAATTAATGCCGCTGTGTCACCGCCAAGATGCACCTTGTTGTCAGAAATGAGGAATCTGTCTAGTTTGGATGCGATTTGTTGCCTTCCAACTCTTCGATTGCTCCAAGTGTGCATGCCATTTCAGAATTGCATGTCAATTAATAAATTGTTTTGGATGAATTCTTTAAAGTGGCCATTTTCCTGCTCCAACTTAGCTTAGCCTCCTTGCTTTTCTTCTAGCCTAGTGATCATGTTGAAGTCTCCTCCAATGATCCAAAGAGGATGGACTCTATTGAGATTAAGTTCTTCTATAGTTTTTAGTAAAGCTATTTTGTTGGCTGCTTCATATGGGAAGTATACGTTGGTAAGATGGCCATGGATGTTGGTGCCAAGAATGTGAAAACTAGCCTGAAAGATTTGATGAGATGCATGAATGTCTGAAAGCGTTATCTCTTGCGTGTTCCAGGAAAAAGCCAGTCCGCCTAAGGCACCCGAAGCATCCACTACTACCGAGTGACAACCTGGCCATGCTCTAGAGAGAATGTTTCGAAGAGTGATACTACTACATTTCGTTTCTTGAAGAAAGAAAATCTGTGGCTACTCCTGCTTTATCATGCCTTTTATCATTCTGAGTTTCCCTGGGCTATTGAGCCCTCTTAAATTCCATGAAGTAAGCTTCATGATTCACTACTAGTGGTGGGCTTGTAGTACCTTGTCAAATTTAGCATACCTACCTGAGTCAACTAGGATTTTTCCTATTGCGATAGTCCATTGGGGATCTGTTATTATCCCCCACTTTTTGGAGTCTTTAGGGAGGAAGCCACCATCCCACTGACTGCCTGGTTGAATGCCTAATTATTGTTGCTGGTAAGCCCTCGAAATGATGAATTCCAGTGTACTGAGTTGATGCTCTTGGATCTTGTCATAGTCGTTCTTTCTACATACTTGTTCGAGCTCAAGAATGTCAAGTCCTCCCAAATCAATACTTTCCGATTCTTCTTCCATTTGTTGTGTCTGGCTCTTTTCTTCTCAAGTGATTGCTAAGCTCAAGGATTGACTAGGGAAACCATCAACATTCATATCATTTTCTTTCCAATCTGTGACCTTTTTGGTCTCCTCAGGGGTTCCATTGAAGTCATTGGGGGGGCGAGGGGTGGGAGAGGAGCCAGAAGGAGGAGGGATTGCAGATGAGATGATAGGAGGAGGGTGGGCATCAAGTTCAGAGGTTGATCTTCAGAGTTTTTAACAAGAATCTCAAAGTTGTTGCTTGTAGAAGGAAAGGAGGCAGCATCCTGCTCGGGTTTTTTCCCTGAGGAGGGTTTTTTGTGCGATCTTTTGCGATTAGCTACTTTGGTGAATCCATCTTGGGTTAGCTTGTCTGAGGGATCAGAGGTTTGGGGTTTGGCATTTAATGGACAATCATGAAAAGGATGCCCATGAGCATGACATTTTCGACATCGAAAGGGTACATGTTCATAATCTAAGGGTTGAATCCATTCATAGTCATCATGGAAGAGACTTACCAAGTCTGGAAGGGCCTTGTCTAGGCGCAGGAAGATGCAAAAATGGGCGCAGGATGTCTATCTACGTAGCTTCATCTCTTTCACAGATTTTATGAACTCCCCCAGCCCATTTCCAATTTCTTTAAGCGAATCCTCATCTTGGTATTCGTCTGGAAGCAAGTACATCCTTATCGACATTGGTGCCCAGCTGAGTTCCTCCTCGTCGGGGTTGAATCTCTCTACCCATTCCCTTAAAGACAACCCCACAGAGTTGAAAAAGTAGGGCCCTTCATCCATGATTCTATTCCTATCTTCAATGCAGATGAGGATCGCAGTAAAGAAACCCTTCGGTCCTAGTTGCAGGGTGACATGACCCTTGGGTTTCCATTTGGCAGAGATCCATCCTTGCAAAGATTTTTCTGTCAGCCAGAATCCAATCAACTTTCCAATGAGCACATGGTCCTTCATATACTAGATTCTCCCATTGATTCTATGACTGGGAAGTTCTATCTTGGGCCTTTCAGCTGATATAGGTTTTCATGCCTTCGAGGTGACCTTGGGCGTTTCCTCTTGCTCTATTTTCCCTTCTGGTTTCTCGCTGCGCCTGTCTGACTGGCTGGTGGAAGCATTTGCCTTATCTTGCAGTGGGGACTCTTTGTTGTCCACCTCTTCTTGTACTGGCTCAGAGGGCGAAGTCCATGGTTGTGTTGGAGGCTCACGATTAGAGGTGGGGAAGGGCTTTGAAGCCCCCCTGGGGGAGATCCATTGCCGCACTATTTACACCAGGGGTATGCTATCATGCTTAGGTATGCAGTCGTCCAGAGGAGGTAGAGAATGTGTAGTTTGTGCCATTGCAGAGAGTCGCAGAAACCCTAGTTGCAGAGCCCATTCTGTCCCTAATCCTTTGGTTTGTTCCATTGATTGAATGGGTATCACAACAATTTTTATGTTAATACTAAGTGTTAAATGGTTTCGAGGAGCTTTCTCATTTTAAATAAGAGTGATTGCATGATAGAGTGTTATTTTTTTCAATGTCTATCTTTTCTTTCTAAAGTTTGAGTAAGATTTGGAGTGTATAAAAAACTGTGTCTCGAGTGATAAGAGTAATATCTAAAATGATTTGTTTTGAGATTTTATTAGCACTAGTTTCCATTTGTTCTTGCATGTATTTCCATAATAGCCTTGAAACAAAACGACCTACCTGAATTGACAATTTATGTGTGAGTATGGTTAACTATTGCAAATTAAAAGGAAAATTGACTTTCCTGACACTCTTAAAATAACCTCTTGTACTCTACCAATCCCATCAATCATCTTGTTACAAATACACTTTTAGGAATAGACCATTCCATAATTTCCTTAATCTTCCCAAGATATATTGTCACTCTTCAAATCAAATGACTCAAACAATGCTCTCATGATTTAAATAAATCATGCTTATTATGACTTTCATAAAGTTAGTTCTCCCTTACCACATGAAATACCATCTTGAGGTTTTTTTCATAGTCCTCCTTGGTACTTGAGTACACTAAGATGTCATTAATAAATACCAAAAAAAAGTTATAACTTCTTTCAGTACTTTGTCACTTCGAGTCCCATCATATGGCTCCTTGATTTTAATCCTCATGGGAGCATTACACCCACCATATCGAACTTCCCACTTTAAAATTGTGATTATATCATCATGATCAAATAATTGTTTGAGAACTAATGTAGATTAATCTTCTATAGCCTTAAACATAAATTCCATCTTCTCCTCTTTGATCTACATGATTTCATCGACAACATTCTAAACTTCCTTCATGGCCTTGTTGAACATCCATGCCATCTATCACATCTTCATCCCTATGTTCTTTATCTTTGCTCAAATAATTTTTCTATTAGTTATTAATCCAAATTCTCAACCATAGCTAATCATTCATTCATCATGTGATTTTTTGGGTCCCTTTCTATATCACTACCTTTTTGCTTTAATCTAGCCAAGAATGCTCTCCCACTAGTGAACCAATCCACACAAGTCTCACCTTCTTTGCTATACTATCTCATGATTATCTTTATTATCATACCTTCACTCCATAAACCAATTTCTAAAGAATTTGGTGAAGAGAGAATCAAATATTTCATGCCAACTATCAAGACCTCAGTGCATCAAGGAGGTCATAAGGGGCCCCATAGTACATAAAGCATACATCTCACATACCCAATCCCTTATTTCTTGAACAATGATATGGTGTATATAAACCCGACCTCAAGGGTTAATTTATGGAGATAGATTTATCAAATTACCACTTCCTTTACATATCTTAGAATTCTTCTTAGATACCACCATCCTCTTCTTTCTCACCCATATTTTTCCAATGAAATAAATTTTATTCAATTCCGAGCTCTATATTGAAAGTATGCTTAATTGAAAAGATATCCTCTAAGGTCCTCGTCGGTGTTTGTATCATTTACACATAGAATTGTTTCCCCCCCATGTCCTATTGTACAACACCATGCCATACTAAAACATTATGCCAACATTCCACACAATCCTTCCATGTGAGCATCCCATGTAATAGAATTATCAAGTTTCATTTGTATAAGGAGGAAAAATTGATATCGAGTGTCCCAACCTCCTAATACCTAATCATCTCATACCTAATAACCCAATAGTGTGAAGTCTTTATATCCAATATATTGACCTCTTTATACTATATCACCTAATATCCTAAAAGTGGATAGTGTGAAGTCTTGATATCCTATATCCTAACCTTACCATACCTAATAATATGATATCGCAAAAGTAAATACAATACCCACTGGCCAATATCCAGACCTCACGATACCTAATAATCTAATAAAGGATATCGGTTGAGTTGAATTATATCCATTATTCAATATATTTTCCTATTAATTAATTAATTAATTGATCCACCATGTCACCAAGGGAATACTAAAGGAGTCTTCAATGAATCTCACTTGGTCCAACTAATAGACCATCAACTACCATAACTCTAGTTTTCCCTTCAACTTACATTTATATCCATTGGGCCATCAAGCCGCCAAAAAAATTATCACTCCACTCATGATACTCATCTAATATAAGAGTGGCCATCAACAAATGGGAATAATCTCCATAGTTCATAGGCATTTTAGAATCTACTAGTATTGGTGGTTTGCATTTGGAGTTTGTTGAAAGCATTATTGACACCCAAAAACTCGATACACTATAGTGACATCCTATCCTTTAGAATTAATATCCCTTTCAATACAATCTTGGTCATGACCCCCTCTTAGACCACATTACCAAGGTTTTATGCCAAAACCTTGAATATCTAAATTTCCAAACCTTCTACTAACAATCACGTAAATTCAAAGAGCCATGTATAAAATTTAAAAACATCTCTTAAACTCCCAAGCTAGTTTTAAATATACAATTTCCATATATACACACACACATGCATACATACATACATACATACATACATACATACATACATATCCACATACATATATATTTACACACATATATATTTACACTATTTTTAATATATTTTTTTGATGACATATATCAAATATTAAAATAGATAGATCTCTCTTATTCCTACTATAATTTTCTATAACCTTAACAATTTTTAGAATAAGTTTTACACTACATCATTTTAAATTAGGATATACATTATAAAAATGAAAATTCATTCTAAGAATTTATACCTTGCACTAATTCAAGGCCTTGTAAATTCAAGGATATAAAAGATTTGACAATTTACAAAAATGTCTAAAAGAAACATTATAAATTTTGAAAAATAGTTTTGAAGAAAAAGAATGTGCTATCTACAATTTTGAAATTCTACCATTTAGGTACTCAACATATACATTAATGAGAACATATACATTATATTTTGAATGAAAAATAACATGTTATTAGAAAATGTCAAATTTCATATAGTTTTAGAAAGATTCTATAAATACAAATTAAGAATGCTATTTCAATTTTGCTACGTTTAGTCTTTTTATACCATATTCAAATTCATTATAAAAGTTTCTTTAATCATTCCTGCAAGTTGTCATAACGTTATTTTCCATATTCACAATGCTAGTAAGGTTTCATGAGTGATTATCATTCACTTGCACACTATTCTAATGATTTTTTTTGGCAAGCTTTACATGTTTTAATGGTAAACTATATGTTTTATATTGAACATTTTCTTGCATATACATATGAATGGATTTTTAATTAGAGATTATTTTATAAAATACCATAGTCAGGTATGATATTTGAATCACTAAAAAATACCCTACCAATATCCCCATAAACCATAAAATTTCTAACCTAATAATGTCATAACTTAACAACCTCAACACTCAACGACCATATTGACTAGCATCTCTCACCATTAACCACCATTGGCTATGATTGACGACTAATATTAACCTTGTAACCATGGTGGGCTATAATAATTTATGGTTGACCATCATTCACCACAGTTAATCTAGTAACCCACTTACCCATAACCCTCATAGCCATAGTGTTCTAAGTTAGCTAATGAGCTTAATATTAGTTTAAATAGATTCCCTAACATAACTAACCACCTTTTCATGAAGCACCAACTAGCCCATTAAGGACCTAATCCAGTATAACCATCTAAGGCACTAATCTCATTAACTCATTAACCCTTCACCATCATTGAGCATATCAACTTCCAGTAACAATGACCAACTTAAGGAGACAATAGTGAATTTGTAAACCATATTTTCTAGGGTTCATTTTATTAACATTTACGTGTATGAGCCATTAATATCACACCCTTTAATTGAGTCTAGACTAATTTATTTATTTTACAGCATAGTGGTCAAGTAACCTAAAAATTGTGTTATCTAATTGCATTAGCCTATATTGATGATTATTGCACATTGGTCTCACAATTAACCATGGTTGAACTATGTTAACCAATGCTAACCATTGTTCTCATAATCATGTTTGAACATCACTTCACAAAATTTATGTAATAATCCACTCACTCACAACTCCTAAGCCTTGATAACTTATATTGCCTAAAATATCACAATAAACAAATAACCATTAATCCACCATTTAATTTGCATCTAAAATTCTAACTACCTAATTTACTAAAACCCACAGCCCACTATTTCCTTTTAACTCACCCACCCTTAATCTCCATTTAGTATATCAATTGTTATTGAGTATAATAATAAACGATATTAAGTATAAAATCATATTTGACCATATTAATACTAAATTAATAACTCAATGAAACATTAATATTATATTCTCTTATCGAATAATTCATTAAATATATAACTAAATTCATAACCCATATACTTCCCATTCCATTTGACCCATAATCATAATTCATGGCTAATAGACAACGAAAAGCCATTAAAAAAATAAAAAATAAAAAAATCACTTTATTGAAAAATAATAAACTAATCATAAAAGAACCCAGAGTAAATAATTATTTAATGTATATGTAAACTTAAAGCTAAAAATAAAATCAGCCGTAACCCTCTCTTCTCTTGGATGGACATATTTAAAATTTAAATAACGTAACACGCAATGTGGAAAATATCCATTTTGCCCATAAACAACAAAAGCGCCGACAAACAGCTGATCCACTGAGGCAAATAGCCGACCACCAACTCACTCAGCGACAATTGGGTTATTGCGGCGCATTCTACAACTCACTATGATATGTAAGCCTGTATGTCATCAAAATTGAAATAAGTCTCATCTCACCCAAAATAAAATATAAAATATAAAATATAAAAATGAAAAAAGTTAAATAACTTTACAAAACATTTAAATGTGGGTTGATAAAAAAAATTTACAGCTTTTACCTGCTCACAAAATTAACTTTGGTTATATCCCTCCCGCGGAAGAACACGTCGTGGCCATCCTGGCCGCAACGGGGTCGTCTCAGTGCCGACAACATATAAAACGTGCAGTGGAAGGTCGTCTAAATTGGGCGAATGACCGGAAGGTCGCTGTGAAGACGTTGACACTCATCCACCGATTGATGAGAGATGCTCCTCCCTCCATTTTTGCTGAAGAAGATGAGAAAGATGACTACTCTCTTGAAAAACAAATCTCTTTCAAGAAATTGGATTTCAACGATACCTCCAGCGCCGTCGCTATTGATTGCTCTCAGTGGATTCGCAAGTACTCGAGCTATCTGTATTACAGGCTGTATTGTAACAAGACTTTCAAATGTGACATTATAAGGAACAGTCAGAGAATGAAGGATTTAGACGATGAAGCAATTTTCTCTGGTTTGAAAAAGATGCAGACACTCATGGGTAAGCTCATCATAGATTGCCTTCCTCCCGGAAGCCACGTGGCAACGAGATCCCTCATTCACTATGCCCTAGAGTTGCTGGTGAAGGAAGCCCTAGAATTGTATGAGATAATCCACCATTGGATTCGCAGGATGGTGGATTCCAGACTAGTCATCTCCATGTCGACGGCAGATTTTCATGAGCTGAACAGAAGATATTCACGATTCACCCGCCACTACAACAGACATTTGGCATTTGAATATACTTGTATACAGCTTTTACCTGCTCACAAAATTAACTTTGGTTATATAGAGAGGCCTTCGGACTCATTATTGGATAAAATTTTGACTCACCACAAAAAATGGGTTGCCATAAAGAAAGAATTAACAGGCATGAGTGAGGAGAGTCCTCGTACAGGAGGTAAGGAAGCTACTGAAGTGGTAAAGCCAGAGGTATCAAATGAAGAGAGATTATTGATCACGTGGTGGGATTCTGATGATGACGTGCTTCCTTCCGTGAAACCTAACTGTAACTCATTAATGGATGTCATTACTGGCAACGCGGCTGGATCTTCTAAGGATACTGGTTATAAACGTGGTGCAAGTGGTGCCCACTGAAAACCAACAGCAGAGAAGGGAGTGTTAGCTCTTTTCAAATAATTTTCAGGACGTGTGCGCGTCAAGTATTCAGTCTTGATATTACATTGGAGAGTTTTGTAGTTTTGGTCTTGTGATATTTTGCAATTAGAGTATGAAAAGCATTTAGGGCATGAATTATTATTACAAGGGAACTGTAATTCATTATATTGGTCTGTCGTTGTTGCATCCATCCGACCATATCGATATTGTTGTTTGAAATATATATGCATCCCATTAACCACCATATTGTTCTGGTTAGTTGAAGTTTTTCTTTGTATTTCACAATTTTGAGATTCTCTTCGTGTTTATTATTTTTATTTGGATTTTTTCAATTTTATTTGTACTTTTAAGCATGACTTATTTGTTATTCCTACTTGAAAATTTTCCATTTTATATTATTGGAAAATTTTGGAAGAACTATGTGACTTAGCACTTTTATAAATAAAATTGAGAACTCCGAAAGGGAACAATTGTTTTAATTTATACGTTATACGCTGGTTATAGAGATATATAAGATGCTATTCATCCAGGCAAAGATCAATATACATATCATGAAGTAGCACATCTAGTGGTCTACCTCTCTAGTCAAGGAAAGGCTAATCAATCGAAATCATTGTTCAATACATATGGAGATTAGCTTCTTTCGATAATTATTAGGTGTTTTAAGGTAAGGATTACCATATATGTTTAATTTATAGCTCTATGTATTTTTTGAGTGAAGTTGCCTGCTTTATTTAGAAGTTAAGTTTAATGAATTTTTAAGTAGAAATAGTTTTTTCCAACTAGTTACTATGCGCCAAAAATTGATATTGTATGTGAAGGTTACACCCCTAGGAATTTGATGCATTGCTTAACAGCCTTATGGATGGGAAACGTAAAATGGGTAGCCACCTTATTTATGTTAAAATCAAATTCTTTTGGCATCTTATAAAGGCTTTTGAGAATAAACATAACTTCCATTCACACCATCTTAGTGTTCTAGAATATTATGCTATCTTATTTATTAATTGAATTATGGATTTCAATAAATCAATATCCTTTATAGTAAGTTTTTCTTTGTATGTATTCCATTTCCTTTCCTACCTTTCATTTTTCTCTATACAATTGAGATTAGTTGTTCCCAAACTAAGTGTACTTAGCCTAAGTTATGCCTCTCTAGCTTCTTTCCAATTAATATTCGTCTTTAAACATGTATATCGTGTACATTCATAGTTTTTAACCAAGTGTTCCCAACATGTACATTACACAAACTTAAAAACAAGGGTTTTCCTAAACATAGATGACACCAACCATGTCCAATACCTAACTCCAAATAAAGTAGAATAGATTAGAATTGTTTTAACGCCCATCAAAAAGTTTCCTTGATCCTCATAGCTATATATAATGCCCTTGATATACAACTACAGAACTCAGACTGTAGATGCCACCCTTGTACCAAAGTAAACAAATTTCACTAAACCAATATTGGGACTCTCATACTATGAGAGAAATCTTAGTGCAACCCTTCATTACCCTCTTGTAACCTATGGTACCCATTGCTGTGTGAAATCTTAGTGCAACCCTTCATCACCTTCTTAAACTTATGGTACCCATTCCTCTATGATGTATGCAAGTGTGTTGTGTTTCTTTTTTAGTACAACATTGTATATTTAGGACTCAAATCATTCCACACTATTTCATATGTTGTAGGTTGACCTATACACTAAGTGCTTGTGTATAAGTTTGAATATACTCAAGTGAACCAAACCCTATGACATATATCATGGTGCAAATCCAAGCGGAAGTCCAAAACCTATGTTTAGAAATACAACACGTAAAACAAGACCAGGCACCGCTTGGAGAAGTCTGGGAAGAAGTATTGTGTAGGACGTGTAGAAGCCAAGGACATGATAAAGATCATTGTCCGATTGCAGTGAATTTTGCGGTAACAGGGGCCAACAACCTTGTGACCAGAGGTATAGATGGGACCGAGTGCAATTTCCCCACTGCGATGCGTGATATGCTAGGTAGGGGGAAAGCATGTGATGAACACCTGGTACATATTGTTGAATGTAACAACCTCCTCAACACTTATTTTGTAACTTTTGCAGAATAATGGGTCACGAGGAAAGAGATTGTCGCATGTTGATGCATCGACCCCATACATATAAGATGTAAAAAGAGACCCGCGCGGACCCAGGGAATTCTCGATATGTAGATGAGGGTGTGGAGGATGGAGCCCTAAACGGGGGGGTGGATAGTTGATCTGTTATCACGCAGGATTGTATGAATCCTACTAGAGCCTATTGTCCGTTACGCTACCAATTTGATCACGATGCAGTTAATTGCCCCCCACTTCTCATCCAATTAAGGGAGAAAGGAGTACTCCCACCTAGTCTCACCCAAAACATTTAGATGATGAAGGTTGAACCCCACACTGAAGGCCCCAACATAAACATGATGCTCAGAAGAGTGCCACTACTAGGGAAGATAAGGGAAAAAAGCCAGAAGAGGATATGTGGGTTCATAAATCTCCAACAACACAACTATAATTTGATTTGGTGCAAGCAAAGGAAACCTTTTTGGAGGCTAAGAAAAATTTTGCAAAAGCATCGACTTCGGGTAGTAAGGAGTAATCGGACCTGCAACAGGATAATGCCTTGGTAACTGCCTTTTTATAAACATGTATGAAGCTCTTACAGGATGCCAATGCGGTGAAAGGGTTACAATAATTAATACCTAGATGCGCGGGGGCAGACGAACCACACATGATCCGAAAATTGGGAAAACATGTCTTATGCATCGAATAGGAGATGCTGCTAACTGCCTAGATTAGCGATTACAAGATGGACTAGGTCATCTTAGATCTAGGTTCCAATGTGAATGTCCTACCAAAATAGAACTCGGAACACATGGGCAGGCCTACACTGCAATGGTCCCTGATGGGAAGATTACAAGGGATTATCGTAGATATCAATGGTGCCCACACGCACGCTGATTTTCAAGTCATAGAAATCATGGACGATGGTAATCCCTATCCGGCACTACTAGGAATAGATTGGGCAATAGACATGAATGGAATCATCAACCTCAAAAAGCGGAAAATAATCTTAAAAAAGAATGCACTTTGAGTAGTCATTCCTTTGGATCCAGCTGAAGGTGCACGTTAGATTCAGATGAAGAGGTTGAACGATGGAAAAATCGACTACATGAAGTAACCACATTGAATTGTAACAAAATGGTCGCAGTAGGAGTCGTCGCATCAGTCGCAAAAGTCGCCAAAGAACTATTGGTCTCAATAAAATCAAAACCTAGTACGCTGAAGATATTCACATCCCAAAAAGCATAGACATCGAAAAAAGAGGCAGGCGCGATTAAGCCTAAACTAAACCGTGGAGGTTGTGATCACACATTAATATTGATAACTAGAAAAACTAAGAAGAGCAACCCACAACAACACGAATTGCCAGAAGCTAACCATAAGCTCCATGGAAGCCCAAGGGATAACATACATCACAATGCTATGTTAACACAACTTTATTGGAGGCTGTGGATACTATGACCTAGATGGCTCTGCATTAGGCAATGGAAGAAAAACCAGAAGAATCCGGGTAGCTACCGACCCCACGCTGACAGTACCCTTAAGGTATGATCCAGAGATCAAAGCATGTTAGAAAGGACTAAATGCAGGAGAATATAACACCACAATGCTTGCAGAAGCTCAGCCATTTTTCACCTAAGATGACTCAGACCCTTGCTGAATATTTCTAGAACTAACCCAGAGGGGACCATGCTATCAAGACAGCACACACATCCATGGTGCAAAACTTAGGCTAACCAAGTGCTCGGACAATGCTCGCAGCACAGGAAGGTCGAGATAGTACAGATCTACACCAACGGTGTGGACACCTGACTAGTTGTTAAGATCGTAGTCTCAGCACCCCAAGCAGCTGAAAGAGGGCACAAGACTACTAACAAGTCTATTGGGATCCAATATGCTGTACCGAGTTCTGCCTACACTACCCTATCTTCTCGATCACAACAGTGGTTGATGAGTTGCACTACCATGTAGCCCAGTCAAAAGATAACCGTTAACACTCCTTTCCGTACAAGGGACGTTACGATACGATAGGAAGGAGCGGAGGGAGATGACCACCCGATTACATTTGCAAGTCGAAGGTTGTCGAAAGCTGAGAAGAATTACTCTGCTACTGAGTGAGAGGGATTGGTGATGGTGTATGCCCTCCAAAAGTATCATCACTATTTGCTTGGAGGACATTTTAGAATGTGTACTAACCACTCTACGCTAAAATACATAGTGAATAAGCTTGTGTTGGGGGGGGGGCGCATTTGTCGATGGTTGCTGTTGTTTTAGGAATATGATATTGAGGTTGTTGTAAAGCCATGATATCTATCTAGACCACTTATCCCAGATTGAGACAGGTGAGGGACCCACAAATCTAGAAGAAGGACTCCCAGACACCCAGTTGTAGGCAGTGCACATTATAGATGACCACTTTGAAGATATAATCTATTTTTTGACTATCGACATTGCACTGTAGGGGAATTCTATTCAACAAAAGAAGGAATTCGTGACATGAGAAATAGATTTCATTGTGATTTCCAACCATCTCTACAAGATGGGCCATGATGAGATATTATGCCGATATGTACCAGAGTTTGAGCGAGAACAGATCCTTGGAAAAGCACATGGAGGGGTCGCTAGCGGACATTATCCCGGCCACACCATAGCCGAGAAGGTTCTTCATGCTAGATTATGGTGGCCTAGCCTACATCAAGAGTCAAAAGCATACTATCAGCCCTATGATGTATGCCAACGAATGGGCAAGCTGTCACGAAGGGATATACCGAAAGAAAGGGAATGCGAAGTAGAATTGGTCCAAATGTCATCGCCCAGCCTAAGCGTAGGATGGTGCACTACTATAGAACAATAGAAGGATGGGCAGATGGTGACCATGGGTGGAGATGCAGTCAATAAGTCACCTCTGATGGTTCTCAGCAATTGGGATCCTATGGACAGTAACCAAGGTCTTGCAAAATTGCAACATAGGTTGCAGTTAACGGTGTGAAGAGAAGATATGGTGGTCAGAAAGGGCTATGGTGGTAATAGGAGGTCCCATATGCAGCTCCCTCATTCACGCCAATCCTTGGAGGGGGTATTCTATGTTAACCAAGCAGAGAAGAATGAACATCATTGGTTGTGAGATCTGGTAGAAACACTGAAGTAGGAGACGGATGAAGTGTTGTAGGAGACAAAGCAGAAGCAACTAGATGAGAAGTGCCACCCAACGGGAGGTGAACCATGAAGCCAAGGCAAAGCATCTAGCCACATCAACAAGTGACTCGGGATGAGTCACGATGATTGTGTTGGGGGACTGTTGGAGCGTGAACTATAGGAGGTTGAGTCAAAGGGTATTCCGCCCGCAAATAATGTTTTGAAATAGTAATAGAGTTGACCTGCGAAGGGTTTGTGGGCCAAGGGAAAGTATAAATAGAGCGTGGTTCTATGAGGGAAAAGTAGTTCTTTTGGAAGATGGAATGTAATGGGTTCTTAAAGAAAATAACCTAGAAGCATCTGTAACTTCAAGTTGAGGGAGTAGGATAGAAGGTAGAGGCTCTGCAGCTGTGTGCACAGAGGCCTAGAAAGTCCGTATCTATGTGAAGACCCTTGCAGTTGAGTGCAAAGGGTGGAAATGGATGTATTGTTGAGCATCGGTAATAAAGGTAAGTTTCTTCTAAATTATGTGTTAATTGCGACTCTACTCTTTTATAATAAATGAACTATTATCATCTTTTCATTTGCTACTATCGAATACATGTGAACTAGGTTAATCTTGATGAGCAAAGTAACCAAAAAGTAATAAATGTTTGCTTAAAGACCATGTTACCTAGATCAAAATAGTAATAAGGATCTGTAATAAGTGATCCACATGGATTTAGCATAGTGCAAGGTTGCAGGACAACATGCAAGGCCCAAACCACATCCAAGACATCCCCAGGGTGTGGAAACCTGGTTCTAGCACCCTCCCCTACTATGTCAGGTGAGACCTTAGTCCCCTCTTCGTGGATTGTTGCCGAAAGGGCCGATAGTTGCAGGATTTTTTTGTCTAAATAATTCTTTCGAACCTGGGTCAGGCCACAATAAGCCAACAATGGGGTACCCACAAGAGGTTCAAAAACCCAAAATTCTCCACTCTGCTGATCCATTCCATTGTTTATAACTAAGTGACACCCTAGTCTGGGTAATAGAAACACTTCATATAATTTTTTGTCGCGAGGTGAGGGAACCATTCATGGTTTACTAGGTCACAATATTCCATCTTCAGCAGGGGGATCTGTAGAAGGCATGTAGCTTCAAAGGGTACCTGATCGGGTAGCAGGGGTGTAGAAATGACAAACTTATCTGAGTCTGGGTCCTTGGTGACCTTTGTTTTCCCCTTGCGTGGAGGCATATAGTTCAGACACTTTGAAATGGGCTCCATTCCCTCAACGTCTATATCCTTGGTGCCGTGTCCTTCCTTGACTTCCAAATCGACATCCCTCTCAAGCTACTTATATTTCTTCTACTTTTGAGTTGTAGAATGTTTTCTGGGTTATTCACATACTAGCACCAGCCCCTTCTGCTTATCCTTCTTCAGCCTCTGGGTTTCTCTAAGAGGGGTAAGCTTTAGGCTAAGTGACTCTGGTGTTGTAGGCACATGAGCTAGAGCTTCCATACACACCACCTCTAGAGAAGCTCCTTTAGATTCGAAATCTCCGCTAATGCTCACAGTCTCAGCAGGGCTTGGTCCTAACATGGTGTCAAAGATGAACTTCTGATTCAACTCTGGTAAATTAGCAAATGTAGGGTTCATGACCAAATCCTCAAAGAATGAGTGGTTCATAAGAAACAGATATCATAACTCAAAAACTCTAATGGTGCAAAGTGTTCTTTGTTGGGTTGGCATGCATAATTTATAAGGGTTTTTGAATTCAAATCCAATTGTTCCCCCAAAATTTGATCATTAATGTTTTTTAGCGGTAGATCTTCAATGATTTTGGCCTTAAATGCTGCAAGCTCACACCTCTTAACCATCTTATGTCTAGAAAATCATGAATAGTGACTCCAATGGTCAATTTTTTGTTGTGCTACCTGAGAACTCCCTTCACGCAGCTTCTTATACTATGACTTCACCATTTTCCACATAGCTTACCTATCACAGAGTCCTCCAATCTTGGTAGTGTAGTTTATAGTCTTGTGCTCCCATACAACTACCTAGAGCGCTAAGACTGTCATGCCATTATATAGTCATTGGTATGGATCCCCTGTATATGGTTTTAGTCGGCTTCCATTTACCCTTCCTATAAAAGGTTCTCCATTCAGCTTCGCGAGTTGAACCACATCTCCATCTGTAATCTCTTTGATAATATATGGCCCAAGCCAATCCATCTGAAACTTTCCTAGAAACTTAGTGAACTTGGTATCATATATTAAAACCAAATCATTTACTTTGAATGTGCGCAACTTCATGTCTCGATCGTGCCATGCCTTTTCACACTCCTTCTGTACTTTCTAATGGAATCTAGTCAAGAATCTACCTTCTTCAAGCTCCAACAGTTGTGTGAGCCATTCTTCTAAGGCTTCACAATCTGCCATACTTGTGAAAGCCGCTATGCATAGACTAGGCATGATATATTCTAGAAGCATCACAACTTCTACGTCATATACCAATATAAAAGGTGTTTTTCATGTCATACAAGTAGTCCTCTATGCCGATAGCATTGCAAGTACATGCACATCCCAATCATTCATTGTGCATTAGAAATCTTAATTAGTGCATTTTCCAAAATATTATTAAAGGCCTCAACTATTCCATTAGCCTAAGGATGATAAAGTGTGCTCTTCTGATGATAAACCTAGAATTCTTCAGTCAACACACTAATCATTTCATTTATGAAGTGTGTACCCTGATCACTCATCAACGCTTTTGGGCAGCCAAATCTAGTTAACACATACTCAAACAAGAACTTCACTGATGTAGCCCCTATACAATCCGTTACTGGCTATACCTGAGTCCATCTAGTTAGAGACTCCATTCCGATGATGAAATAGCATGCCCCTACTTTCCTGGGGGTTGAATGGGCCCAATGAAATAAATTGCCCATTTTTCAAATGGCTGCAATGATACTTAAGGATTCAGTGGCAGCTCATCCCTTTGTCATGGTCTACCCATTCATTAACATGCATAGCATGCCCTACAATATGATTTAGAATCTTTATGTAGCGTAAGCCACCATAATCATGTGCACAAAATCATCTTCGTTGTTGTCATTCTTGCATAATGTCCTCCTACAACCCCTCCATGAGCTTTAGCGAGGATTCTATTCCGTTCAAAATCTAGCACATGTCGTCACAATATTTCGTCTGCAACCATCTTATACGAATGTCCTACAATCACCGATAAATCCACCATGTGCACTACTATTTCCTTATTTTGTTGAATGTTATATCCTTTTAGTGTCATTCCTGTACTAAAAAAGTGTACAATATCTACAAAGTGGTTATCTGGAACGTGCACCACGAAGAGTTGTGCATCACGCAACCCTTTCTGTAAATTTGTAGGCTCCTCTCCAATCTCGATCTGTGAAAGATGGTCAGGTCCTGGATTAAACCTCCCTGGCTTCACAGTCACCTCAATGTCATACTCCTAGAATAGCAGCAACCATCAGTAGATCTTCCCCACAAACACGGGGTTATTGACTAGGTATTTCAAGGTATAATGATCTATGTAGATTTTGAGATGTTTGCCCAGGAAGTAGTACCTAAAATTTTGAATCATGTATACTATAGATAATCCTTTCTACTCAGTTGTTGAATAATTCATCTTGAACTTTGATAATTTCCTCCTCGTAAAGGCTATTGGGTGGTCCATCTCTCCCTCACCGGCTTGTGTTAGTATTTCTTCCAATGCAATGCAAGAGGCATCAACATGCACATGGAATTCCTTTTTCCAGTCTGGGAAGACCAAAATCGGTGTGGTAACCATCTTCTCCTTCAATAAATCCAAACTAGGCTAACATTCTTCATCCCAACAGAATGTAGCATCCTTCTTCAGTAGTTTATCCATGGGTCCGGTAATCTAAGCATAAGCCTTAATGAACTTTCTATAGTATCCTGTATGTCCAAGAGTTGCGGAAAATGTTTGAAACTTCTTGGGGCCTCCAAATTAACTATCACTGCGATCTTGACAGGGTTCACCATTAACCCTCACTTGCACACCACATGATCCAACAAGATCCTAAAGGGGACATAGAATAGAAATTTCTTCAGGTTTAGCACGATTTGGTATCTGCGACATGTATCCAGCATCAGGTGCAGACTTGTTACATGGCACTTTACTAGACCGAACACTATCCAATCATCAAAATACACCTCCAAAAACGTATGAATAAAATCCTTAAACACTGCTATAACTATGCGAGAAAATATGGTATGCACATTCTTAAGTCCAAACAAAATGGTAGTATACCAGAAACAACCCCACTCAGTTGCAAAGTTTGTTTTTCTCCTATCTTTTGGCGTGATCTTAATCTGATGGTACCTCAGAAAGCCATCAGCGAATGAGTAGGCCTCCTGCCCTGCAACGTTGTCCAATAACTCATTAGTAAACAATTTTGGAAAAGGATCATGGATGTAGGCATCATTAATATTCCTTACATCTATGCAAATACTTATTTCTCCCTTTTTTTCTTCTCTTGAGCCACCATCAGGCTCAACCAATTAGATTCTTCCACCCTTGCGATGATGCCAACTTCTAGCATCTTATCTAAGTTGGAACAAAACATTTCCTTGTATTTGGGATTAGGGAAATACAACATCCGGTTTCAAAGTGATTTTCATCACACTCGAGTCACCTATGATGCCCTTCAGGTCTGAAAACTTGGTGGGAAAAATATCTTGGTATTTGCGGAGTAGCTGAACAACTTTATCCATTGTGCCATCATCCCAATAATATCCAATATTTACAAATTTTGGCTCTGCTTTAGTATCAATGTTTACTTGTTTGGTTTTCAATGACGCATTGATGTCTACATTCTCTAGTTGCGGTCGTTCGACCTCGTGATTTCCTTCTGCCACTGGAATATTGATATTTCTTTGATCTTCATCCTCCTCCTCGGTAGTCACATTATTGCATTTGAGTGCATGGCACAATTGGGTTCTCCTATCTGGATGAATCAACTCCAAAGGATCTTGTGGTATTCTGAAGATCGTTGTGTTAATCTCCTACAGAGCTCCATCAATGCATTCGAACCCATCTTCCAAACTAAAGGTCATTAAGAATCCTTCCCTTAATATATCCCACTCTGCGGTGCCATGGCACAGCTCCATTTCTAGATACCAATTCATAGGAATTGTATCCGAAGTATGATAGAATAAGTGCACCCACTCCATCTATGGCTCCATTCCATAAACTTTAGTCCAATTTGCTAATGATCGCACGGATCATTTCTCTCGTCATATTTCTCACTCAGTTGAATTTTTGGATGACTAAATCACAACCTCATCATCCTCCTATAATATCACCTTTTATCAAAGCTATCTTTATGCATACCCCACCATCATGCAGGCGTAGCATGCAATGCCAAATCTAACGCTTGGAAGCAGTGCTCCTAAGGGACCTCTCATTCAAACACATCCAAAAACTTATCTATGTTAGTTAAACCATCATAATAGGGTAAGTTTCTTACCTTCGATGACACACAGTGCAACAATTTAGTCATCATTTTGCAGCGCAACATAGATACTTCATCTATCCTATTCTACTAATGCTCTAGTTCTTCATCCGAGTCCATTAGTTCTTGGATTAATCCAATCTTGATCTCATGTAGTTACTTCGTAGATCTTATCCAAGTCATCATCACTTTCTTCCTAGTCACGGACCGGTTTAGTATAATGTGGTCCTTCTGCAGGGTCTAATGGTACTACAACCCAAAGTGATTTCCTCTCAAACAACATCATACTCTTCATTAAGTTGATAAATCCATTCATATCAATGGCTAAGTCAATTCCAAGGAGCGTGGGTATGGGTTGTTATCATTGACAGTCTCGACTACTTCAAAGTCAACAAGCACGCTCGCATCTTGTATACCTACGGTGACTCCATGTAGTCATCCGATAGGGATAATATTTTGTTGGTTTTTCATTCTAAGCTGGATCGGACACCACTGCATCATAGATTTCCCCATTCTCTCCCATGTTTGTTTAGGCAAAATGTTCCTGTTAGACCCCAAATCCAAAATAACCTGGTTCATCTCATAATCTCCTATATGTGCAGTGAGACTCATTTAATGCGCTTTTATTACCTTACGTTTGCCAATTTTTCTTATTAAACTATGCCCATTAGGAACATTTTCTTTACTAGCAAACTTGTTTATCAATTTCTGCGGACATTTCACAACCTTTCTATTGAACATCATGAGTATAGAGTGGTCAATCTCTATAGGTGCACTAGTTTCTGGTACTTTTCTCTGGATTCCTGAGGTAGATGCCTCAACAAAGCTTTTCTTGGCTTCCATAAACGTTTCCTTTGCATGGTCTAGATTGAACTCAGCTTCCTTATTTGGGGCATGGTAGAAAGGACTAAATGTAGGAGAATATCACACCACAATGCTTGCAGAAGCTCAGCCATTTTTCACCTAAGATGACTCAGACTCTTGCTGAATATTGCTAGAGCTAACCCAGAGGGGACCATGCTATCAAGAAAGTACACACATCCATGGCGCAAAACCTAGGCTAACCAAGTGCTCGGACAATGCTCGCAGCACAGGAAGATCGAGATAGTACGGATCTACACCAATGGTGTGGACACCTGACTAGTCGTTAAGATCATAGTCTCGGCACCCCAAGCAGCTGAAAGAGGGCACAAGAATACAAACAAGTCTATTGGGATCTGATATGCTTTAACGAGTTATGCCTACGCTACCCTATCTTCTCGATCACAATAGTGGTTGATGAGTTGCGTTACCATGCAGCCCAATCAAAAGATAACCGTTAACACTCCTTTCGGTACAAGGGACGTTACGATACGATAGGAAGGAGCGGAGGGAGCTGACCACCTGATTGTGTTTGCAAGTCGAAGGTTGTCGAAAGCTGAGAAGAATTACTCTACTACTGAGTGAGAGGGATTGGCAATGGTGTATGCCCTCCAAAAGTATCATCACTATTTTCTTGGAGGACATTTTAGAATGTGTACTGACCACTCTACGCTAAAATACCTAGTGAATAAGCTTGTGTTGGGGGGGGCGCATTTGTCGATGGTTGCTGTTGTTTTAGGAATATGATTTTGAGGTTGTCTTAAAGCCAAGACATCTGAATGTGTATCTAGACCACTTATCCCAGATTGAGACAGGTGAGGGACCCACAAATCTAGAAGGACTCCCAGGCACCCAGTTGTAGCAAGTGCACACTATAGATGACCACTTTGAAGATATAATCTATTTTTTGACTATCGACATTGCATCGTAGGGGGATTCTATGCAACAAAAGAAGGAATCTGTGACATGAGGAATAGATTTCATTGTGATTTCCAACCATCTCTACAAGATGGGCCATGATGAGATATTATGCCGATATGCACCAAAGTTTGAGCGAGAACAGATCCTTGCCAAAGCACATGGAGGGGTCGCTAGCGGAAATTATGCGGGCCACACCATAGCCCAGAAGGTTCTTCATGCTAGATTATGGTGGCCTAGCCTACATCAAGATTCAAAAGTAGAGTATCAGCCCTATGATGTATGCCAACGAATGGGCAAGCCATCACGAAGGGATATACCGAAGGAAAGGGAATGCGAAGTAGAATTGGTCCAAATGTCATCGCCCAGCCTAAGGGTAGGATGGCGCACTACTATAGAACAATAGAAGGATGGGCAGATTGTGACCATGGGTGGAGATGCAGTCAATAAGTCACCTCTGATGGTTCTCAACGATTGGGATCCTACGGACAGTAACCAGGGTTTTGCAAAATTGCAACATAGGTTGCAGTTGACGGTGTGAAGAGAAGATATGATGGTCAGAAAGGGCTATGGTGGTAATAGGAGGTCCCATATGTGGCTCCCTCATTCGCGCTAATCCTTCGAGGGGGTATTCTATGTTAACCAAGCAGAGAAGAATGAGCATCATTGGTTGTGAGATGTGGTAGAAACACTGAAGTAGGAGACGAATGAAGTGTTGTAGGAGACAAAGCAGGAGCAACTAGATGACAAGTGCCACCCAACGGGAGTTGAATTGCGAAGCCAAGGCAGAGCATCTAGCCACATCAACAAGTGACTCGAGATGAGTCACGATGATTGTGTTGGGGGATTGTTGGGTAGTGCAGGCCCCACGGAATGAGTATGGGGTGCAAAGACCAGAATTTTGGGTAATATTAGGATAAAATACTCCGCGGAAAGTGTGGAGCGTGAACTATAGGAGATTGAGTCAAAGGGTATTCCACCCGCAAATAATGTAAAGAAACAGTAATAGAGTTGACCTGCGAAGGGTTTGTGGGCTAAGGGAAAGTATAAATAGAGCGTGGTTCTATGAGGGAAAAGTAGTTCTTTTGGAAGATGGAATGTAATGGGTTCTTAAAGAAAATAGCCTAGAAGCATCTGTAACTTCAAGTTGACGGAGTAGGATAGAAGGTAGAGGCTCTGCAGATGTGTGCACAGAGGCCTAAAAAGTCTGTATCTGTGTGCGGACCCTTGAAGTTGAATGCAAAGGGTGGAAATGGATGTATTGTTGAGCATTGGTAATAAAGGTAAGTTTCTTCTAAATTATGTGTTAATTACGACTCTACTCTTCTATAATAAATGAACTATTATCATCTTTGCATTTGCTATTATCGAATACATGTGAACTAGGTTAATCTTGATGAGAAAAGTAACCAAAAAGTAATAAATGTTTGCTTGAAGACCATGTAATCTAGATCAAAATAGTAATAAGGGATTCAATCTGTAATAAGTGATCCACATGGATTTGGCATAGTGCGGGGTTGCAGGACAACATGCAAGGCCCAAACCACATCCAAGACATCCCCAGGGTGCGGAAACCTAGTTCTAGCACCCTCCCCTGCTATCTCAGGTGAGACCTTAGTCCCCGATTCGTGGATTGTTGCCGAAAGGGCCGATAGCTGTAGGATTTTTTTGTCTAAATAATTCTTTCGAACCTGGGTCAGGCCAAAATAAGCCAATACTGGGGTACCCACAAGAGGTTCAAAAACCCAAAATTCTCCACTGCGCTGATCCATTCCATTGTTTCTAACTAAGTGACACCCGAGTCTGGGTAATAGACACACTTCATATAATTTTTTGTCGCGAGGGGAGGGAACCATTCATGGTCTACTAGGTCACAATATTCCCTCTTCAGCAGGGGGATCTGTAGAAGGCATGCACCTTCAAAGGGTACCTGCTCGGGCAGCAGGGGTGTAGAAATGACAAACTTATCTGAGTCTGGGTCCTTGGCGACCTTTATTTTCCCCTTGGGTGGAGGCATATAGTTCAGACACTTTGAAATGGGCTCCATTCCCTCAGCGTCTATATCCTTGGTGCCCTGTCCTTCCTTGACTTCCAAATAGACAGCCCTCTCAAGCTACATATATTTCTTCTACTTTTGAGTTGTAGAATGTTTTCTGGGTGATTCACATAGTAGTACCAGCCTCTTCTTCTTATCCTTCTCCAGCCTTTGGATTTCTCTAAGAGGGGTAAGATTTAGCCTAAGTGACAGCAGTGCCGTAGGAACATGAGCTAGAGCTTCCATACTCACCACCACTAGAGAAGCTCCTTCAGATTCGAAATCTCCGCTAATGCTCACAGTCTCAGCAGGGCTTGGTCTTAACATGGTGTCAAAGATGAACTTCTGATTCAACTCTTGTAAATTAGCAAATGTAGGGTTCATGACCAAATCCTCAAAGAATGAGTGGTTCATAAGAAACAGATATCACAACTCAAAAACTCTAATGGTGCAAAGTGTTCTTTGTTGGGTTGGCATGCATAATTTATAAGGGTTTTTGAATTCAAATCCAATTGTTCCCCCAAAATTTCATCATTAATGTTTTTTAGCGGTAGATCTTCAATGATTTTGGCCTTAAATGCTGCCAGCTCACACCTCTTAACCATCTTCTATCTAGAAAATCATGAATAGTGACTCCAATGGTAAATTTTTTGTTGTGCTACCTGGCAAATCCCTTCACGCAGCGTCTTATACTATGACTTCACCATTTTCCACATAGCTTACCTGTCACAGAGTCCTCCAATATTGGTAGTGTAGTTTATAGTCTTGTGCTCCCTTACAACTACCTAAAGCACTAAGACTGTCATGCCATTATATAGTCATTGGTATGGATCCCCTGTATATGGTTTTAGTCGGCTTCCATTCACCCTTCCTGTAAAAGGTTCTCCATTCAACTTCGCGAGTTGAACCACACCTCCATCTGTAATCTCTTTGATAATATATGGCCCAAGCCAATCCATCTGAAACTTTCCTAGAAACTTAGTGAACTTGGTATCATATATTAAAACCAAATCATTTACTTTGAATGTGCGCAACTTGATGTGTCGATCGTGCCATGCCTTTTCACGCTCCTTCTGTACTTTCTAATGGAATCTAGTCAAGAATCTACCTTCTTCAAGCTCCATCAGTTGTGCGAGCCATTCTTCTAAGGCTTCACAATCTGCCATACTTGTCAAAGCCACTATGCATAGACTAGGCATGATATATTCTAGAAGCATCACAACTTCTACATCATATACCAATATAAAAGGTTTTTGTCATGTCATACAAGTAGTCCTCTATGCCCATAGCAATTCAGGTACACGCACATCCCAATCATTCATTGTGCATTAGAAATCTTAATCAGTGCATTTTCCAAAATCTTATTAAAGGCCTCAACTATTCCATTAGCCTGAGGATGATAAAGTGTGCTCTTCTGATGATAAACCTAGAATTCTTCAGTCAACACACTGATCATTTCAATTATGATGTGTGTACCCTGATCACTCATCAATGCTTTTGGGCAGCCAAATCTAGTTAACACATACTCAAACAAGAACTTCACTGATGTAGCCCCTATACAATCTGTTCCCGTCTATACCTGAGTCCATCTGGTTAGAGACTCCATTCTGATGATGAAATAGCATGCCCCTACTTTCTTGGGGGTTGAATGGGCCCAATGAAATAAATTGCCCATTTTTCAAATGGCTGCAATGATACTTAAGGATTCATTGGCAGCGCATCCCTTTGTCAGGGTCTACCCATTCATTAACATGCATAGCATGCCCTACAATATGCTTTAGAATCTTTATGTAGCGTAAGCCACCATAAGCATGTGCACAAAATCATCTTCGTTGTTGTCATTCTTGCATAATGTCCTCTTACAGCCCCTCCATGAGCTTTAGCAAGGATTCTATTCCGTTCAAAATCTAGCACATATTGTCACAATATTTCGTTTGCAACCATCTTATACGAATGTCCTACAATCACCAATAAATCCACCATGTGCACTACTAGTTCCTTATTTTGTTGAATGTTATATCCTTTTAGTGTCATCCCTGTACTAAAAAAGTGTACAATATCTACAAAGTGGTTATCTGCAACGTGCACTGCGAAGAGTTGTGCATCAGGCAACCCTTTCTGTAAATTTGTAGGCTCCTCTCCTATCTCGATCTGTGAAAGATGGTCAGGTCCTGGATTAAACCTCCCTGGCTTCACAGTCACCTCAATGTCATACTCCTAGAATATCAGCAACCATCAGTAGATCTTCCCCCCAAACATGGGGTTATTGACTAGGTATTTCAAGGTATATTGATCTGTGTAGATTTTGAGATGTCTGCCCAGGAAGTAGTACCTAAAATTTTGAATCACGTATACTATAGATAATCCTTTATGGTCAGTTGTTGAATAATTCGTCTTGAACTTTGATAATTTCCTCCTCGTGAAGGCTATTGGGTGGTCCATCTCTCCCTCACCGGCTTGTGTTAGTATTTCTTCCAACGTAATGCAAGAGGCATCAACATGCACATGGATTTCCTTTTTCGAGTCTGGGAAGACCAAAATCGGTGTGGTAACCATCTTCTCCTTCAATAAATCCAAACTAGGCTAACATTCTCCATCCCAACAGAATGTAGCATCCTTCTTCAGTAGTTTCTCCATGGGTGCGGTAATTTGAGCATAAGCCTTAATGAACTTTCTATAGTATCCTGTATGTCCAAGAGTTGCGGCAAATGTTTGAAACTTCTTGGGGCCTCCAAATTAACTATCACTGCGATCTTGACAGGGTCCACCATTAACCCTCACTTGCACACCACATGACCCAACAAGATCCTAAAGGGGACATAGAATAGAAAGTTCCTTAGGTTTAGCACGATTTGGTATCTGCGACATGTATCCAGCATCAGGTGCAGACTTGTTACATGGCACTTTACTAGACTGAACACCATCCAATCATCAAAATACACCTCCAAAAACGTATGAATAAAATCCTTAAACAATGCTATAACTATGCGAGAAAATATGGTATGCACATTCTTAAGTCCAAACAAAATGGTAGTATACCAAAAACAACCCCATTCAGTTGCAAAGTTTGTTTTTCTCCTACCTTTTGGCGTGATCTTAATCTGATGGTACCTCAGAAAGCCATCAGCGAATGAGTAGGCTTCCTGCCCCGCAACGTTGTCCAATAACTCATTAGTAAACAATTTTGGAAAAGGATCATGGATGTAGGCATCATTAATATTCCTTACATCTATGGAAATACTTATTTCTCCCTTTTTTTCTTCTCTTGAACCACCATCAGGCTCAACCAATTAGATTATTCCACCATTGCGATGATGCCAACTTCTAGCATCTTATCTAAGTTGGAACAAAAAAATTTCCTTGTATTTGGGATTAGGGCAATACAACATCTGGTTTCAAAGTGATTTTCATCACACTCGAGTCACCTATGATGCCCTTTAGGTCTGAAAACTTGGTGGGAAAAATATCTTGGTATTTGTGGAGTAGCTCAACAACTTTATCCATTGTGTCATCATCCCAATAATATCCAATATTTACAAATTTTGGCTCTTCTTTAGTATCAATGTTTACTTGTTTGGTTTTCAATGACGCATTGATGTCTACGTTCTCTAGTTGCGATCGTTCGACCTCATGATTTCCTTCTGCCACTGGAATATCGATATTTCTTCGATCTTCATCCTCCTCCTCAGTAGTCACATTATTGCATTTGAGTGCATGGAACAATTGGGTTCTCCTATCTGGATGAATCAACTCCAAAGGATCTTGTGGTATTCTGAAGATCGTTGTGCTAATCTCCTATAGAGCTTCATCAATGCATTCGAACCCATCTTCCAAACTAAAGGTCATTAAGAATCCTTCGCTTAATATATCCCACTCTGCGGTGCCATGGCGGAGCTCCATTTCTAGATACCAATTCATAGGAATTGTATCCAAAGTATGATAGAATAAGTGCACCCACTCCATCTATGGCTCCATTCCATAAACTTTAGTCCAATTTGCTAATGATCGCACGGATCATTTCTCTTGTCATATTTCTCACTCAGTTGAATTTTTTGACGACTAAATCACAACCTCATCATCCTCCTGTAATCTCACCATTTATCAAGCTATCTTTGTGCACACCCCACCATCATGCAGGCTTAGCATGCAATGCCAAATCTAACGCTTGGACGTAGTGCTCCTGAGGGACCTCTCATTCAAACACATCCAAAAACTTATCTACGTTAGTTAAACCATCATAATAGGGTAAATTTATTACCTTCGATGACACATAGTGCAACAATTTAGACATCATGTTGCAGCGCAGCATAGATACTTCATCTATCTTATTCTACTAATGCTCCAGTTCTTCATCTGAGTCCATTAGTTGTTGGATTAATCCAATCTTGATCTCATGTAGTTACTTCGTAGATCTTGTCGAAGTCATCATCACTTTCTTCCTAGTCACGGACTGGTTTAGTATAATGTGGTCCTTCTGCAGGGTCTAATGGTACTACAACCCAAAGTGATTTCCTCTCAAACAACATCATACTCTTCATTAAGTTGATAAATCCATTCATATCAATGGCCCAGTCAATTCCAAGGAGCGTGGGTATGGGTTGTTGTCATTGACAGTCTCGACTACTTCAAAGTCAACAAGCGTGCTCGCATCTTGTATATCTACGGTGACTCCATGTAGTCATCCCATAGGGATAATATTTTGTTGGTTTTTCATTCTAAGCTGGATCGGACACCACTGCATCATAGATTTCCCCATTCTCTCCCATGTTTGTTTAGGCAAAATGTTCCTGTCGGACCCCAAATCCAAAATAACCCGGTTCATCTCATAATCTCCTATATGTGCAGTGAGACTCAATTCATGCCCTTTTATTACCTTACGTTTGCCAATTTTTCTTATTAAACTGTGCCCATTAGGAACGTTTTCTTTACCAGCAAACTTGTTTATCAATTTTTGCGGACCTTTCACAACCTTTCTATTGAACATCATGAGTACAGAGTGGTCAATCTCTATAGGTGCACTAGTTTCTGGTACTTTTCTCTGGATTCCTGAGGTAGATGCCTCATCAAAGCTTTTCTTGGCTTCCATAAACATTTCCTTTGCATGGTCTAGATCGAACTCAGCTTCCTTATCTGGGGCCTTGCGGACACATCCATCCTCTTCAGGTTATTTTCCCTTATCACCCCTAGTTGTTATTCTGCTTCTTAGCACGATATTCACATTTGGATCTTCCTTATGGGGCTCAGCTCTCATCATTTGTAAGTTATCCATAGGTTGCTGAGCTTGCACCTTCTTCTCCTACATCTTAACTATCAACACAAGGAATTCTTCTATGATGTGGTCAAATTGGTTGCAGTATAGACATGACGGGCGTGTGTGATGTTGACACTCCCTGGCGTAGTGCCCTAGAGTTTCATAGTTATTGAAAATAACCTGCCCATGACCTCTCCCAGGTCCTCCTCCTCCTCAGCCTCATCCTCATCCTTGATATCCTCTGTACGCTCCTCCGACGCACTGATCTCGAGTCCAAGTCTCTAATTTCATTTGGCAGGTAGGCATTCTTTCCATCATTAGTTCATAGCTATGATAATGGCACTCACCATAGCCCACTGATTTTCAGAAGTTGCCTAACAATAGTTGCAATGTCTAAACAAACTTTTGAAATAAATGGAAATTATTCGTTGCATGTTTTCTAGCCATCTAAAGATTAGTGTGATGTCTTTTATTTCCCTAGATCTTCATTCACAGAAATGTATTAGCCCCTAGGGCTCGGTACTGCAACTTCCCTTAAACTCCCTCTAGACCTTTGCAAAGGTCTACGATAGGTCTTCGCAGACCTTTAACAAATGAATCATCCACCTACGCACACCATAAAAGAACCCTAAATCTAATTTCACACATACCTACTTTAGTATTCAATAAACATAACAAAATGTATTATAATCTTTGTGTAAGTACTTAACATGAATTATGTACAGTTAATAAGACTTATCCAATAGACTCATGTGTAAATACATCATTATTTCATAAATGCATTATTCCATCATAGCATATATCACAAACTTCAATAACAGAAGTAAATAGATAAACACATGGTTCTCTCCAACAGTCTTCTTTATTGATCTTCAATATGAGGTTACAGACTCAAAACTTCCTTGTGCACTTAGCTACAGGGGTCTACGCACTTAGCTATAGACTCTGCTTTAGGCCTACGTACACTCAGTTGTAGAGTCTTTTCCCTTCTATCTACCCACCTTTTACTTTCCCTTTTCTTCAGAAGAAGACATAAGCATGCCTTAGACTCTCTTAAGACACACCTATTTATTGATTTTTACATAGAATCCCATGGTGTGTAGACCATATGCGGATCTCAAAACTGACTCAACTTTTGATAGACAAGAAGTTAAAACCCCTTTTGACTCCTAACTGACTACGTTCTCTGCATCCACAAATTGTAGAGACATTACATCTTTTACCAAAATTTACATCAAAACTTGGGATTTTAACCCTAAAAGTGCCCTAGGGGACCCCATCCCAACACCTAGTTAGATAAAGGAGAAATAATAGTTTGTAGAAATATATTTTGTTTTATTTCACAATTTACTCTTGCTGCATTTATATGCAGGTCTCATGTGGCAGTGCATCTCATCACTTAATTGGAGAAAATACTTTTGTAGAAGAAGTACATGGACTCACCATCTGATCAACATTATAATAAGGATTATCCAGTTTGAGGTGTGTATTTTAATAGAGATAAGGCATTCAATTATGGAATGTTCTTATGATGTGATGATGTCTCATCACACATATTTATTGGAATCTACAGTGATGAAGAATTGGATGAAAAAGGTAAGATTGTTCAACATCATAACTGTCAGCACTACTACGACAATCATCCCTTTGAACTACCTCTTTTTTGTATCTTTCTAGATTTTCTCAAGTGTCATCGTATTGATCACTCTTATGATCAATATCTTTGAAAAATCCATGACTTGGTTCCATGGAAGTAGAATTTTCCTCTCATTCCTTCATAGTGGCTCATTCTGTGCCTCTAAGGCATCGACCTTCCAAGGTGATAGGAATGTACATCCCACGACCTATCTGATGTGATTCCTACATTACGATATGATGTAAGGTACTTTTAATCATTCATTTTCATCATTGAATATGTATGTTTTTTGATTTGAAAACTAATTGTCAAAGGCTGATAAAACTCTTAGTAATATTCACAATCCATTGGTATCTTTCTTCTTATTTCATTTAATTCTAATATTACCATACAAAATATTGTTATATCACATAACATATCAAACATGTCTTCATCTATGCTCTTCTTTCATATGTTATCCACTTACGAGGTTTCCTTTGCAAAAAATGGTGCAATTGCAAAGGAAAAATAAAATCAATGGAAACAAAAGTTGTTTGTATATGGTTGAATATATTCTCTCACAATTTTTATGGGACTTGCCTTTTATTTTAAAATACAATATAATCAACACTACACTTTGTTGTTTGAATTTTGCACTTGATAAAAAAAGTAAGCTCGAACTCTAAGCTAAGACAAAAATAAATAACCAATTTTTTTATCCAAATAATTTTCCAAACCTAAAATTTCTTTTTAAATAGATTAATTCATATTTATGCTTTAAATATTCAATTAAAATGAAAAACATATCACCTCTTTTTTCTTCTATGGTACTCTTTCCTATGCTATCGCCTTACTAAGTTTCCTTTACAACATATGGTGCAATTGTTAGTATTATGCTCTCTTATCAACTAATTGATTAAAGAAATAAGTAACCATTGCCAATGATTGACTACTATTGATTAGTATTGACCTTGTCAACCATGGTTTGCCATAATCATTCATGGTTTACCATCATTTACCACAATTAATTTAGGAACCAACTTACACATAATTGTTAGGTCCCTATACTACTATTGTAGCCCCTTATTGTTATTAGTGAAACCCCCTTATTGTATTGTTGTGCCCATGTAGTCCTCATGTTGTTATTATTGTGCCCCATAGAATCCCACTATTGTTATTATTGTCCCCCTACAGTATTATTGTTATGTACGTTCTAATTATATTGGGACCCCATAGACTCCTATATATAGAAAGGATCTCTTTTCATTTGTATAATCAAAGAATTATTTGTTGGTGTAATGTAAAGGAGGTTTTCCCCTCGAAGAGGTTGATTTTAAAGTCATTGATCTATATTTTCTTCTATTTTGTGAGTTGGTTGCATAACATTTGGTATCAAAGCTTTGGATTATAGGGTATCGCTGATCCAAATAGGTCATCGTGACATTTCCACTATAACTTGTCTCCTATGAAGTTTAAGAAGCTAAAAAAAACCATTTGAGCTGAAATATTTCTAAAACTTGGGTCTAAATTTCAGACCTTGTCTTGCTATATTTGTGGAGATATGATCCAAGGAATTCGAGGCTTTTGTCAGATCTTGAATTACATCTCAAACAGGTGACCATGGGAAAATAGTCATCACTTTCTCTCTGAGTATCAAATTTAAATTTCGTAAGAAGTTAAAGAGTGAGGACGGAATGTAGTTTTCTATGTATTGTTTTAAGGGCTGGAAGGGTAAACAGTGACACATGGCACTTCATACAAGTTTTCTCTACTGAACCAATCTATAATCAGTCATCGTGGGAGATTTGGCCTAACACTTTCTTTAAGACTCCAATATTGATCAGACCTATGGGGTTGGAAAGAGGACTCAGAGGGATACAATAGTACAAAATTTCATACCTTGGAGATCCGCAATTACAGACCTAGAATAGGATTAATATTGAGCTCCTACAAGGCAAGAAAAAGGTGTGGATTTTTTAAAATTTGCTTAAGTTTTGTTTGAAAAATTATTTTGAAGTGATTTAAAGGGATTAGGGAAGCATGAATATCCTTAATTTATGAAAGGAAGAAAGAAAATGGAAACACCTAGTACACAACCTGAAATCTCTACTATGACGCATGAAGAAGAAGAAGAAATGCAACATGATATATCAAAATTACGTGGCCAAGTGCAACAAATTTCACTCTCACAAAAATTAATAGAAGATAAGATGGATGGTTTGATGAATGGAATGGAAGATAAGATAGAGGGTATAAAAAGGGATGTGGTAGTTTTGAATGATGGTTTAAAATAAGACATGGAATAAATGATGAATCCTAAGATAGGGGAGTTGAAGGAAGGTTTGACAAAGTTGCTAGAAGAAAGGCATCCTAGTGATGACAGGGAAATATGTGAAAATCATGATGAAGAAAACAAAATATATCTATTTTTATTTTAAAGAATCCAATGTGGGGTTTAAGAACCACCACAATCCAAAGATATAGATGCGGAAGTTTGATGGAAAGGATCTGGTAACTTTGATACTATAGATAGAGTAGTATTTTGATCTACATAATGTGCAAAACCTCACAAAAGGTCCACATTGCATATTTATATTTAGAACCCAATCAATTTGTATGGTATATATGGATTTGTTATCATAAACCACTTGTGACCTGGTTAATTTTTACGGAGGAAATGATAGCACGTTATGAATATATAAAGAGCAATACCATCATTAGCGAAATGAAAGATATCAAACAAAAGGGTTCAATGGTGGATCACATTGAAGACTTCCAAAAATTGAATATTAGGGTAAATGATATTCGAGAGGGGCATAGGATTTATGTATTCATATGGACTTTAAAAGATAACATCCAATATGAGGTTCACCTTTGGGAACCTGATTCATTGGAGAAGGAATTCAGGGTGGCAAGAAAAGTTGAAAGAAAAATTATGGAAACAAGGAACCCTACCAATCACAACTATAAATATTGAGGTGTTATTGCTCCTAGTCTTCCACAACCTACAAGGTTGACAGCACAACAATTGTAGGAAAAAGGAGAAAAGGGACTTTGTTATAGTTATGATAGAAAATACACTAAAAGTCAGAAGTGTGCTAAAAAAAAAAAATATTATGCATTGATTGAAAAGAGGAGGAAGAAAAGGAACAAGAAAAATCAAAAGAAGAAGATATACACCAGGAAAAAAACCCAAAGAAATAAGAAATGATTCTGACCATATCTTGTAATGCATTGGCAGGAATTACCACTCCTCAAACTCTCAAGACAGAAGGATATATCAAGAAGAGAAAGGTAATAATCCTGATTGATTCAGGTAGTACCCATAATTTTATTCATTGTAAGATAACCAAGGAATTGAATTGCTTCCGATATTGATCAGGTGCTCAAAATTAGGCTCAAAAATCATAATGTCAGAATATTGTTAAACTTAGCTTAATATCAAAGATCTTGTCATTCTGATTCCAACTGTGCAAACAACACTCAAATCTGAGCTCATATGTAGGACTTATAGCAAGTCAAAATTCAGGTTTGACTTGCTCGCATAACACGATTGGATGATGTGGCAAGCTCAATTACTGAATTGGGAGGCACCAAGTGGCAAGACGCCATTCGTTCCTACATTTCCAAAAATTACATATCAAGGAGGGGAGGTGTTACAATATTGACGCCCAGCAAGATCAGGGTTGCGATATGATACATTGCATATTACACATTTCAATAGGGAAGTGGGTCAATGCTATAGAATTGGCCACAGAAGGTTTGGTTTGTGATGGGATATCACAATCTCAAATCGCAACATGATGGACAGGCCCCACATATGTATAAGGTCATCGAGTTTTTCCACGATTGCAATATCTTGGATACAATAGGGTTAATGGCTACAGTTTAATGTCATGTCAGGTCCATTAACATTGCAATCACACATCTCTTGCCTTGTTGATAGACCGTAAGCCTGTAGGACTCTACCGATTGCGATTTGCAATGAACAGTTAGTGTCGACAGATTATGACCCACCACGTGGCAAAATTCTCGCTTAGTTAGCAGATTTTTGGAGTGAAATTGTGGGTTTCTGTTGGATGTGGAGTAGTTTGTGGAGCTAATAAGGGGAAAACAAGGAAAAGTCATAAATTCTTAAGTTTTCCACCAAATTAGTTGAAAAAATAGGCTACATAGCCATTTTTTGTGTCTTATGGACTGATTAGAGCAGGTTACATAATCATTTGAGCATTGTAAGCACATATTTTTACACTTTTGAGAACAATAGAGAGGCCCAAGCCATTGGAAGTTGGACCAAGGTTATGTAGCCCAAGAGGGGTGAACTCCTTTATCATGTTCTTGTTGTAATGTGTTTTTGATGATGCTATATATATCTTTACACTCTTTTTTTTTTCCGATTTATGTTAAATTGCTCATAAAGATAACATAAAACAAGGAAAAGTCATAGCCTCTTCTGTTTTTCACCAAATTGGTTGAAAGAAGAGGTGAGATAGCCATTTTTGGGTATTATGAACCGATTGGAGCAAGCTTCAGAAGCATTTGAGCATTGTAAACATATATTTTATGCTTCTTATCATAATAGTGAAGCCTAAGCCATTGGAAGCTGGACCAAGGAGGTGTAGCCCAAGAGGGGTGAACTCATTTATTATGTGCTTGTTGTAATGTCTTTTTCATGATGTTCTATATATGTTTACGTTGTTGTCGAGTTTCTAATTTATGTTGAATTGCTCATAAAATTAACATAGAAATGCTTCATTTCACTTGCAAAAATTGATGAATACTTAAGCACAATGAATGCATTTTGTTTATAATCTGAGGAAGATCTTAGCACTACAAACTAATATTCTAAATCGGATCATATATCCAGCACCAGAGTGTCATGTGATGGTTGTAAATGGAGGAACTATAAATTTCTCTCGAAAGTACCATAATATCAAGCTATACATGGGGAAATATGTCTTGAATAGTCCAATGATTTGCATTCCCATGGGTGGTGTTGATGTTGTACTAGGATTCTAATGGTTATAATCTTTGGGGACAATAACTTTGAATTTTCAAGAACTTTTCATGAAATGTTTTGGGAAGGAAACGAAGTTGAACTAAGGGATATCTCAAGGAAACCTAGAAAGGCAGTTAGCTCTAGTGAGATGACAAATATTTTGAAGAAAGAACAATGGGTAGTAATTTCACAATTATGCTCACTAGGGGTTCAAACATCAAAATCATTTGTTTCTCCCGAACTCCAAAAAGCCTTAGACAATCATTCCAAGTTGTTTGAGACTCCCAAACGTGTCCACCTATTTTTGATCAAGATCATGTGATTCACTTGATTCTAGGAAGTGTTCCTCCAAACATCAGGCCTTACAGATATCTGTATTCCCAAAAGAGTAAAATTGAACCTATGGTTGCAGAAATGCTAGAGGCTCATCTAATTCAACCTAGTCAAAATTCTTTCTCTACTCTAGTAGTATTGGTGCACAAGAAGGATGGATCATGGCAGATGTGTTCAGATTATAGGGAGCTCAATATGCTCACTCTTAAAGATAAATTTCCTATTCTTGTTATTGATGAAATATTGGATGAATTACATGGAGCAATTTATTTCACCAAGTTGGATCTTTATTTAGGATATCATCAAATTATAATGAATAACGAAGACATTTCGAAAACAACATTCCAAACTCATGAGGGTCATTACAATTTTTTGGTCATGCCTTTTGTCCTTACTAATGAGTCTTCAACATTTCAAGGTTTGCTGAATTCCATCTTCAAACCCTTCCTTAGAAAATTCGTGTTAGTATTTTTTGATTATATACTGATCTAGAGCAATTCTTGGAAGGATCATGTTGAACATGTTGACGGGGTGCTCAAACTATTGGAGGAAAAATAATTATATGAAAAAACCTCCAAATGTTACTTAAGAGTACAAGAGGTGGAATATTTGGGTCATATTGTATTTCATGAGGGTGTTCAAGTAGACCCTAACAAAATTAATGCCATTAAGGAATGGAAAATCCCCACAACCATAAAGAATATTTGAGGGCTTCTCGGGTACAGGGTACTATTGCAAGTTTATCAATAATTATGGGAGAATAGAAACACCTTTAACATCATTATTGAAGAAAGATGCATTTTGCTGGAATTTAAATGCAAATAAGGAATTTGAAAGTCTTAAGGATGCAATGTGTCAAGCACTGGTCTTAGCTACACCACACTTCACAAAATCCTTTATTGTGGAATGTGATGCCACAGGAAATGGAATTGGTGTTGTTTTAATGAAAGAAGGAAGACCCATTGCTTTTCAAAGTCATCCAATCAAAGGAAAGAATTTACACAAACCTATTTATGAGAAGGAAATGTTGGCAATACTACATGAACTAAAGCAATGGTGACCTTACCTAATGGGAAGACACTTCATGGTAAAAACAAATCATGATAGCCTTAAGTACTTTTTGGAACAAAGATTATCTTCAAGAAGAGAAGCAAAAATGGGTCACAAAGATGTTGGGTTATGATTTTTAAATCATCTACAAAAAATGAAATTAAAATGTTGTTGTTGATGTACTCTCCAGAAAGGATGAGGATGTGGAAGGATATCTTTGGGCCATTTCTATTATCCAACCAATTTGGATAACCAAAGCAGAGGATGAATGGAAGAATGATGAAGAACTATGGGCACTCATTCAAATGTTGCAGCAAGATACCAGTATATCTGATACATTTAGCTGGAAAAATTATTCATTATGGTACAAATATTGCTTATATATATTTAATAACTCCCAAATCAAACAAAATATTCTTTTGGAATTTCACTCCTCTCGCTTAGGAGTGCACTCAGGATTTTTAAAAACTTACTAAGGGTCAAGAAGGAATTCTTTTTGAAGGCCTTAAATTTGACATTCAAAAGTTTGTGGTCAAAGGTTTGGTTTCCAAACAAAATAAAGTGCAGACAATTAAGACCCCGGGTCTGTTACAACCTTTAGCCATTCCATGTCAGCGTTGGGAGGAGGTTTCAATGGATTTTATCACAGGTTTATCCAAGTCTGAAGGAAAGAGTGTCATCATGGTGGTAGTTGATAGACTAACCAAGTATGCAAATTTTTGTGAATTATCTCATCCATTTAAAGCCAATACAATTGCTACTACATTTATGGAATCGATTCAAAAGCTACATGGAAACCCAAAGATTATTGTAAGCAACAAAGATCCCACTTTCATTGGAAATTTTTGGAAAAAAATATTTTCTTCTATGGGTACTGAATTAACTCATAACTCATCTTTTCATCCTCAATCTAAAGAAAAAATGAAGATAGTGAACAAATATTTGGAAGGATATCTTTGTTGATTTGTATCTTATGAACAAACACAATGGGTCAAGTGGTTACCTCTCGCTGAATAGTGGTATAACATTTCCTTCCATATGGCAGCAAAAATGACCCCATTTACTTTATGGATATCATCCACCATCCATCACATCATATTTAAGAGAAAATTCTAAGGCTCAAGCATTGGAAGATCACATCGAGCATCAACAACAAGTTCTCCAGCTTTTGAAGAGTAAGCTCACTTTGGTACGTAATCGAATGAAACAACAGGAATATCAATGTCATAGCAAAAGAAGTTTTGATGTAGGAAATTTGGTATTTTTAGGGCTACAACCATACAAAAAAATTTCCCTCAAACAAGCTAAGAAGGATAATAAATTATCACCAAAGTACTATGGTACTTACAAGGCATTGCAAAAGATTGGTACTATGGCATACAAATTGGAGCTCCATGCATCTTCCCTAGTGCACCCAGTTTTCTATGTTTCATGCTTAAATAAGGTTATAGGTGACAAACTCCCAGTTCAATCAATATTTCCGAAACTTTATGGGGAAGGAAAAATAATAGTGGAACCTGAAGAAGTCATGGAAACAAGAACCCAAGAGATACGAAATCGATCAATTTTAGAATATCTCATAAAGTGGAAGAACTTACCAGTGTAATATTCCACATGGGAGGATACGAATTTTATACAGAAGCATCCCAAACTACTCGAGGGTTGAAAAAAAACATTTTAAAGGAGAGGGGCACGTTAGGTCCGTATAATACTAGTGTAGACCCTTATTGTTATTAGTAAAACCTTCTTATTGTATTTTTGTGCCCATGTAGTCCCCATGTTGTTATTATTGCGCTCCATAAAAGCTCATTATTGTTATTTTTGTGCCCCTACAACATTATTGTTATGTAGGCTCTAATTATATTGGGACCCGTAGACTACTATATATAGAAAGGAGCTCTTGTCATTTGTATCATCCAATAATTATCCATTGGTGTAATGTAAAGGAGGTTGCCCCCTCGAAGAGGTTGATTTTGAAATCATTGATATATATTTCCTTCTATTTTGTGACCTCGTTGCGTAAAAATAACCCTCTTAGCCATAGTGTTATATGTTAGCTAATGACCTTAAAATTAGTTTAAAAACATCTTCAAACATAACTAACCACCTTTTCATTAATCAGCCACTAGCCCACCAAGGACTTAATCTAGTATAATTGTCCAAGGCACTAATCTCATTAACTCTTCACCATCATTCGCCATATCGACTTCCACTAACAATGACCAAGTTAAGGAGACAATAGTGACTTTTTAAACCATATTTTTTAAACTTCATTTTAAACACCACTAATATCACACACTTTAATCAATTAATTTGTTCATTGTATAGCCTAGTGATCCAATAACCTAAAAGTTGTGTTATCTATTTACATTATACTTTGATGGTCATTACCTGTTGGTCCCACAACCCACCATGGTTAAACTATGTTAATGAATGTTAACCATTGTTAATGATAATCACTTATGCTTGAGCATCACTTAAAAAAGTTTATCTAGTAATTCACTCACCCACAACTCCTAAGACATGGTAACTTATGTTGCATAATGTATCACTATACACTTAAAATACCCAACATTAACCTTATATTTAATTTATATCTAAGGTTCTAACTACCTAATTTACTAGATCCCACAACACATTATTTCCTTTTAGCTCACCTACCCTTAACCTTCATTAATGATATCAATTGTCATTAAGTGTGATTGATTGAAAATATTGATTATAAAATCATACTTGACCATATTAATGCTAATTAATAACCCATTCAAACATTAATATTATTTTTATTATTATCCAATTTTAACGTCATGCCACCAAGACACTACATTGGTGTACAAGACCCTCATGTTTGTGGGGCAAGAGACCCATTTTCATGCAGTGATTTCACTGCTAAGTCTATAAAGGCATACATACTCTACCCCCCTTAGGTTTTGAATATGTGACCTCTTTAGGAGGAAACACATGTTCTTAACCATTAGGCCCACTCAAGCTATATAAATTTAGTAGAGCCTAACCTTGAGGGCTTCCAGGAGAATTGTCACGATGACCTCCCATTTGTGAAATGCTTTAGAAATAGGAACTTGACCAATTAAACTAACGCTCAAAACTTATCCGTTCTTATCCACTAATTAATTAAACAAATAACTAACCCATAACCTATATAATTCCCATTCCATTTACACAATATAGTCATAACCCATTGCTCGATAAAAAAAAATGAGCCATAACTTTATTTTTTCACTTTATTGAATAATAATAATAATAATGGTCGAACCCAAAGTATGTTCCCCTGGCACGTCACCCTTATTATGTAGTTTTTCTTTTAATATGATACAAAATCTAACTATAGGATATTTTATTAATCAATTAATGAAGGGTTGTTTTAGGTGGTATGGATTATTGAAATGTTGTTACACAATGATATTTCCCCAATTTTTCCTTGCTAAAGATGGAATGAAGACCATGTTGATGTTGTTGTTACAACACTAAGCATATTTTTCTATGGTCAAAGTTATTTTGATCATTGAAGTGATATACTTATGGATCATGCAACTGAATAGTTGAGATTTATAAATTATAAAACATTGTTATTTAGAAAGCTCTTATAGTTCTATTTCAATTAAGGTAATTTGCTACAATATTGTTTTGTATAATAGCAATTTGTATCAAATGAGAATCAAGAGATTTTCATGATGATTATACTTTTTAAAAGTAGGAATGTTATATGAGAGTATAAAAGAATGTACATGTGACCCGCCAAGCATGCATAGATAGATATTAAAGGGGGAATCACCATCATTATAATCTTGTATTACAAATTTCATTAGTACAAATACTATTCTTGGCTCCGTATCTCTTTCTTGATTAAGTTTCATGTTGTGTAAATCACCAGCCACTACTAAGGTGGAAGGGCCCCCCTTTGTTAGCATGGATCACTAGCTAGAGATGTATCATAGAAATACATGCATTTCTTTTCAATTGCGAGTTATATGTGACTTATTGTTACTGTTATAAATCTTGGTCACATATTGAATAATTATATAAGATTGTAGCCTTTATCATTATGTAATAATGTAGGTCTCAGACTGGTCCCTTTATTAGATGTGATGGTTTTTTTATCACTATTATAATTCTTTGGTTTGCTCCATTTTTTTTTTCTAAATAAGATTAATCTATTAACAAAGTAAATAGGTACAAATACAATTTGACCGAAGTCAAAACTCTGCTATGAAGAAAGGTAGAACTGTCAAGACAAGCAGATGAGAAGACTGATTGTAGGTAGTGAGCTCATTGTTGTGCCTATTTTCAGGAGCCACACAGTGGACCGGGTTGAGATACGATTGATAATGCAGATTTAACAAAAAGGCAAAAAAACACAGGAAAACCACAAAATTGTTTGCGTTACAAACTTTCCCAGTAGTGAGGGTCGCACTGCATGAAGACGAGGCCTGGGGGAGTGAACTAGTCATCTGGAGGCTCTTCCTCGATACGGCACCAACCATACTCTAGCAAATCCCTTGCTTGAGCTGTGTTCTGAACAGAGGGACCAGGGTCAACAGGTGCCATCACCACATCCTGAGCGTTGCTAACCTGAACATTCAAATCCTGTCGAGGCATATATCCAATTCCCAGCTGGAGGGAAGAAAAAGGAACGGAGATAGCCCCTTAACCTCCCTGATGAGAACCAAAGTCCTCTATCTAATTATCTTTATGAAAAACAACCGATATATGAGTAAAAATCCTGGGCTGATTTAGAGAGCTGTTAAAGGTGAAGATTGTTGTGCCAAAAGTGGGAGGAGGCCCAGGGTGGTAGCTAGTGGAGTGGAGCCGCCCTTTCCCACTACAGGTGCTGGGGTGGCAGCCTATAAATAGTTCGCTGGAGAGGGAAGGAAAATCATAGAATGAACCAAAAGGCATGCATCGAGGCTGGCCTCTCTGACACCCCCTTCTTTGACATAGACGAGGCATTTGGGAGATAGCAGTAGCGGGACACCAGGAAGGCACGATAGCAACAAGGACGGGGAGATGGCAACCGCTTTTCCAGCAGGATGGAACAACTTCACAGCAGAGACCTAAGGTCGAGGAAGGGAACTAGCATAATCGCTAAAGCCTCTTCGCCAAGAAAACAGAGCTGAGCGTTGAATTGTCCCTCCCTAGCAAATCCCAAGAGGCTTCAAGCATGACAGAGCCAACATTCCACAACACGAAACCAGAAATGAGGCCATAGATAGGAAAAAAGATCAACGAGACAAAGACATCAAAACAACAGCTCGAAACCCAAGAAAGGACCAAGAGGAGGAACAAAAGCTGCTCTGCCAAGAGGGCCGAGCCAAGCAACATAGTAACCTTCCCGAACAAGTTTCGAGAAACCTTAGGAATGACTGAGTTCACAACAAACAACTGTAAATCAGAAATGAGACTAGAGGCAAGGGAATGAACCATAAACAACAAAGACGAATTCACCTCATACCCGAGAATCTACTGGCCTTATCCTCCTCAGGCACGCTTTGGGATGCTCCTTCCATAACTATCGCATCGAAGAACCCTATTGTATGATCCAGGCCAGAGCATGCGGAGGGAAAAACCAGAACTGTAAACATAATGTGAGAATCGGAGCCACTGAAACAAGATCTGATGACCCTTACTCTACGCGTATGCCAAAAGCCAACTGCCTTTCCTTCATCTATCATTCTATACTAGGTGGGCAGGTGTCGATCTACCTCACCCCACCCCTGTCCCTTCGTATTTATGGCCACCTAAAACACCCGCATCCAAGAGAGAAGCATCCTTTTAGACTAGATTTTTTCATTCATGTTCTTGAGCATGTTTTGGAATTATGTCTAGAGTCCTTGTGATTAGATTGTGCTTAGTTTCCACCCCCAAATTGGCCAGTAGATCAGTGACCTTGTTGCCTTCCCTCTTAACATGACTGAAGATGATGGCCCGATTGTTGTGAAGCGTTTGCTCTATGGCATCCAATCTGGCTTCCAGCCTCCAACTATTAGCAATTTTCCTCGCATGAGTCCCATTTAGGAGCTGTTTGGCCATGTCGATGAGGATTAGGGAATCACCTTCGATTTCCAGGGGATGGTAGTTGTGTTTCCAGGAAAGGAGAAGTCCTTGCCAGAGACCATCCAATTCAGCCTAGTTCTTAGTGTCCCATCCTATGTTTCTAAAGTATATGTGGAGAGGCGAGCCTTCATGATTCCCGAATATGCCACCGAATCCTTCTTTTCAAGGGTTGCACTTTGAAGCTCCATCGAAGTTGAGCTTAAAAGTGTGCTTTGGAGGGGGTGTCCATGAGTCCTTTGTTATGTTGATGCTCTCCGAGGGGACTTGATTATGAATTCCTATGGGAGTTTCATGTTCCAGTTTTCCCAAATTGCTTTCTCATCTGCAAGAGTGGGAAAGTCGCCCGGGGACCAAGTGCGAAGCACCAAGGTCTCTTTGAGATTGAGACAGAAGTTTCTCCAGATGATCTCTAACGGAGTACTTTGATCTTTGAATATGAGCTTGTTCCTTTCTTTCTAGATGGACCAAAGGAGGAATCCATGAATCAATCTCCATAATTGGTTGAGAATTTTACTTTTGTAAGGGTTTTGTTGCCAATGAAAAATGGAGTTGGTGATGTCATCCCACACTTTGCATCTTCTTTGACATCGAAAGCTGGCTTTCTTCTATAGTTGGTTGGCCAGGGTGCATGAGTCTAGAAGGTGTTGGAGAGTTTCCTCCTCAGAGTTATAGTTGGCATAGATTGAGGGCCCATGAAAGTTTCTTCACCTAAGTTTGTGCCAAGTGAGTATTTTCCAATGCCCAACCAACTAGAGGAAGAGAGAGACTTCGGGCCAAGTGGCTAATGACCAGATTCTACCCCATATGGCATCGAGGGGCGATGGATCTGTGCAAATGATTTTATAAGCCTTTTTTGTGGTGAAGATTCCTCTAGGCGGGTAACCCCATCGAAGAATATCCCTGCCTTTAGAGTATCTAATTCTTCGATTTTGGAGCTCCCGCTCTAGATCTTTCTTAATTTGGTGATCTGCGTCCCATATTATCCTATCACTTGACTTCCATTATCTATACCCCTGTTCTGTCTCCTAAGCCCAATACTGCCAGACTTTTGCATGTTGTTGTTCCTCCTAGGAATGGACTGGAGGATATCTAAGGATGCCGTTTAGCTTTGGCAGTTGGTTCCAGGTGTCCATCCAAAATCGAGCTGTTCTACCATTTCTTACTTCCCAAAAACTGTGTTGCTGAATCAACAAGAAGTGTTGTTTAGTAGTGTTCCATATGAGTGAAAGTTTTTCAGGGGGAGTGAATCTGATGAGCTCCTCTTGTGGTCTATGCTTGGCATATTTGGCAGTCCCGATGGCTGCCCATGGCTTGTTAGGGGCAGTGAGCCATTGCCGCCATATTTTGGCGCACATCATGGCATTCCTGTGACTGGGATCCCTCAGACCGATGCCTCCTTTTGCTTTAGGCTTACAAGCTATAGTCCATTTTACCAAGGCCCATTTGTGATTTGTACCTGTAGCCCCCCAAAGAAGGTTGCGCTATAGAGCCTTTATTTTTTTAATAACCCATTTGGGCGCTACAAGGATTGGGAATAAGTAGAGCGGCATTGCTTGAAGAACAACTTTGATTAACACTAATCGACTAGCTATGTTCAGAGTTTTGTGCGTCCATAAATTGAGACGTGATTAAAGTTTCTCAAGGAGCTTATGCCAGGAGGCACGCTTGATGGCAGAATCAATAAGGGGAGCTCCGAGGTATTTGGAAGGTAGAGAGTCTGTGGAGAAGCCCAAAATATGAGCTATGCCCTTCTGAGTGACAGGGGGAATGTGAAAGAATAAGATCTGCAATTTGGCCTTGTTGATACTGGTTCCTCAAGCCTCAGAGAAGTCATTCAGAAGGGATTTGAATAGAGAAGCTTCCTGAACCGAAGGGTATCCAAAAGGAATGTTGTCATCAATGAACTGTTGATGAGTGATTGCTGGCGAGTTGTGAATGGATAAGCCTTTGAGCCGCTGGGAGAGGAGAGATTGTTTGATGTGGCGGCCCAATCCTTCCACCATTAGCACGAAAGGAATGGGGAGAGAGGATCCCCTTACCTAATTTCTCTTGAGGGACTGAAAGGATGGGATGGGATGCCATTGATGAGGATAGAGAAGAAAGTTGTAGAGATTAGGTTCTGAATCCATCGCACCCACATTGGAGAAAATGCAAAAGCAGTTATCATTTTTTGTATATATGTCCGGCTTAGCTTGTCAAAAGCTTTTGGGAGGTCAAGCTTGAGAATCATACCTACCTGTTTGGTGTTCTTGAGGGAATGTATGATTTCATGTGTGGGGATGATACCGTCCAAGATCTGTCTTCCTTCCACGTAGCCAAATTGTTCAGGCGGAATGAGCAGGGGCAGAAGCGGCTTTAGCTGGTTGGCAATGACTTTAGATATCACTTTGTAAATTACATTGCATAGAGAAATTGGACAAAATTTTTCTGGAGTACTGGTGCTCTCTTCTTTAGGGATGAGCACAATGAAAGTTGAGTTAAGAGAGGGCAGAATCCAATGGAGAGTATGCGATTCCTCCACTACTAGCCATGCTTCTTCTTTTATCAGCTCCCAGAAAGAGTGGAAGAAAGTGGTGGTGAAGCCATCCAGGCCAGAGGCCTTGCCCTCCTTTATCTGGTTCATTTCTGCATCCACCTCCTGTGGCGAGATTGGGTGCAGAACGATTTCGTTTTGTTCTTCTATGATAATTTTTGGTACATTTTGTATGTTTTTTTCTATAGCAGGCCGTATATCTATTTGGCACTCCTAATGAACCTGTTGGAAGTGTCTTATGAACTCCTGCTCAATCTCCACATGATCTTCCACTCTTTTTCCTCCTTGCTTCTGGATGAAAGAGATGGTGTTGTGCATTCTTCTTTGAATTGTGGTTCGGTGGAAGAATTTAGTGTTCCTTTCTCCTTCTTTCAGCCATCTAATCCTGGATTTCTGCTTCCATAGTATTTCCTCCTGCTTTCTCCTCTCCTCCAGTTGATTGTGAATGCTCTATTCATGTGCCAAGTTCCCTTCATTGTATCCCTCAGTGATTATTTGTTGTTGGAGCTCTCTCATTTCCTTGTTTAGATCCTGTTGCGCTTGAAAAATATTACCATAAGTCTCTTGATTCCAACACTTGATTTGGGATTTTAGAAATTTGAGTTTCTGTTGGAACTGAAACATTTTTGATCCCTCTGGAAGAAGGAAGTTGTTCCAAGTAGATCTGATGAAGTCTTTGAAGGCAGGATGGGTGAGCCAAAATTCTTCGAAGTGAAATGGTCGTTTGGGAGATAGGTGAATGATCAGATCCTGAATAAGGGAGAATTAATGCCGCTGTGTCACCGCTAAGATGCACCTTGTTGTCAGAAATGAGGAATCTGTCTAGTTTGGATGCGATTTGTTGCCTTCCAGCTCTTCGATTGCTCCAAGTGTGTGTGCCATTGCAGAATTTCATGTCAATTAATAAATATTTTTGGATGAATTCTTTAAAGTGGCCATTTTCCTGCTCCAACTTAGCTTAGCCTCCTTGCTTTTCCTCTAGCCTAGTGATCATGTTGAAGTCTCCTCCAATGATCCAAAGAGGATGGACTCTATTGAGATTAAGTTGTTCTATAGTGTTTAGTAAAGCTATTTTGTTGCTTGCTTCATATGGGAAGTATACGTTGGTAAGATGGCCATGGATGTTGGTGCCAATAATGTGAAAATTAGCCTGAATGATGTGATGAGATGGATGAATGTCTGAAAGCGTTATCTCTTGCATGTTCAAGGAAAAAGCCAGTCCGCCTAAGGCACCCGAAGCATCCACTGCTACCGAGTGACAACCTGGCCATGCTCTAGAGAGAATGTTTCGAAGAGTGATACTACTACATTTTGTTTCTTGAAGAAAGAAAATTTGTGGCTACTCCTGCTTTATCATGCATTTTATCATTCTGAGTTTCCCTGGGCTGTTGAGCCCTCTTAAATTCCATGAAGTAAGCTTCATGATTCACTACTAGTGGTGGGCTTGTAGTACCTTGCCAAATTTAGCATACCTACCTAAGTCAACTAGGATTTTCCCTATTGTGATAGTTCATTGGAGATCTGTTCTTATCCCCCACTTTTTGGAGTCTTTAGGGAGGAAGCCACCATCCCAGTGACTGCCTGGTTGAATGCCTAATTGTTGTTGCTGGTAAGCCCTGGAAATGATGACTTCTAGTGTACTGAGCTGATGCTCTTGGATCTTATCATAGTCATTCTTTCTACATACTTGTTCGAGCTCAAGAATGTCAAGTCCTCCCAAATCAATACTTTCCGATTTTTCTTCCATTTGTTGTGCCTGGCTCTTTTCTTCTCAAGTGATTGCTAAGCTCAAGGATTGACTAGGGAAACCATCAACATCCATATCATTTGCTTTCCAATCTGTGACATTTTTGGTCTCCTCAAGGGTTCCATTGAAGTCATTGGGGGGGCGAGGGGTGGGAGAGGAGCCAAAAGGAGGAGGGATTGCAGATGAGATGATAGGCGGAGGGTTGGGAATCAAGTTCAAAGGTTGATCTTCAGAGTTTTTAACAAGAATCTCAAAGTTGTTGCTTGTAGAAGGAAAGGAGGCAGCATCCTGTTGGGGTTTTTTCCCTGAGGAGGGTTTTTTGTGCGATCTTTTGCGATTAGCTACTTTGGTGAAGCCATCTTGGGTTGGCTTGTCTGAGGGATCAGGGGTTTGGGGTTTGGCATTTAATGGACAATCGCGAAAAGGATGCCCATGAGCATGACATTTTCGACATCGAAAGGGTACATGTTCATAATCTAAGGGTTGAATCCATTCATAGTCATCATGGAAGAGACTTACCAAGTCTGGAAGGGCCTTGTCTAGGTGTAGGAAGACGCAAATATGGGCGTAGGATGTCTATCTACGTAGCTTCATCTTTTCTAGAAATTTTATGAACTCCCCCAGCCCATTTCCAATTTCTTTAAGCGAATCCTCATCCTGGTATTCGTCTGGAAGTGAGTACATCCTGATCGAAATTGGTGCCCAGCTGAGTTCCTCCTCGTCGGGGTTGAATCTCTCTACCCATGCCCTTAAAGACAACCCCACATAGTTGAAAAAGTAGGGCCCTTCATCCATGATTCTATTCCTATCTTCAATACAGATGAGGATCGTAGTAAAGAACCCCTTCGGTCCTAGTTGCAGGGTGACATGACCCTTGGGTTTCCATTTGGTAGAGATCCATCCTTGCAAAGCTTTTTCTGTCAGCCAGAATCCAATAAACTTTCCAATGATCACATGGTCCTTCATGTACTAGATTCTCCCATTGATTATGTGACTGGGAAGTTCTATCTTGGGCCTTTCAGCTGATATAGGTTTGCATGTCTTCGAGGTGACCTTGGGTGTTTCCTCTTGCTCTATTTTCCCTTCTGGCTTCTCGTTGTGCCTGTCTGACTGGCTGGTGGAAGCATTTGCCTTATCTTGCAGTGGGGACTCTTTGTTGTCTGCCTCTTCTTGTACTAGCTCAGAGGGCGAAGTCCATGGTTGTGTTGGAGGCTCACAATTAGAGGTGGGGGAGGGCTTTGAAGCCCCCCTGGGGGAGATCCATTGCCGCACTGTTTACACCAGGGGTATGCTATTGTGCTTAGGTATGCAGTCGTCCAGAGGAGGTAGAGAATGTGTAGTTTGCGCCATTGCAGAGAGTCGCAGAAACCCTAGTTGCAGAGCCCATTCTGTCCCTAATCCTTTGGTTTGTTCCATTGATTGAATGGGTATCACAACAATTTTTATGTTAATACTAAGTGTTAAATGGTTTCGAGGAGCTTTCTTATTTTAAATAAGAGTGATTGCATGATAGAGTGTTATTTTTTTCAATGTCTATCTTTTCTTTCTAATGTTTGAGTAAGATTTGGAGTGTATAAAAAACTGTGTTTGGAGTGATAATAATAATATCTAAAATGATTTATTTTGAGATTTTGTTAGCATTAGTTTCCATGTGTTATTGCATGTATTTTCACAATAGCCTTGAAACAAAACGACCTACCTGAATTGACAATTTATGTGTGAGTATGGTTAACTATTGCAAATTAAAAGGAAAATTGACTTTCCTGACACCGTTAAAATAACCTCTTGTACTCTACCAATCCCATCAATCATCTTGTTACTAATACACTTTTAGGAATAGACCATTCCATAATTTCCTTAATCTTCCCAAGATATATTGTCACTCTTCAAATCAAATGACTCAAACAATGCTCTCATGATTTAAATAAATCATGCTTATTATGAATTTCATAAAGTTAGTTCTCCCTTACCAAATGAAATACCATCTTGAGGTTTTTTTCATAGTCCTCCTTGGTACTTGAGTACACTAAGATGTCATTAATAAATAACAAAAAAATGTTATAACTTCTTTCAGTATTTTGTCACTTCGAGTCCCATCATATGGCTCCTTGAGTTTAATCCTCATGGGAGCATTACACCCACCATATTGAACTTCCCACTTTAAAATTGTGATTATATCATCATGATCAAATAATTGTTTGAGAACTAATGTAGATTAATCTTCTGTAGCCTTAAACATAAATTCCATCTTCTCCTCTTTGATCTACATGATTTCATTGACAACATTCTAAACTTCCTTCATGGCCTAGTTAAACATCCATGCCATCTATCACATCTTCATCCCTATGTTCTTTATCTTTTCACCATGCTCAAATAATTTTTCTATTAGTTATTAATCCAAATTCTCAACCATAGCTAATCATTCATTCATCGTGTGATTTTTTGGGTCCCTTTCTATATCACTACCTTTGTGCTTTAATCTATCCAAGAATGCTCTCCCACTAGTGAACCAATCCACACAAGTCTCACCTTCTTTGCTATACTATCTCATGATTATCTCTATTATCATACCTTCACTCCATAAACCAATTTCTACAAAATTTGGTGAAGAGAGAATCAAATATTTCATGCCAACTATCAAGACCTCAGTGCATCAAGGAGGTCATAAGGGGCCCCATAGTACATAAAGCATACATCTCACATACCCAATCCGTTAATTCTTGAATAATGATATGGTGTATATAAACCCGACCTCAAGGGTTAATTTATGGAGATAGATTTATCAAATTACCACCTCCTTTACATATCTTAGAATTCTTCTTAGATACCACCATCCTCTTCTTTCTCACCCATATTTTTCCAATGAAATAAATTTTATTCAATTCCGAGCTCTATATTGAAAGTATGCTTAATTGAAAAGATATCCTCTAAGGTCCTCGTCGGTGTTTGTATCATTTACACATAGAATTGTTTCCCCCCCATGTCCTATTGTACAACACCATGCCATACTAAAACATTATGCCAACATTCCACACAAACCTTCCATGTGAGCATCCCATGTCATAGAATTATGAAGTTTCATTTGTATAAGGAGGAAAAATTGATATCGAGTGTCCCAACCTCCTAATACCTAATCATGTCATACCTAATAACCCAATAGTGTGAAGTCTTTATATCCAATATATTGACCTCTTTATACTATATCACCTAATATCCTAAAAGTGGATAGTGTGAAGTCTTGATATCCTATATCCTAACCTTCCCATACCTAATAATATGATATCGCAAAAGTAAATACAATACCCACTGGCCAATATCCAGACCTCACGATACCTAATAATCTAATAAAGGATATCGGTTGAGTTGAATTATATCCATTATTCAATATATTTTCCTATTAATCAATTAATTAATTGATCCACCATGTCACCAAGGGAATACTAAAGGAGTCTTCAATGAATCTCACTTGGTCCAACTAATAGACCATCAACTACCATAACTCTAGTTTTCCCTTCAACTTACATTTATATCCATTGGGCCATCAAGCCGCCAAAAAAATTATCACTCCACTCATGACACTCATCTAATATAAGAGTGGCCATCAACAAATGGGAATAATCTCCATAGTTCATAGGCATTTCAGAATCTTCTAGTATTGGTGGTTTGCATTTGGAGTTTGTTGAAAGCATTATTGACACCCAAAAACTCGATACACTATAGTGACATCCTATCCTTTAGAATTAATATCCCTTTCAATACAATCTTGGTCATGACCCCCTCTTAGACCATATTACCAAGGTTTTATGCCAAAACCTTGAATATCTAAATTACCAAACCTTCTACTAACAATCACGTAAATTCAAAGAGCCATGTATAAAATTTAAAAACATCTCTTAAACTCCCAAGCTAGTTTTAGATATGCAATTTCCATAGATACACACACACACACACACACATACATACATACATATCAACATACATATATATTTACACACATATATATTTACACTATTTTTAATATATTTTTTTGTTGACATATATCAAATATTAAAATAGATAGATCTCTCTTATTCCTACTATAATTTTCTATAACCTTAACAATTTTTAGAATAAGTTTTACACTACATCATTTTAAATTAGGATATACATTATAAAAATGAAAATTCATTCTAATAATTTATACCTTGAACTAATTCAAGGCCTAGCAAATACAAGGATATAAAATATTTGACAATTTACAAAAATATCTAAAAGAAACATTATAAATTTTGAAAAATATTTTTGAAGAAAAAGAATGTGCTATCTACAATTTTGAAATTCTACCATTTAGGTACTCAACATATACATTAATGAGAACATATACATTATATTTTGAATGAAAAATAACATGTTATTAGAAAAAGTCAAATTTCATATACTTTTAGAAAGATTCTATAACTACAAATTAAGAATGCTATTTCAATTTTGTTACGTTTAGTATTTTTATACCATATTCAAATTCATTATAAAAGTTTCTTTAATCATTCCTGCAAGTTGACATAACGTTATTTTCCATATTCACAATGCTAGTAAGGTTTCATGAATGATTATCATTCACTTGCCCACTATTCTAATGATTTTTTTTGGCAAGCTTTACATGTTTTAATGGTAAACTATATGTGTTATATTGAACATTTTCTTGCATATATATATGAATGGATTTTTAATTAGAGATTATTTTATAAAATACCATACTCAGATATGATATTTGAATCACTAAAAAATACCCTACCAATATCCCCATAAACCATAAAATTTCTAACCTAATAATGTCATAACTTAACAACCTCAACACTCAACGACCATATTGACTAGCATCTCTCACCATTAACCACCATTGGCTATGATTGACGACTAATATTAACCTTGTAACCATGGTGGGCTATAATAATTTATGGTTGACCATCATTCACCACAGTTAATCTAGTAACCCACTTACCCATAACCCTCATAGCCATAGTGTTCTATGTTAGCTAATGAGCTTAATATTAGTTTAAATAGATCCCCTAACATAACTAACCACCTTTTCATGAAGCACCAACTTGCCCATTAAGGACCTAATCTAGTATAACCATCTAAGGCACTAATCTCATTAACTCATTAACCCTTCACCATCATTGAGCATATCAACTTCGAGTAACAATGACCAACTTAAGGAGACAATAGTGACTTTGTCAACCATATTTTCTAGTGTTCATTTTATTAACATTTACGTGTATGAGCCATTAATATCACACCCTTTAATTGAGTCTAGACTAATTTATTTATTTTATAGCATAGTGGTCGAGTAACCTAAAAATTGTGTTATCTAATTGCATTAGCCTATATTGATGGTTATTGCACATTGGTCTCACAAATAACCATGGTTGAACTATGTTAACCAATGCTAACCATTATTCTGATAATCATGTTTGAACATCACTTCATAAAATTTATGTAATAATCCACTCACCCACAACTCCTAAACCAGGATAACTTATATTGCCTAAAATATCACAATAAACAAATAACCATTAATCCACCATTTAATTTGCATCTAAAATTCTAACTACCTAATTTACTAAAGCCCACAACCCACTATTTCCTTTTAACTCACCCACCCTTAATCTCCATTGTTATTGAGTATAATAATAAACAATATTAAGTATAAAATCATATTTGACCATATTAATACTAAATTAATAACTCAGTGAAAAATAATTCATTAAATATATAACTAAATTCATAACCCATATACTTCCCATTCCATTTGACCCAATATAATCATAATTTATGGCTAATAGACAACGAAAAGGCATTAAAAAAATAAAAAAATCACCTTATTGAAAAATAATAAACTAATCATAAAAGAACCCAGAGTACCGAGAGTAAATAATGATTTAATGTATATGTAAACTTAAAGCTAAAAATAAAATTAGCCGTAACCCTCTCTTCTCTTCGATTGACATATTTAAAATTTATATAACGTAACACGCAATGTGGCAAATATCCATTTTGCCCATAAACAACAAAAGCACCGACAAACGCCTGATCCACTCAGGCAAATAGCCGACCACCAACTCACTCAGCGACAATTGGGTACTTACCTATAAATCCAACCATATTTACATTCATATTTACATTCAACCTTTGCACATTCGAAGTAGGGTATGGGCGTCAATCATATGCTCTGAATCTGTAATCTACTTGTAAATTAATACAACGAGATTGCGAGTGGAGACATATTCAGCTGCGGTACACATAGAGATAGCGATAAATTGAAAGGACCGGATATGGATTCCCGGTGGTCAAGAACACTAGGGGCGCTTAAGGACGCTGCGTCCATAGGGTTAGCGAAGCTGAGCAGCTCGATGAGTTTCATTGACATAGCTGTCGTTAAAGCCACTGAGCACAATGACATCCCTCCCGCGGAAGAACATGTCGTGGCCATCCTGGCCGCAACGGGGTCGTCTCAGTGCCGACAACATATAAAACGTGCAGTGGAAGGTCGTCTAAATTGGGCGAATGACTGGAAGGTCGCTGTCAAGACGTTGACACTCATTCACCGATTGATGAGAGATGCTCCTCCCTCCATTTTTGCTGAAGAAGATGAGAAAGATGACTACTCTCTTAAAAAACAAATCTCTTCCAAGAAATTGGATTTCAACGATACCTCCAGCCCCGTCGCTATTGATTGCTCTCAGTGGATTCGCAAGTACTCGAGCTATCTGTATTACAGGCTGTATTGTAACAAGACTTTCAAATGTGACATTATAAGGAACAGTAAGAGAATGAAGGATTTAGACGATGAAGCAATTTTTTCTGGTTTGAGAAAGATGCAGACACTCATGGATAAGCTCATCATAGATTGCCTTCCTCCCGGAAGCCACGTGGCAACGAGATCCCTCATTCACTATGCCCTAGAGTTGCTGGTGAAGGAAGCCCTAGAATTGTATGAGATAATCCACCATTGGATTCGCAGGATGGTGGATTCCAGACTAGTCATCTCCATGTCGACGGCAGATTTTCATGAGCTGGACAGAAGATATTCACAATTCACCCGCCACTACAACAGACATTTGGGGTTTGAATATACTTGTATACAGCTTTTAACTGCTCACAAAATTAAGTTTGGTTATATAGAGAGGCCTTCGGACTCATTATTGGATAAAATTTTGACTCACCACAAAAAATGGGTTGCCATAAAGAAAGAATTAACAGGCACGAGTGAGGAGAGTCGGCGTACAGGAGGTAAGGAAACTACTGAAGTGGTAAAGCCAGAGGTATCAAATGAAGAGAGGTTATTGATCACGTGGTGGGATTCTGATGATGACGTGCTTCCTTCCGTGAAACCTAACTGTAACTCATTAATGGATGTCGTTACTGGCAACGCGGCTGGATGTTCTAAGGATACTGGTTATAAACATGGGGGCATCATAATTAATTCAAATCTTGAAATGAAACACAATACACAGCGAGAGGTGCAAGTGGTGCCCACTGAAAACCAACAGCAGAGAAGGGAGTGTTAGCTCTTTTCAAATAATTTTCAGGACGTGTGCGCGTCAAGTATTCAGTCTTGATATTACATTGGATAGTTTTGTAGTTTTGGTCTTGTGATATTTTGCAATTAGAGTATGAAAAGCATTTAGGGCATGAATTATTATTATTATTACAAGGGAACTGTAATTCATTATATTGATCTGTCGTTGTTGCATCCATCCGACCATATCGATATTGTTGTTTGAAATATGTATGCATCCAATTAACCACCATATTGTTATGGTTAGTGGAAGTTTTTCTTTGTATTTCACAATTTTGAGATTCTTTTCGTGTTTATTATTTTTATTTGGATTTTTTCAATTTTATGTGTACTTTTAAGCATGACTTATTTGTTATTCCTACTTGAAAATTTTCCATTTTATATTATTGGAAAATTTTGGAATAACTATGTGACTTAGGACTTTTGTAATAAAATTGAGAACTCCGAAAGGGAACGGTTGTTTTAATTTATACGTTATACGCTGGTTATATAGATATATAAGATGTTATTCATCCCGGCAAAGATCAAGTTCCATATCAGGAAGTAGCACATCGAGTGGTCTACCTCTCTAGTCAAGGAAAGGCTAAGCTTTCGAAATCCCGGTTCAATACATATGGAGATTAGCTTCGTTCCATACTTATTAGGTGTTCTTGTGGATAATTAATAGGTGTTTTAAGTTAAGGATTACCATATATGTTTAATTTATAGCTCTGTGTATTTTTTGAGTGAAGTTGCCTGCTTTATTTAGAATTTAAGTTTAATGAATTTTTAAGTAGAAATAGTTTTTTCCAATTGGTTATTATGGGCGAAAATTTGATATTGTATGTGAAGGTTACACCCCTAGGAATTTGATGCATTGCTTAACTGCCTTATGGATGGGAAACCTAAAATGGGTGGCCACCTTATTTATGTTAAAATCAAATTCTTTTGGCATCTTATAAAGGCTTTTGAGAATAAACATAACTTCCATTCACACCATCTTAGTGTTCCAGAATATTATGCTATCTTATTTATTAATTGAATTATGGATTTCAATAAATTATTATCCTTTATAGTAAGTTTTTCTTTGTATGTATTCCATTTCCTTTCCTACCTTTCATTTTTCTCTATACAATTGAGATTAGTTATTCCCAAACTAAGTGTACTTAGCCTAAGTTATGCCTCTCTAGCTTCTTTCCGATTAATATTCGTCTTTAAACATGTATATCGTGTACATTCATAGTTTTAAACCAAGTGTTCCCAACATGTACATTACACAAACTTAAAAACAAGGGCTTTCCTGAACATAGATGACACCAACCATGTCCAATACCTAACTCCAATTAAAATAGAATAGATTACAATTGTTTTAGAGCCCATCAAAAAGTTTCCTTGATCCTCATAGCTATATATAATGCCCTTGATATACAACTAAAGAACTCAGATTGTAGATGCCACCCTTGTACCAAAGTAAACAAATTTCACTAAACCAATATTGGGACTCTCATACTATGAGAGAAATCTTAGTGCAACCCTTCATCACCCTCTTGTAACCTATGGTACCCATTGCTGTGTGAAATCTTAGTGCAACCCTTCATCACCTTCTTAAACTTATGGTACCCATTTCTCTATGATGTATGCAAGTGTGTTGTGTTTCTTTTTTAGTACAACATTGTATATTTAGGACTCAAGTCATTCCACACTGTTTCATATGTTGTAGGTTGACCTATACACTAAGTGCTTGTGTATAAGTTTGAATGTACTCAAGTGAACCCAATTGAACTCTTGGTCAACTCCTCTTTTCCTTGCTTGCCATTATTGTAGTGTGATATCAACCATTTGTTGTACTGTACCCTGCCATCATGCACACATCACTCAATTTTTCAAATTGTTTGCCATGTGCTCATCTAAATTCCCATGCTCTCACCATCTCCACTTATTTTCTTTGGACAACTAAGTGTACTCCTATCTCATGTCCTGTCAATGTAATTAATGCTTCACCTAGTCTAAACTACCCATATATGTTAGATCCATTTGGGCAGATCAAATCCCAACATTTAATCAGTGTTTAGGGCTCATCAAACCCTAAATTTAGTTGTTTTATGACCTAAACAAGTTAACCCTTTCAATTCCTCCTTCCGAGATAGTTTCATGCCTTGGAGACATCGAGAAAATTGCCTCTAGAAGGACTAGCACAAGTAAGCCCTTATGAAGGTGCACTGCATAGCAGTTGAGTACGCTGCAGAGCAGTGCATAGCAGTTGAGTACGCTGCAGAGCAGTTGAGTACGCTGCCAGAGTAGTTGAGTCCACTGCCATGGTGCGCTATACAGCACTTAGGCTTCCTTGAGTGAAATTTACATAGGGTTTGGGGAATATTCTTATCTCTTGCAGTCATCTAGAAGCTTCCCTCAGCTCTCTACTCCTATGAGCTCGAAAATGGATGAGGAATGAGTTAAGGAGCATACGATCCTCTCATCCCTTCCTCCATGGAACTAGTTCTAAGTATGGAAGGCCATTCAATGTCACCATTAATGACAAAACCTCCATCTTCCTGTAAATTGACCACTCATCTAAGTGATCAAGGGCTTGCTTGGTTGGATTATGTTGAATTGTATGGAGATAATGCTGCTATGAGACTTGGCTTTGGAGCAAATGATGTGATGCCACAAGCTTGTCTTGCTTTTGATGTGATGTGGATGGGATCCAAGCTAGAGTAATGACATTGAATGAGACACTAATGTTGTAGTTCCTTAGTCTATCTAATAAAGTTTTTGAACCTTTTCCCATATGTTGTGTTCTTTCATAATGCTTATATGTATGAATTGCTTCTCATTCCTTTCATTTATATTCAATTGATCATATACTTTGATTGGTTTTCATCTTCTGTTGTGTTTAAAGGGTACTTCTCAAGCTGATTAAGTACGGGAAGGAGGAACGAAATCGATACAAGGGAGACGAGAGGAAAGTGGAACTACAAGTATGCCTTCTATCCTCTCTTCTTATCTATTGCTTATAGGAAAAGTCTAAAACACTTTAAACATTTGTTCTAGGTACAACTACTTGTTTAGTGAATTAGTGTTTATCTGTAGATGCTAAATTCTCCAAAGCAAATTTGCGACTCCACTAGGGATGAATCCTCTTTCCTAGTAGATTATCCACCTCCTAAGACATCCTTGTAGACTCTATTTGTGTTCATTGATTGTAATTCAACTATTTACATTGAAAAATTGGTCAAAACTATGTCAAACTGCCTCTTGAAATGGCTTAATATCACTAACGTAGGCTTGTGAGGGACATAGTGCACTACAGAGCATCCCTAGCTTAGGGACACTGCTCTGAAGTGCACTGTGTCCCACTCTGGCTACGCTGATCATCCTAGGATCAGTTTCCCACCTTTGGAAAAAGTTTGTGCCAAATTTTCTCTCTTTGATTATTTTTTGATTGATCAATGAATGTTATGTCTCAAAAAATGAGTTTTTATCTCCTAGTCTAGCCCAACTTTGGTAGGATTGGTTAATGTTTCTTCATTTTTTCTTTGTCATTATTGATCAATAGTCAAAGTTAAAATATAATTGATTAATCTTCATTCGAAAGAAAGTATCATAAAGTCCTCTCTTCCTTCGAATTTGAACTATCTTAAAAGTCTTTGTTCATGAGAAAGATTGAATGATTATATTTGCATATTTCCTTTTTGTTCATACTCACATGAAGTGAATAAAAAAGAAATACATACATGATGCGTTGAAAGAGTTTGTGTGTGCTGATAGGAATAGTGTAGGGAAATTGCATTTAGATTGTGCTCTTTGCTCTTTGATCAAAAGAAATTTGGTTTCTCTATACCTAAGTAGCTAGGATTTCCATTGTTAAAATGAATGGAATGAATGCTTATCATGATATTTGCATTCCTTTGAATTTCAGAATACATCATGTGGTGAACTTGCAAGGAAAATTCCTAACCACGATCAACTTAAAATAAACATCAATATACCTAATGGAGCATTGTCATTAATGGGAACATTTAGTGGTTCTAGGGTAGAGACATGTTTTGATGTCGTAAAATAAAGCAGTTGTCACTAACTTGTCTTCAATACGTCTCGAGTGTGATACATCATTACACGTAGATGAGTATATCATAGCTTATCCATGTGCCTTCAAGTATATAGGGCGGTGTTACAATACGTAAAGTATATGGGAATGCTCTCACTGTGTGGTTTTGCATTAGACGATGCTTATATATACTGGGCCTCCACGTACCTTTGGGTATATATGGGAGGACAACTCTAGGTTTCTATCCATCCTTAGGTAACCTAGCGAACACAACATTCAGGGAGATTGCCTGCCCATACTTCTTGGCTCACCACGAGGTATTCTGCAGTTCATAGTTGCTTGGTACACCTTTTGCCTAGATTATCCCTCTTTTGTTTTGTTATGTTAATTTGATTAAAATAAATTTAATTGACTGTGGATAATATACTCCATGCTCGCTCCTTGGTTGATCTTAGGTTGAAACATATGGTGACTAATCTGGAGTCCACTGATCAAGGAATTCCTTTTGATGGGAATCCTAGTCCTTTTCCTCCTTTTGGAAATATTAGTGCTCCATATATGGCTACATTGTCCCTTCCGAGATTTACCATTGGCTTGCGATTATGGTCATTTTAAACCTCCTTTGTTCAAAATGTTGTGATTTCTCTACAATCGAGTACACCTCCAACTAGACAAAATCAAGCTCTAATTGATCCTAAAGTTGACCCTTTTCCTTCTTCCTCGGTTGTTTCTTCCTCCCCTTGTTCCTCTTTGCCTCATGAAAATATTGGTACTAGTAACCAGGTGGCTAAGAAGAAGAAGAAAGGGAAGAAGAAGAAGAAGAAGAAGAAGAAGCAAATTTATTAGAGGCAAATCAAGCAACCATTGCTTTGAATGAAACATTTGATGAGAAACCAAGCCACCATTGCTTTGAATGCAACATATGGTTCAAGATTGTGTAAAAATTAACCCATTTCCATTTTAACCCTTGTGATTGCCATTCTATCAGGCTTTTCTATCAGATGAGCTTTGGTTGTTTCATTCCATCACAACCATCTCTTTTGCCGATCATACGCTTTCACTTGGTTGTTTTACCTTTTTTGAGGAAAAATTTCATTGAGTGGTCTTATTAGCCAACCTCTTCACATAAATCAACATGTTTTGAGAATTTCCAACATCATCGGAACAAGTTGCTACCCTAGACACCACTCATTCCTCAAAATGGAGTCCTCTTTAAACTCTTCTTAGACTCTCTAAACATGAAAAGATTCTCGAGCACTTCTCCTTTCCAGGTCATTAACAGACTGGAAATGATATCTCTCTCGTATTATTTTATGCTTTTTCAGGCTTGAAAGATTAATTTATGAAAAGGAACTTATGGAGTTTACTTTTTGTTCCTTTTCAAACTCTCTAAACATGAAGGGGACCGAGTTATATTTATTGTTAAACTAGTTAAAACATCAAATAGCGACAAACTTTTCAATCTAGGAAAGATCAAGTTTCACCTTCACTAGACTTGTTAAAACATCAAATAGTGATGGATTCACTTGAAGGGTTAAATTATACAACAAGCATATGTTATCCTCCTCAAGCTTGATAAAAATAAAGAGGTACTGGTCAACAATGACTAAGGAAAATGGAAAAAGGGGAAAACCACTTTATTGTAGTAGGTCACTCTTGAACATGACACTTTCACTCCATCACTGTGACTATCTAGGTTGGGTTATTAGCTTGATAGTTATCATACCATTGTTCTATCATACCATCCATCAATGCCTTCCCTCAGCAATTCATGTAAAATCAAATATGATGATATATGTATTGTAATTGATGCAGGTCACCTTCGACATCGATATCCCCTCATCACATCGTAAAGAAATTCATTCAACATTGCCATTTTTCCAACTTCTTGCTTTAGGGGGCAACTATTATAGATCCATTTGGGCACATTGAATCCCAACATTCATATCAGTGTTTTAGGTCTCATCAAACCCTAAATTCAATCGTTTCATTCCCTAAACAATTCAACCCTCTGAATGCCTCCTTGACAAGTAGTTTCATGACTTGAAGACATCCAAAAATTTCCTCTAAAGGGACCTAGGCTTCGTTTTGCTTGCGCTGGGTGAGAATGAGCGAAATTCACATAAGGTTTGGGGAATATTATTATCTCTTGGTGTCTTCTAGAAGCTTCCCTCAGTTATCTACTCCTATGAGCTCAAAAATGGACGAGGAATGAGTTAAGGAGAATCATATCCTCTCATCCCTTCCTCCGCGGAACTAATTCTAACTATGGAGGGCCATTCAATGTCACCATTAATGACAAAAGCTCCTTCATCTTCCTATAAATTGACCAATCATAAGTGATCAGGGGCTGGTTGGGCTGGATTATGTTGAATTGTAAGGAGATAATACTTCTATGAGAGTTGACTTGGGAGCACATGATGTGACGCCACAAGCTTGTCTTGCTTTTGAGGTGATGTGGATGGGATCCAAGCTGGAGGAATAAATTTGAATCAAACACTGATGGTTGTAATTCCTTCTATCTAATAAAGTGTTTCAACCTTTTTCCATATGTTGTGTTCTTTCATAATGCTTATATGTATGAATTTATTCTGATTCCTTTCATTTATATTCAATGGATTGTATGCTTTGATGGATTTCCATCTTCTTTTGTGTTTATAGGGTACTTCTCAAGCGAATTAAGCACGAGAAGGAGCGACATAATCAATACAAGTGAGACAAAAGGAAAGCGAAACTACAGGTAGGCCTTCTATCATCTCTTCTTATCTATTGCTTATAGGAAAAGTCTAAAACACTTTAAACTCGTGTTCTAGGAACAACTACGTGTCTAGTGAATTAGTGTTTATCTGTATATGATAAATTATACAGAACACTATATGTCCCCCAAAATGTTCTTATTTATCAAAGGTAATTTATTCCATTTTATTAGATACTAATAATATGTTTGCCCTCTACTTTTCTTTGTTACTAGCTTCTCCAAGACTTCCCCCACTTCTCTCTTTTTTGTCCTTTGCATCTACTCCTCCCAATTTAGAGTCTAAACTTCCTCATCCGTAAGTTCATATTGTGATTCTGCCTCTACTTCCTTATATGGATACAAATATGAAACATTGAATATAGGAGATATTCCAATTACTTCCAAAAGTTCAATCTCATAAGCATTTGAGGAAAAATTCCTTAAAATTCTGTAGGGTCCTATATTTTTCATTTTTAATTTGTTATAAGTCCTTACAAGAAATATTTCTTTCCTAAGGTAAACCATAACTAAATCACCCACTTGGAACTCCTTTTCTCTTCTCTTCACATCAGCGCTTTGTTTATTGCTACTTTCTTATAACCTTTGCTTAACATCTTAGTGAAATTTCTACAGTTGTTCTACAAATTCTTTAACATTTGTACTTCTTATCTCTTGTTTTCCCAAATCTCTAAGCTCATATACTCCTCTATGATGCATTCCAAAAACAATATGAAATTGTCTCAGGCATTATCATTGTAAGGAAATTTAGCTTCAGCATGTGCTAAATCCCATTGTTTTGGATGTTTGTAAACCAAGCTTCTAAATATGTTTCCCAAGCTCCTATTCACCACTTAAGTTTGCCCATCCATTTGAGGATGATAGGATGAACTAAAACAGCATGAACTAAAACTGAGGTTTGTACCTAACTTCTTCCATAGAGTCCTCCAAAAGTGTCCTACGAGCTTAGTATCTCTGTCTGAAACAATACTTACATGTAGCACATGTAACCTTACAATTTCTAAGAAAAACAAATTAGCAATATGAGTTTCATCACTAGTTTTCTTACAAGCAATGGAATGATCCATTTTAAAAAAATTGTCCACAACAATATATATAGATTCATATACTCTTTGAGTCTTTGGAAAACACAAATCAAAATCCAAGGTCACCACATCCTAATGCCTATTTGGTATTGGAAATGGCTGATATAACCCAATATTTTGGCTCCTTCATTTGGCATGTTGACATATCTTGCATTTCTCAACAAACTTTTTGACATTAGTTTGCATTTTTTTCCAATATTAAAAAGCATTCACTTGAGAAAACATCTTATCCTTCCCAAAGTGTTGAGACAATCCTCCAGTATGTTATTCTTTAATCAAATTTTCCCTCATGGAACATTTAGGAATACAGAGTTTATTTTTTTTTGAACAACAAACCTCCTTCAATTAGGTAATCTAACCATTGGCTTCTATTATGAATCATGGGATTTTGAACAGCTACATATATTTCTTTAAAATTTGTATCTTCCTTGTACATGTTAATCATCTCTTCAAATCCTAAAACACCAATTTTCAGCTCATGCATAACCAAATTCACTCACTTGAAAGCATCAAAAACTTTACTTGACTTAATTCTTATGTGCTTAATTACAAAGGTGAAACTCTATAAGTACTCCACCCACATACCATGCTTTTGGATCAACATTGGATGAATATTTATGGACTGCAGTGCATGATTATCAGAATAAAAAATAAATTCTTTGGGCAACAAGTAATTCCTCCATTTATTTAAAGCTTTAATAACAACATAGAATTATTTATCATAGGATGAGTACTTCCGCTTGGCCTCATTCATATTTTCACTTAAATAAGCTATAGGTCTATGTTCTTGACTTAGAACTCTAATTTCCACCTTAGTAGCATCAATATGAACTTGGAAAGCTTTATCAAAGCTTGGTAGGGCTAAAACAAGTTTTTCAATAATCTTCTTTTTCAACTAGCTACTTCAAAATATTAAACCTCACATTCAGAGAACTAAGCAATTTATCAGTCAAGGGTTCAGTAGCAGTAACTCATCCCTTTGTAAACTAATGGAACTAGAGGAAATCAGAGAACAGATCATGGATCTAGGAGCCAGACAGTAGATGTCAATGATCACTATAACCTAAGATCATTCTTCACACCAAAATAACAAATGACAGGAAATGAAACGACAGATAAGAAATGGAACAACAATTAAGAAATAGAACAACAAACCTAAAATGGAACAACAAACAAGAAACTGTAACAGAAACTAAGTCTAGAAAGTAGTAACACCTTAGTCTATAAGATCAAATGCACTAATCGTGACCTACAGGAATCAAATGGAAATCAACCCATGATGACTGACAACTAATTCTACATGTTGTGCCTTTTTTATGCTCCATGTGATGTCATGAAGTAATGAATTAAAAAATGCAGGTAAATTTACAGAGCATTTTTACTTTAATACAGCTAAGAGTTTAAGATGTCGTGGTCTTACCACATATTTTCTTCCTTCACAGGTAATGTAGCTTTGAATGGTCTTTGCCAATTCTGCCCACGGCTCTCTTAATGCTATTGGCATAACCCTCTTTCCTCTAATTGTTAGGCTCTGGCCTTCCTCCTAGAAGGTTTCTATGATCTTCTGCAATCTCTCCTTCTTTAACATCCATACAGGTCTAGCGGCTGGTAGTCCCGACACTTCTGCGATTATGTCATCGGTGACTGCTACGTGTCTCCCCTTCACTGTGGAGTGATCCTCTTGCAAGTTCTGCAAGAATTCAATTGCTACAGTCTCGTTGGATTCCTGTAAGCAATTGAGATAAGTTAGCCACCCTTCTCTTGCCAGGATTTCCCGTGCAGCATTAGAGACTGTTAACACCTGCGGGCCTCTCTGAATCGATCTTCCTCCCATGTTTATGGTTTCGCTATAAAATCTCAGAATTTAGACAATGGAATGTCAGTTGTTCATGCTGTTGAAATACAAAGAGGCTAATAGACGCAAGACTTGCTCAAAGTCTAATGTTGCAGAGTATAGAATGGAAATGGCTTATGAACAACAAGTCATGCAAAAAATAAAAGATAGTATACCATTGAGCCGTGCTATTCCCAAGTACATAGCTTCCCGAATAGTGATTTGACATGTAATCTAGGGAATGATGAGGTTAAGCTGCCCCCCCGCAATGTGATAGGCTGTCCCAACCGTCAAATAAAGGAGCGGCTTGTTGTTCTATTATGAAGTAGAGTCAAAGGAACAACGTATGGCGATATGCCATGTTTACAAAAGTAGCAAATTATCGAAATCGAGGCGTAGAGTTGGATCACTTAATACGTAAGAAACTGTTGTGATATGATGCGAGGCTAGGGGGATAGGACATCTGTTGTGGATACGGAGTCTCATGTGGTCATTGTCAATTGTTCTGTCATTATTGGTGATAATAGATTTACATGCGTTGTATGGTTCGGGAAATAATATATATTCCCCTTATGTGATTGATTACTAAGTTATAAGAAATATAAGGGTGCTAATAACTACCTATTGGTGTAAATAATGTGACTTCAATACCATTAACAGTGCTCTGCTGCCGACAAGTGTCCATAACCTTGGTAGAGTTGTTTATTTCACCCATGGAACCATGATCCTTTGTGTATGCTTGGGGAATGTTGTGTGTTGTCAAAATGTAGGCCATTATGCTGGCTTGGTGACCAGTTATCCATAATGCCATTCACGAGGAAGGAGTGAAAGGTGGGCAGGCCGACTCATGATGAGACCTCCTATTCCAAGGGTTCTTTATTTGATATACCTTTTGGACCATATCCCTGGTGTGGTGGCCATAGTGGGAATGCCACTTCGCTTTCGTCCTCATGATCATTGTAGACTGGCTCTTGATGAGACCGCCTATCCTGCATTTGATAACTTATAAGTCATTAAGACATCATTGTTTGCTCTTTTTTCTTTCTTTTTCATAAAGTACTTTCGAATTTATACATAAAGGGTGGTTCAACACTCCTTAAGAGTAGGAATGGTGGAAGAATTCTTAACATCTCAATAGGAAGATATAAACCCTTTGCTCTTATTCCTGAATAATAATCAAAGAGGATTAAAAGGGACCAACATGATAAAGATATCCAATCAAAGCAGAGTTAGTAGAACAATGACAACAAGAGATAATGAGTAAGTGTGTCCTTACTTCTGTCCTCTTACCAGTTCGAAGCAATTTCTTATAAGAATAACAATTTTATGATTCATTGATTTCATTATGTTGTGATTTGGTATCCATTGCATAATTGCATAGCTGTATTCCAAAAGACTTGGAAGAACAGGAATAGTAAGCATCCTTAATTTAGAACAGCAAGGGGAATAAGCTATGTCAAAAAGGGAGAGAAAAAGAATGCAAGTGGTGTTCCTTTTGGAAAAAAGAACAACAAAGATAAAAAATGTTGTTCCTTTGGAAAAGGAACAGCAGAACAAAGAAATGTCGTTCCTTTAAAAAAGGAATAACAAAAATAAAAAATGCTATTCCTTTGGAAAAGGAACAACAAAACATAGAAATGTCGTTCCTTTGGAAAAGGAACAACAAAAATCGAAAATGATGTTCCTTTGGAAAGGGAACAACAAAACACACAAATGCCATTCCTTTGGAAAAGGAACAACAAAAATTATAAATGCTATTCCTTTGGAAAATGAACAACAAAACACACAAATGATGTTCCTTTGGAAAAGGAAAAACAAAAATAGAAAATGATGTTCCTTTGAAAAAGGAACAAAAAAACACACAAATGTCAAAGGAATGACACAAATGACGTTCCTTTGGAAAAGGAATAGCAAATATCGAAAATGTCGTTCCTTTGGAAAAGGAACAACAAAAAGCAAAAGTGTAGTTCCTTTGGAAAAGGAATAGTAGAAAGAAAAAATGTTGTTCCTTTGGAAAAGGAGAAACAGAAAGCAAAAGTGTTGTTCCTTCGGAAAAGGAACAACAGAAGGCAAAAGTGTTGTTCCTTCAGAAAAGGAACAATAGAAAGCAAAAGTGTTGTTCCTTTGGAAAAGGAACAACAGAAAGCAAAAGTAAAGAAAAAAGAACAAAATTAAAGCAAAATGACGGCTGATCCAAAGGGTGTTGTTCTTTTGAAAAAGGAACAGTAGAAGGAAAATGCTATCCCTTTGAGAAAATGAACAAAAAAAATAATAACATTGCTGCTGCTTCGAAAAGTAATGGCAAAGGGTTGAAAACAAATAAAAAAATATGTACAAACATGATTCAACAGAAGAAAAGAAATTATGTACAAACTGTGAGAAGAAATAAATTACCTAATGAATCACAGGTGGGGAAGACTTCTCTCCCTCCCCCAAATTTTCCATATCAGAGTCTTGGTGTAGCTACTCGTAGAAGGACTCCTGAGTGAGTGGTTTGCAATAAAGACGAACTCGGTGGCCATTTGCATTGAAGGCATATCCAAAACCGTCAATAGTGATTAGAGTAAGAGTTCCATTGTCATGTACCTTCTGGATTTTGTATGGTCCCAACCAACGAGTCTGAAGTTTCCTGAGGAAATCCCGAAACCTGGAATCGTACAAAAGTGCCCAATCTCCTGTGTGGAATACTTTATTTTTAATGAGATCCTCATTCCATTTAGCTCGCTTTTGTTGGATCAGTGCAGTGTTTTGAATTGCAGTGAGCCTAATTTCGTCCAGCTCATTGATCTGTTGTAATCGATTAATTTGTGCCTCGGTTAGATCTAAGCCAACTTCCTGTGTTGTTCGCAATGTTTGGATTTGGATTTCCAAACACTAATTGATAAGGTGAGTAACTGGTGGTACTTCTCCATGTTGTTCTATAATTCCACAACGCTTCGGGTAGTCTGGTAGTCCAATCACGTCTATGTGACACAATGGTTTTCGTTAGGATTGCTTCTATTATTTTATTACTGCTTTTTACCTGACCATTTGCCTGAGGGTGGTATGGAGTAGTGATTTTATGTTGGACATGATAGTTGTTGAGTGTTGCAGCTATTTTGTTCCCAGTAAACTGTGGTCCACCATTTGTAATTATCTCTCTTGGAAGGCCATAACACACAAACATATGGAACAAGAACTATATGACAAAATCATTTCTAGCTCTTAGCAATGCCTCTGCTTCAACCCATTTGGTGACGTATTCTGTTGCCACCAAAATATATGTTTTCTTGTTTGATGATGTGTTAATTGGTCCAACAAAATCAAGGGCCCATCACTCGAATGGTTCAATGACTAGCTGTGGTTTCACGAGCATCTCATCGGACTGACCACAGCATCCTGCTCCCTGGAAACTGTCACAGGCTTGGACGAATTTATTTGCATCTTTGAAAATCGTGGGCCAATAATACCCTGTTTGCAACACCTTATGTCTAGTTCTGCGATCGACGAAATGTCCACCACATGGTCCGTCATGGCAGGGTTTTAAGATGTCAAAGATTTCATCTTCTCGAACACATCTTCTGATATGCATATCTGCCCCTGTGTGGAATAGGTAACCTCCAACCCAAGAGAATCGAGCACTCCGTTGAACAATCTGTTTCCGCTCATTAGGGGTTAGATGCTTTTGTAATTTACCTACTGCTAGGTAATTGGCAGCATCAACATACCAGGGTGTTTGAACAGCCACAATAAACATATGCTCGTCCGGAAATTGATCTTCAACTGTTGCTGCATTGATCGGATTTGGCATTCTTGAGAGAAAATCGGCTACAATATTTTCTTTTCGAGGTCGATCCTTGATTGTAATATAAAATTCTTGCAATAAAATCAACCATCTAGTTATTCTTCCATTTCTGATAGGCTTGTTTGCTAAATATTTTATGGTAGAATGATTTGTATAGAAGATAACAGGATATACAGTAATGTAATGTCTAAACTTATTGACAACATGTATTACAGCTAGAAGTTCATTTTCAGTAATAATGTAATTTAATTCAGCAGGGGATAAATTTTTGCTGATGATATCTGAAATGGAAAATCCCAATTTGGTCGTCGAAGGACTGGGGCTATGGACACAAGCTTCTTCAGATCCTGGAATGCACGTTCACATTTTTCTACGCAAAGAAAATCAACGTTACCAGTTAGTGCATACAAAGGTGCGGCAATATGCGAATAATGTTCTATAAACCTCCTATAATAACCAGAAAATCCAAGAAAATTGCGTACCTCTGTTTGAGTAGTAGGAGTAGGAATAAGCAAAATTATTTGGGTTTTGGCTAGGTCTACGTGAATGCTAGCTGCTAAAATATAGTGTCCTAGAATAAGTCCTTCAGGCATCATCATATAGCATTTTTCATGGCTTAAACAAAGCCTGGTAGCAATGCAGCGTTGTAGAATTTTTTCCAGTGTATCAAATGCTGGATCGAAATCTTCTCCATTTGGTGTAAACTCATCCATGTATACTTCAAATCCTTCATTTATTATGTCTACAAAAATGCTGAGGATAGCCCTTTGGAATGTGGCAGGAGCATTACATAAGCCAAAAGGTAGAACTCTGTAGGCAAATGTTCCCCAAGGACAAGTAAAAGTAGTTTTGTCTTGGTCTTCAGGGACAATCTGAATCTGATTGTATCCACTGAAGCCATCCAGGAAAGAAAATAATTTCTTTCCTACCAAAGTGTATAATACTTGGTCGATGATTGGGAGAGGGAAGTTGTCTTTTTGTGTTGCTTTATTTAGCTCTCTATAGTCCACACAAATTCTCCATTTCTCATTCTTTTTTGGTACCACCACAAGCGGAGAGACCCATTTACTATCGGAGATAGGATAGATAAAATTGACATCTAAAAGTTTTTGAAGTTCAACTTTTACCACATCTTTTAGATGAGGATTAAGTCTCCTCTGAGGCTGGTGAACAGGTCTCGCATCTTTTTCTATGTAAATGTGGTGTGTACATAATTGGGGGTTAATTCCTTTCATATCAGGGAAGTGTCATGCAAATGCTTGTTTATATTCCCTCAACAAATGGATGAGCTTCGTTTCTTGTTCGGAGGTGAGGTTGGAATTAATGTTTAAGGTTTTTCCCGGTTCAATTTCCAAAATTTTACTATTTGCAACAGAGGTAACAGGTATTGTTTGATCATGCGTACCTTTAAGAGGATCTTCTTCTAATTCGTTATCAAATGTTGCCTTTATCATGTGACATTGTGTGTGGGATGTCAGTTCAGTTTGACTAATAAAATTATTAATGGCATCGTCTTTTGTTTAGTCTTTGAAATCAAGTGCCTCTTGTATAGTTAATGGAGATCTAATGTTATCAGTAAGGTATGATACAGGGTGCTTATTAATTTTGATTATTGTGACACTTGGTTGCGCTGGAGGATATAGAACGAAGTTCTTGATATTTTGTCCTCTGGTTGTGGTCATATTGCCTTGTCGGCAACCAATATAAGCATCGGCAGTGGCAAGCCAAGGTCTACCTAAAATCAATGGATGTCCATCAAGTCGGGTTTTGGGATTTATTATAAAAAAATCGGTTGGATATTCCCAGGAGTCAACAGACACCATGACATCATGTAGTGTGCTCTCCGGCCTAACCACAGATCGGTCAGCCAATTCTAGCAAGATAGAGGTGGGTTCTACAGACATAATGCCTAGCTTTTGGCAAGTAGTGGTTGTTAAGATATTAATTACATATCCTAGATCAACTAAGGCATTGGAAAAGGTCTAACCATAAATTTGCACAGTTACTATTGGATTTCCTGGGTCTTCATATTTAATGGGTGTTTCTTTTCCTAATAATAAGTCAGATAGAGTGCCAACTACTTGGAATCTTGGATTATCTGTTATATTCCTCCTTGATTTCTTTACACACAATTCTTTGATAGTCTTTGCATATATCGGGATGTCTTGAATGGCTTGGAGGAATGGAATTTTTATGTACAAATTTTGTAATTCTCCCAGAATATCAAAATCAAGATATTGTATGGGTCAAGGTATGATTAATTGTTTTGGGAATGGGGTAGAGGATGTGGTTTCTTGGTTATGAATTTGTTGTTTGTTCCCATCCTCTTCTTGTGACGGTTGTTCTCTAGGTAACTGATTTTCAATATGGGCTGTCTTATCTCCCTCAGTTTCAATAATATGCCCAGATCTTAGCTGAAGATCATTACACTCCCTCAAATCAGCCCCTATTTCTGTTGTTTCTATGATTTGGACAGATTTGACCGGTCTCTTATTTGGATTAGGGTTGGGTTGGGCTGGGAGTTGCGATCTCAGATTAGACTTGGGATTTTGTTGTAAGGTTGGCAGTGTAGGTTGAGGAAGCGGAATGGTTCCTACTAGCTGATGCATCGGTCTTTGCTAGTTTGTCTGCCAGGATAAACTTTTTGAAGTAGGGGGAGTCCATTGTGGCGGGTATGTATTATTTTTCCAATATGCTGGGTCATAAGGAAAATTCGGCCAACTAGATTGGCTTGCCTGATTTGGCCACGAGGTTGATGAAGGAAATGACTGTGGTGACCAGTTTGGAAATGGGGGTTGGGATTGATTTTTCCACATGTTATATTGTTGAGCATTATACTGTGGAGAATGAAAAGAAGAAGTTGGATTTGGAAACATACCTGACTGTCGCGGCTGCGACTGATGGCGTTGGTTGAGCAAATACACCGATTCTGGCTCTTCTTTTGCTTCCTTATATACTGCTTTTAATCTAGGAAGTGAGGGACAACTTTTCGTAAGGTGATGGTTTGTGCAGATGGCACATGTTTGGACTGCATCTAGTGGACACTCCTTATGGCTATTCTTTTTCCTGCATCGGGGACATAAGATTGCCAAATTCTATTCTGCCTCCATTTGCTTCTATTTGGCCTGCATAATATCAAGTTGTGTAGTTAGTGTCCCTAGTATATCAGTTTTAAAATTTTCCAACAAATTTCCAATTTCTACATGCGTTACTCCTTCTGCCGAAATTTTATTATCTCTTACAAACCGATCATGTTCTACCGATTTTAATCGTGTTCTACCTCTCAAGCTCCTGATACATAAATCAATAATGTTAGCAAAATTTTCTTGATAAATATCTCCTTTTCCCATAATGTTTATTGTTTCAATCTATTGTTCCTTCATGCCCCTAATTAATGCTATTTTTAACACATTATCAGGTAAAGGCAATGATGCATAAGGAGATATTTGAAGATTATACTGAAAACGTCTGACATACTCCTCTAATGTTTCGTTTGGTCTAGCTATCATCTGGAATATTTCATCCTTCAGTTCTCTAGACCTGCAATAGTCCTCATATTTTTTTAGAAAATATTCTTTCATTTGATCCCAGTTATTTATAACCCCACCACCTAATCCCATAAACCATCTTAAGGCATCCCCTTTTAATGTAGAGGGAAATAATTTCAGTTTCTGGGGGTCGGTGGTGTAATCATATCCCCTACACAGCACATCGAACTCAAATAGAAATGCATCCGAGTCTTCTGATGTAAGACCATGGAATGTAGGGATATGTTCAAGAGGGATTGTTTTCATAGGTGCATTTTCTGCAGAATCTACTATGGGGTATTGTAATGTAGAGGTTTGGGTGTTTGGCTAGTTTTGAGCCATTTGGTCGAATATATGCCAATAACCTTCTGGGATATCTAGGAGGGTATTCCTAGGTTGAGAGGGAATGGATTTAACAAGAATGGTTTTAATAGCACTTCCTCTATCTGGGACAATGAGAGTGCCTAATGTCTGAGGAGATTGAGTTTCTTCAACAATGATTTTTGAAGCACTTCCCTTGTCTGGGATGTTCAATGCCTGAGTTGTCCCAAAATGAGACCTCTGTTCCTCGGTTTCCCCTGTCTCTCGTCCTCCTTCACAAAGATTACTGAAATTCCTTTCTTGCAATAGTTATGGAGTAGAATTTTCAATTTCTTGAAAGTCCTGCTCTTCAGTTTGACTATCCACCTCAGCAAAGGCTACAAATGGTGATCCTGTGGCCTGAAGGGAACTAGTAGGCTATCTAGAAATAATTTTTCTGGGTCCTACTGAAGGCTGAGGTTCTGCTTTCTTGAATATTTCATCCATGAAGGTTGATCGGCCAAGGGTCACGGGCCCCTTAGCCTTTTCTGGCTTGGGTAGAGGTTTGGAATTCTTTTTTGGCTTTTTCTGCATAGTCATGCACACAAATCAACTACTAGATTCTACCCAAACAAAACAGCAGCAAATCTGTAGGAAAGTTGGCAGAGGAGCAGGGTTGTTACATGCTCCACATGCATGTTCTTACCTTCCATTTTTAAAAACCCAATTCTTCCCTAATAGTTTCGTACACTACTCTGAAAAAGAACAAATGGTTACACTCTTTCCCCGACAATGGCACCAAAATGTCAAGGTATAAAAAGGGTCTCTTTCACCTCTAATTACCTCACATTAATATGTCAATCCTGGAAAGTTTTTTTATTTCAAAGAGTGTCTCAATCTAAGGCTATCATTTTCTAGAGTAATGCTAGTAGTACAATTCTCAAAAATACAAGAGTAAACAGATGCTTGTTTACAACTAACTACTTCAAAAGATTAAACCTCACATTTAGAAAACTAAGCAATTTATGAGTCAAGGGTTCAGTAGCGGTAACTCATCCCTTTGTAAACTAATGGAACTAGAGGAAATCAGAGAATAGATCATGGATCTAGGAGCCAAACAGTAGATGTCAATGCTCACTACAGCCTGAGATTGTTCTTCACGCCGAAATAACAAACAAAGGGAAATGAAACAGTAGATAAGAAATGGAACAACAATTAAGAAATATAACAGCAAAGCTGAAATGGAACAGCAAACAACAAAATGTAACAACAAGTAAGTCTAGAAAGTAGTAACACCTTAGTCTATAATATCAAATGCACTAATCATGACCTACAGGAATCAAATGGTGATCCCTCACTCTTGAGGACGGATTGAACAACACACCAAAATGGAACACCACTGATTAATGATGAATTATAGAAGAACTCTTGAAAACCATATATAAACACGGCGCACCTTAATAGTAATCTGATCAGGTTATCAATCTCAGTTAGAAAGAGTACGACTGCAATTAAAAATAGAACAACATTGTTTATAGATCCAACAATCACAAAGAAAATAATTCCTAAGATGAATTCCATAATGTCAATGAATAAGTGCACAGCACAGAGGCTCTGTAATTAAACAACAACAATATTCTGTAAATACCGACAGTATTATATCAACACTTAAAAGAATAGTGATACGTTGCAGAGTCAATAAAATAGTTTTGTCTTTAGAAACCTTAATAAATTAAACATAACAGAGCATGTGATGTAAACTACAAAACACATCAGATTACCAAATAACGTCGATGAAGAAAACCATGCATAAACCAAACGTAATAGTATAGGAGCAAGTGTCCTCCAGGGTCAGGCCCTTAACCTCCAGGGGTACACTGCTTGAAGTTATTCCAAACTCAGAGATGAAATAGCAACCAAGTTTGTATTAGTGCATAAAGTGGAATTACAATAAATCAGTTCTCAACGAGACTCGATGATCAAAGTTTCAATCTTAAGAAAAATTACACAAAACGTAGCAGATTCTAACCCCCCCCTGAGCTAACGATGCTACCCCTTTTATAATGGTGAAGGCAGAGATGTCTAGATGCAAAAATAGTTAAAGCAGTGATCCCTCAGGATCAAGGATCCTGAGGGATTCGTCGAACCATTAGTCCTCAGTTATCTCTTTTATTTCTTGCATCGAGCCAATATCTCCACTTCCTTTCTAGGGCTAATTCACTTTGATTTGTTTTTCCTTATTTGCATATGGTTCCCCGTCAAAGTGACAGTGGTTAACCCGTCCTTGTCCTTTCCTTTGGAATAACATTTTCTTGTTTTTCCTTCTTCCTACATAAGGAAATGACAATTGTCAGTGTTTTCATCTTGCACATTAATCCCACAGGTTTTATTACAATTCCTTATCATTTTCCTAGTTCATGATGCAAAAGGTTTGTAAGTTCTAATAAAAAGATGCTGAAATAATTACCAAAAACATACCTTCTTTAGTACTCCACAAATGTCCTTTATGAAATCAGGACATTTTGTAGGGAATTGGGTGTACCATATTAACAAAAACAAATTTCTCCACCATCTCTGTAGAAACAAGATTTCCAGTGCTCCCACTATCAATCATGACCTTGCAACATTTCTTTTTAGACTTGAACACAATCCTGAATATAATTCTTCTTTGAGGTGGCTCATTGGCTTCTTTTTCTACCTTTAGCAATACTCTTTTTAATAATAAAGACTTTCCCACCTCAGGTGGATCTTCTTTCCCCATGAACTAAGGGCTTTCTGCTTTTATCTTAGGTATATTTACATTCCTTGGATTTGCTAGTTTCTTTTGAGGGCAGTCCCATGGCCCATGTCCTCTACCAAAGTCTCCTCTCTGTCGTGGTCAATTACTGGTAACTCCTGTTTCATTCTAAGATTTCTACAATCTTGGTCTAGAACCTCCTCTTCCTCTTGGTGGATTTTTACCTCTATTCTTCTAACTTTGCTTCCTTAATGATTTCTCCTCTACCTTCAAAGTTGCTTGATAGACGCCTTCAATTTTCTTCAGACTTACGAGATTGATTTCATCTTGTATATCATATCTCAACTCGTTGATATATCTAGCTAATTTTTCCATTTCATCTTCAACATTTCTTGATCTAATACTAAACTTAAAAAACTTCTCTATGTACTATCCAACAATCATCCCTTGCTGTCTTAAGTTTTGTAACTATCTGAAAGGGTTTAATTTGTAATCCTTGGGCATAAATTTACCTTTCAATTTTCTCACCATTTTATCCCACTGCTTAATATCTAGTTTTCCCTTCCTTTCTCTAGATATTTGTAGCTCATCCCACAGGATGGTTAGATGGCCCTTTTTTATGGAACCAACTCAGAAAAAGATAGAAAAGAGAGATCAACGCCTTAGAATTCAACCTCTTCGAGGGGCAACCTCCTTTACATTACACAAATGAACAATTCTTGGATGATTCAAATGACAAAACCTCCTTTCTATATATAGGAGTCTAAGGAGTCACAATATAACCCAGCCGACATAACAATAATAATATAAGCCTGCAAAAATAACAATAGAGGAATTCTATGGGGCACAGTAATAAAAATATGGGGACAATAGGGGCACAACAATATTAATAAGGGATACAACTATAATAGTAATGGGGTAATCACTAGTATTATAGGGACCTAACATGCCCCTGTTCTTCAAAAAAAGTGTTGTCCTCAAAGCTTGAGTAGTTTTGGATGCTTCTGTATAAAATTCTCATCCTCCCATGTGGAATATTCAACGGATAAGTTCTTCCACTTGATGAGATACTCTGAAATTGATCGATTTCGTAGCTGTCGAGTTCTTATTTCTGTGACTGCTTCCAACTTCAATATATTTTTTCCTTCCTCGTCCAGTTCTGGAAATATTGTTTGAACTGGGAGCTTTTCGCCTATAACCTTCTTTAAATATGAAACATGGAAAACTGGGTGCACTCGAAACGCCACAAGAAGCTCCAGTTTATATGCCATAGTACCAATCTTTTGCAACACCTTGTACGGACCATAATACTTTGGTGATAATTTATTATCCTTCTTAGCTTGCTTGAGGGACATTTGTTTATATGGTTGTAGCTTTAGGAATACTCAATCACGTACATCAAAACTTCTTTCGCTGCGATGTTGATCTGCTTGTTGTTTCATTCTATTCTGTGCCAACATGAGGTTATCCTTTAAGAGTTGGAGGACTTGTTGTTGATGTTTGATGCGATGTTCCACTACTTGAACCTTAGAATTTTCTCTTAAATATGGTGTGATGGATGGTGGTTGATATCCATTAAGTGCCATAAATGGGGTCATTTTTGTTGTTTTATGGAAGAAAGTCTTATACCACCATTCAACCAGAGGTAACCATTTGACCCATTTTGTTTGTTTATCAGATATAAAGCAACGAAGATATCCTTCCAAACATTTGTTTACTATCTCAGTTTTCCCATTAGATTGAGGATGATAAGATGAGCTATGAGCTAACTGAGTACCAAGACAAGAAAATAATTCTGTCAAAAAATTTCTAGTGAAAATGGGATCTCTGTCACTTACAATAATCTTTGGGTTTCCATGTAGCTTTTGAATTGTTTCCATAAATGCAATAGAAAGTGTAGTGGCTTTAAATGGATGTGATAATGCACAAAAGTGTGCATACTTGGTAAGTCTGTCAAATACCACCATGATGACACTCTTTCCCTTACACTTGGGTAAACTCGTGATAAAATCCATTGAAACCTCCTCCTAACATTGGCTTTGAATGGATAAAGGTTGTAATAGACTCGAGGTCTTAATTGTTTCAACTTTATTTTGTTGGAAAACCAAACATTTCGCCACAAACTTTTGAATATCCGATTTAAGGCCATCCCAAAAAAATTCCTTCTTAACCCTGTGCTAAGTTTTTAAAAATCCTGAGTGCCATCCTAAGGGAGAAGTGTGCAATTCCATAAGAATCTTTTTTTTGAGTTGTGAATTCTTACATAGGTATAAGCAATATTTGTACCATAATGAATCTTTTTTCCAGCTAAATGTATCAGATGTACTCGAATATTTTTGTAACTTTCGAATAAGTGCCCATACTTCTTCATCATTCTTCCATTCCTCCCTTGCTTCGTTTATCCAATCTGGTTGGATAATAGAAATGGCGCACAACAATGCTTCCACATCCTCATCCTTTCTTGAGAGTGCATCCGCCACCACATTTTGTTTCCCTTTACTATAGATGATTTCAAAGTCATAACCCAACATCTTTGTAACCCACTTTTTTTTTCTCTTCAGAGGATAATCTTTGTTCTAAAAAGTATTTAAGGCTATCATGATCCATTTTTACCTTGAAGTGTCTTCTGATTAGGTAGGGTCGCCATTTCTTAAGTGCATGTAGTATTGCCAACATTTCCTTCTCATAAATAGCTTTTTGTAAAAAGTTTCCCTTGATTAGACGACTTTCAAAAGCAATGGGTCTTTCATCTTTCATTAAAACAACACCAATTTCATTTCCTGAAGCATCACATTCCACAATAGAGGTTTTTGTGAAGTTTGGTGTAGCTAAGACTGGTGCTTGGCACATTGCCTCTTAAAGATGTTCGAAGACCTTTGTTTCTTTTGGAGTCAATGAAAATGCATCTTTCTTCAATAATGTTGTTAGAGGTGATGTTATTCTCCCATAAATCTTAACAAACTTGTGATAATACCCTGTTAACCCAAGAAATCCTCACAGATGCTTTATGGATGTGAGGATTTTCCATTCCTTAATGGCTTCAATTTTTCTAGGGTCCACCTTAACTCCTTCATGAGATATAATATGACCAAGATATTCCACCTCTTGTACTCCAAAGAAACATTTGGATCATTTTGCGTATAATTGTTTCTCCTCCAATAGTTTTAGCACCCTGTCAACATGTTCAACATGATCTTTCCAAGACTTGTTGTAGATTAGTATATCATCAAAAAATACTAACACAAATTTTCTAAGGAAGGGTTTGAAAATGGAATTCATCAAACCCTGAAATGTAGAAGGTGCACTGATAAGGCCAAAAGGCATGAGCAAAAATTCATAATGACCCTCATGAGTTCTAAATGTTGTTTTTGGAATATCTTCGATCTTCATTCGGATTTGAGGATATCCTGAATGAAGATCCAACTTGGTGAAGTAAATTGATCCATGCAATTCATCCAGTAATTCATCAATGACACGAATGGGAAATTTATCTTTAATAGTGAGCTTGTTGAGCTACATATAATTCGAACACATGTACCATGATCCATCCTTTTTGTGCACCAATACTACTGGAGCAGAGAAAGAACTTTGACTAGGTTGAATTATACCAACCTCTAGCATTTCTGCAACCATATGTTTAATTTTACTCTTTTGGGTATAGGGATATCTGTACAGCCTGATGTTTGGAGGAAAAATTCCTGGAATTAGATGAATAGCATGATCATGATCACGAATAGGTAGGAGACCTTTTGGAGTCTCAAATACCTTCGAATGATTGTCCAAGACTTTTTGGAGATCTGGAGAAATATATGATTCCAATGTGGAAACATCTAGCAAACATAATTGAGCAACTGCACCTCTTTGTTCCTTTTTTAGAAGCTTTGTCATACTATTAGAGCTGATTATCTTTCATGGTTTCCCTACATTACCCCTTAATTCAACTTCCTTTCCTTCCATAGAAAATTTCATCAAAAGTTCTTGAAAATTAAAAGCTATTGTACTCAAGGATTGTAGCCATTAGACTCCTGGTACAACATCAGCACCTCACATTGGAATGGAAAGCATTGGGCTAGTCAATACATATTCTCTGATGGATAGCTTGATATTATGGCACTTTCCAGAGCAATTTATCATTCCTCAATTTGCAACCATCACTTGACACTCTGGTGCCGGATATAGGAAGCAATTCAATTCTTTTTCTACCTTACAATGAATAAAATTGTGGCTACTTCCTAAATAAATCAACACTATTACCTTTTTCTTCTTTATTTTTCCTTCTATCTTGATGGTTTGAGGAGTGGTAATTCCAACCAATGCATTACAAGATATGGTCGGATTCATTTCTTCTTTATCTAGGCTTTGTTTTTGGAGTATATCCTCTTCCTTTGACCTTTCTTGCTCCTTTTCGTCTTCCTCTTCACAATCTATGTAGAATAATTTCTTCTCAACACACTTATGGCCTTTAGTGTATTTGCTATCACAACTGTAACAAAGCCCTTTTGCTCTTTTTACTTCCAATTGCTGTGATGTCAACCTTATAGGTTGTGGAAGGCTAGGGGTAACAACACTTCCATCTTTATAGTTGTGACTGGTATGCTCCCTGGTTGCCATAATTTTGCTTTCCATTTTTGTTGCTAACCTAAATGCCTTCTCTATTGAATCAGGTTCCCAAAGGCGAACATCATGTTGGATATTATCCTTTAAAGTCCCTATGAACACATTAATCCTATGCTCCTCTGGAATATTTTTTACCCTTACGTTCAATTTTTGGAACTCCTCAATGTGCTCCATTATTGAACCCTTTTGTTTGAGACTTATCAATTGGCTAAAAAAAGTGTTGCTTTTTGTATCCTCATAATGTGCTATCAATACTTCTGTAAAAAGTCCCCAAGTGATAATTTGTTCACGAGAGCAAAGCCATTGATACCATACAAACTGATTTGGTTCCAAATATAAAGTTGCAATACGTATCTTTTGTGTGTTTTGCACATTGTTGAGATCGAAAAATTGCTTCATTTGTAATATCCATGTTGCAGGATCCTTTCCATCAAACTTCCTCATATCGATTTTTGGAATATGGTGGGTCTCTGATCCAACATTAGAGTCTATGGAATCATGATTAACATTTCTTTTATTCTCATCATGAGTTTCCTTTACTACCCTTTCACCATTACTGACCATTTCTTGTAGCAACTTATTCATATTTATCTTCAATTCTTCCATCTTATCATCCATGACATTAATTTTGGTGTCCATGCCATTCATCTTATCTTCCATCCCATCCATATTATCTTCCATGCCATCCATCTTATCTTCTACGCCTTTCTTTAAACAATCCATCTTAGCTTCTACACCTTTCTTTAAACCATCCATCTTAGCTTCTACATCTTTTGTCTTAGATTCTGTTACTTGTTGTGCAAGTGACACTTGTTGCACTTGGTCTCGTAATTTTGATATATCATGTTGCATTTCTTCCTCTTCTTCATGAGTCATGCTAGAGCATTCAAGTTGCTTACTAGGTGTTTGCATTTTCTTTCCTCAGGGCATCAATTACCGATAATAATGCTTTACTATGCCCTTTGAATTCCTTCAAACTAATTTTTCAAACAAGGCTTATGCAAAAATTTTAAAAAAAGTACACACCTTTTTTCACTTTGTAGGAGTTTGATATTGAATCTGATGTATCTCTGTAATTTCATACCATCTAGTTCTAAAATTGTGATTTATAGTAGCCCTCTATGTCTTCTTTCCATTGCCACCAGTTGGATCCAAATTGGATTCTTCAAGAAAGAGTTATGCACAATCTCCTAAGATGACCTGATTATAGGCCTTTCCAGAAGAGTGAACTTGTATGAAGTCCCGCGTGTCACTGTTTCAACGTTTGGCACTGAAAAATATATACAAGAAACTACAGTCCATCCTCTTTCTATACCTTCCTATAAAATTTCAATCTGATTCTCATAGAAAAAGTTATGACGATTTTCTCTAGGTCTCCTATTTGGAATGTAATTGAGGAGTCTTCAAAAAGACCAACTTCCTTAGATCATATCTCCGCAAAATATAGCATAAAAAGCTCTGAAATTCGGACCGAAGGTTCAATCCGATTTCATCTCAAATGAGGTTTATTTTCGCTTCTAAAACATCGTAAAGAAAAATTTATAGCGAAAATGCCACGATGACCTATTTGGAACAGCGAAACCCTAGAATCCAAAGCTCTGATACCAAATGTTATGAAACCAGCTGACAAAAAGATAGAAAAGAGTGATCAATGCCTTAGAATTCAGCCTCTTCGAGGGGGAAACCTCCTTTACATTACACAAATGAACAATTCATGGATGATTCAAATGACAAAACCTCCTTTCTATATATAGGAGTCCAAGGAGTCACAATATAACCCAGCTGACCTAACAATAATGATATAAAGCCACAAAAATAAAAATAGAGGAATTCTATGGGGCACAGTAACAAAAATATGGGGACAATAGGAGCACAACAATATTAATAAGGGATACAACTACAATAGTAATGGGGTAATCACTAGTATTATAGGGACATATCACCCTTTAATCTAGTAGCCGTGAATTTCACCTTTTTTTTGCCTTCAACCTTTTCATAGTCAAAATATTTATCTAATGCACTAATCCAATCCATCATCTCTTCTACATTAATATTTCCTTCATACATAAGTATTTCTACCTTCATTCTTCCACTTGATTTTCCCAACATCTTGAGAAATTTTCTTGTTTCACTTTATTCCCCTTCTTCCTAAGAAGATTCTTCTTTGGCACTAGCATCTCCCTCATCAAGGACACTTCTCTGGGCATTTTTGATTGCCTCCATTTGTGTGCAAAAATGTCTAATTTCTTTAAGAAGTATTGAATTGGCTACTGGTATTCCTCGACCTATGCCAGCTGATTCTCTCTTAGGTGGCATGTTTTCTGAAGTTCCGAGAACAATACACTAAATATTGCTCTGATACAAAATGATGGCGCACTGACCTGACAATACTCTATTCCTAAAAACTTCCGTCTTAATTTTTTTTTTCGAGATATAGTGAGATTGGAAAATTCATTTCTTTTAGGCCTTTCCCTAGGTATATTGTTGAATTTTATGACTCAATAGAAGGTAGACACATGGGGCTACTTGACCAAGCAATCAAAGTTTACAATGGACTCCTAAAATTTGGTTAAAAATAGTGTTGAACCGACGCGATGCTTCTATAAGTTGGTGCAACCTTTTTGTCACTTGGTGCAACTCACTTGTCTCAGGCATGACCCACAACATGACCAATATGCTCATGCATGAACTTTTTGTCTAAGGTGTGACCCACATCATGACCTTTATGTTCCTGGTTGATCTTTCTATTCCAGGCACGACCCACGATGCAACCTTTCTGGGATTGAAGGTTTTTGTTTTCTCGGAGCAATTTTGAGAAAGAAAAAAAATTAGAAATTTTAGATTTATTTAAATCTATCATGAAGAAAATATGCAATTAGGATAAACTACTCATAGAATTCACTATATCTATAGATCAATCTTGTTTGGATGCAAAATTCCTAAAGATACACAATTTACTAGATATCAATCTACAATATTCCACCATTAAACTACAACAGAATGTTTTTTTTATCAATTTAAGCAAACAATCCCTTGACATAAGATGATATTAGATACACCATGAAACTCCACAATCAATTATGAAAAGAAAAATCACAATCATAAAAATTGTTCTTGCCCTTACTGACCTCATCTACATTCAACTTCTTTCAAAACATGAATTTTTATCTTTTTTAATGCTCCACTATAAATTCGAATTTCTGAAACAAACTAGTCCCTATTTAATTGGCCTAACACACACCTAGTCTAACAAACTCTATGACTTCAATACTAATTTGGGCACTCCAATAACTTTTACAAACAAATAATAAATAAGAACTTTTAAGAGGTTGAACCCTCTTTAGTAAATAATTTTGAATTGTGAGGTCAAAGGTAATTTATCTCATTTGATGCTCCTAAATCACCTCCTCATCAACATTCTTGCACTAAGGTTTCCATGATCCTTGGTCACACTGCTAAATCATGTTTATTTCATGCATCTATCCCTCAAATTGATATTGTAATTCATGCATTTCTCCCTCTCCTTTTTAAATCTTTAACATGTTTAACATATATTGTAATTAGGGTAATTGAGAAAAAAACATTTTTTTCTATCTAACAACATATATAACATTAAAAATAATTGAGAAAAATATATATCTTGGATTTTTATATATTTTGTGTGCCTTAGTTTATTGTATGCAACCATAAGAATACTTGGACTAAATAATAAGTTTTCTGGAGGAGTAGAATGAAAAATACAAAATGAGTCTTCTCAGTTTAATTAAAAAATTATACAACACGAGTCTTATCAATTTAATAAAAAAAATATTAAATGTTTGAGGAACCCTTGGCCCATAAATTTTACTAAAAAATTATAATGGTGAACATATCCACTAGGAAAATAGATATCATTTTCAAAGGACATGCTTTTTTATTTTCCCGTAATTCTTATTAGCTGCACTTATAGCCTAAGACTTGGGGTTTTCTATCATATCCATGTTTGGAGCATTGTAAACCATACATAATGAAAATTTCATATTATCATGAATATTTCCATTGGTCTCTCGAAAAGCAAAGAACAAATTTTTCCTATTTTCAACCACGTTTCAGATAGATGATATTAGTTGTTCCTCCCCTATGGGTTCTTCAAAAATTTCAGTTTCTACCTTAAAGGATTTTCTAACTCCACTATGATCAAAGAAGGAAGTTCACAATCACCAAGTAAGAAGGATGGTTGTCCACTTGAGGAGGTGGGGGTTTTTAGTAGAAATTTCCCTTAATTATCCCTACTCCTACCAAACATGAAAGAACTAGTTTTTTTTCTATGTTTTCTTCTCCTTTTTTAATCTTTTTGAAATTAACAATTTTGATGCAAAAAAAATGATGGAAAAACAAAAAAAGCTAACCTCTACATAGAAACAACACCTACTTGGAAACCTCCCTCAAAATGGTGCCAAAATGTGATGAGCCTCAGTATCACAATAACTTGTTGAGACTTCCAATGCTACCAAATTTAATTATCAACCTAGGGTTCATACAAACTTAAGAGGTGGCAATGATATATGCAAAATATGTCAATTTCTACTCGTGCCACCTTCAGGAAATGGACCACATCAAGGCATACAAATACCACTCTTTTATCTATATCAGTGAAGGGAATTGCATGAAAAAGAAAGTTCAACTCTAATTACATGAATGAAAAACAATTCCTCTACTTGCAAAAATAGAAAGTGCCATTCATCAAATGTAAATTTTAACTCTAATTGTAAGAATGTAAAGCCTATGCTAATTGCATGAATGAAATTACTTGTTTATTTGTATAATGTAAACCTTGTGCTACTTGCAACAATATGAATCATTAGTCTAATTGCAGAATGTGAAAAGTGTCTTTCAAAAGAAAGTAATCATATGCAACAACAACACTTTGTAATCAAAATCCTAAGAGCATGAATTCAAAGAAATACGTCTAATATGCTTTGCATTGGAAAATAACCCTCTTAATAATTATGTTCAAAGGGACTTAGCTTGAGTAACAGAGTTCATATTCATTTCATAATAAAATCATCTTCACCATTCAATTTAGAAATTTGTCACCAACCCTAATTGCATAATTGTATTTGTAGTGAGAAAAGGGTGGGTTCAAAGTGGCCTTGGGTCGTCCTCCATAATGGATTCAAAACCTAGGGATCATTGTTCAAGCCCAAGAGACAAAAACAATCCTTTGGAGAAAATCTGGTCAATTTTAGGGACTGCTATAGGATGCTACCGAATTGCTACATGATGTTACAACATCTCCTTGTTTTGCTACATGATTGTTTCCATGAACATCGTGAGTGTCGAAAAGGTGGTTTGAAGATGGGAAAGGGTTGCTAATGGTATTTGATGGATATATGAGGATTTTTCCAAGTCAAATACCCCTCAGAGGCCCATCTTTCAGAAAAACTAATAGACACGGTGTCGATCAACTAATCCATAAATATGGTCTCAGTGGAAGAATTTTGAGGGAAGTGTGGGATGAAAAGGAAGGAGTTGATGATGACAAGGGGAATGTAGGATAAGTGTTCCAATCCTACAAGCCACTGATAAAGATGGTTTTAACTCTTGGATTATAGAAACAATGTATACAAGAGACAATGAGTTAAATCCTACCAAATTGCAAAGCAAGGTAACCACATATTTTTTGCTTATTATTATAAACCCCTCAACTACATGTCCCACAAGAGAGGTGGAAATGAGTCCTACAACAATAATTTTCTAGAGAATAAACTTCTACTCAAAGAAGCAAGGAAATGCTACAACTAAAATAATGCATAAACAAGATACATAAAGAGGGATTGGAGCCTATGGATTAGGCCCTAATGCAAGGGGACTTATCCCTCTGCAACAAACATAGATGTGAAGCAACAATATAAAATTCATTAATAGAAAATAAAGTTGGGATACATCATGCAAATAACAATAGAAATGACAGTCTTGAACGCTTCGCTCTTTGTATCCCTCCTTTCTTCCAAAAATTTGAATCCTAATGAGCTTTTGGGATTACTGATTTATAAAAATATGACTAAGATGATGCCTCCTTGGAAAGAGGATTTCTTCCCTCCAAAATATCATGGAAAATGGATCTAGATCCCTTAGATCCTCGCAATCACTTGATTTCATTGGCTCCTAGTAGACAAGTTATTACAAATGATTTACAAGAAATGTTTCTAATATTGTATTTTCATTGTTTTCCTTTTTAATGAAAGATGAATATTTTATATGGACTAACAAGTGTAACAACGATCATGCAGAGTTAAAAATATGTGTAATATCATATCACATTATATGAGGAACAAAATGGAGTCTGTCATTTCACATCTCCACTCATGCTTGTAATATAGCCATTGGGGATGTGTTTACACAATAGGAGGATAATCAAATTGATTCCATCTACTATATCAATAAGAACTTTACCCCTGTAGAGGTAAATTAGACAAGAACATAGAAATAATTTCTTTTTTCTTTATTCATGTTATCAACAAATTTAGGCATTACATTACTAGTTACCAAGCTTCTATGCATACAAACCACTCTTCCATTTGATTTTTAATGAATAAAATAGTTACTAATTCTATGATTACTCAGTGGTTGTTGTTACTCCAAGAATTTGATATTACTATTGTAGATAAACATGGGAAAGTGAATATTGTTGTAGATTTTATTTCTAGATTGACTAATGTTACTAATAATCTTCCTATTGAAGAATCTTTCCTAGATGAATATCTCTTTGTAATATCCACTTATTCACCTTTTTAGATAGAAATTTACAATTACCTTGCTACAAGAAAGCTTCCTCGTCACCTTTATCCCATAGAAAATTGAAAAATCATTTAGAAAAGTGCCGAGTATTTTTGGTTAGATGGCTACCTCTTCCCCACTAGTTTTGATCAACAAATTAGAAGCTGCGTGAGGGAGGATGGGATTCATGACATCCTCAATGCTTTTCATGATGATCCTTATGGAGGTAACTTTACAGATAGGAGAAAGTTTAATAAGGTTATTTAGATGGGATATTTTTGGCCTCCTATATTTTGAAATGAAAGGAGATATCCGCAATGATGTGATAACTATTAGGCGATGGGCTAGCCTGCTCAATCAGAGGGAATTTGATTACAACCTCAACTAGTGATGAAACCATTAAAGATATGGGCTTTAGATTTTATGTGAAAAATTAATCCCCCATAGCACTAGAAGACTTATGTTTTGGTATGCAGAAACTACATCAACCAAGTCGGTTTACAAAAGAGCACTCACAAGGGGAGCTAAGCATGCTATTTCAGACTTTTTATTTAAATCAATTTCTTTTTCTATTGGTATGGAGTGCCAAAGGAAATAATTATATATAGAGGAGTAGATTTTACTTCTTGGATGATAAAATACCTTATCAATAAGTATAGGATTCATCACTAAGTCACTCCACCTTACCATCCATAGGAAAATGGGCAATTGGAAAGTATCAATACAATGCTTCAAGTTACTCTCACGATGAACATGGTGGGCCACCTAAGAGACTGGTTTGGGAGACTTCCACAACTATTATGGGCTTATAGAACTACTTGGATGAGCAATATAAGTTTATCTACTAATGAGTTTTTATTTGGTTATATTTCTACCTTTCTCATTGACTTTGAGAGTAAAGACACTCAAACAATAGTTGTCGAAGTGGCATGATAGAGTTATTAATAAGAAGGCTTTTCAAAAGGGTGATTGGGTTCTCTTACATGGCTCCATATTTGAAGATTTGAAACGGAAATTATGCACTAGGTTTCTATGTACTTATGAGGTAGATATAGTATTTTAGAATGGGAATGTGAAATTAACAACCATTGATGGGTCCCAAACATCCATTTTTTAATGGACACCATCTATGCCTGTATCATAAGCCTACCTTTAAGTATTCATTTGTCAATATTATCTCAAATGTAGATTCATACCTTGAAGTGGTTAGGCAAAGGGAAAATTTTTGTAGGCTACCAACCACTTAGTTAGTTATTAGTGGTGAAAACCCCTCTAGGCTTTATTAGACAAATGTGATGGCCAAAATAAAAATTTTTGGCATCCAACGTATTGTTTTATTTCTGTATAACAGCTTTTTGATATATTTTCTTCTTTCTATCTAATTGGTTTACTTCTCAAGTTGGTTGTTGTTATAGACTCAATATTCATCAATAATCCTAAGTTTCCATACTTATCATAGGCTTGTGTTATGGAAAGATATTATAGTATTCAAGCAAGTTCTATTGATACAATCCTACAATTTTTTTACTAATATAACTATGTAGATTTGCAAGCCATTTTTATAGTTTTACATAGTTGCGATAATACAGATCATAAACATTTTCATTTGTTCACCATAACAAACTAACATATTACGTGTTCTTGAATTTTCATGGTTCAAAACTATAATTTGGTGTTGAAACACTTGATTTTTCTAACACATATACCTCTATCACCGCATCATTGTAATGGAAGGTTTCACCAATAGACATATTTGATCAATTAGTTGTCACACAATGTTGATCAAGTTAGCATCACTTGTATAATTTCCATGTAAACGTAATGGTAATATCACGAAATGTATGCTTCTTGTCACTTAATTTCATTTTAGATTTAAGGTTGACATGAATTTCTATCACATCCACTAAGGAAAACTCTTATCATTAAGTTTGGGGGAGAAGGCGAATTGTATCTATCTTATCATACACTACACCACCATCCCAAATTAGTAATTACTAATTAGAATTTGTATCATTAAGATCTAGTGGTTGTTACTCCTGAAAACACGATGTGACCACCCTAAAATCATTCCCAATGCTAGTTAATTATGGCATAAAACTGTCGAAAGTGTAATAATCTCCAATTCCATGATATCGACATTCTTCGCTCTAACAAACATTTCTATGAACATGTGCTAACCTTGTAATAATATTTTGAGCATACATGGGAGGAGCAACAACCCACCATGAATCTGACTCTATTGTTGATCTATTGCAACATATGGAGGCCCTAGAAGTTTTTTGAATGCATGTTGGATGGCATAGTTTTAGAAGTTCCAAGGATTTAGTGAGAACATCTCCCTAGAATTTACACAAACATTGAATGAATAAGGCTTAGTAGTCAGAGGAATAAGGGTGAATTTTATAAAATAAGTAGTTTCTAGGGTAATGGGCCTACAATATATGGGAATGCACTCATTCTCCTGGAAAATAATAGTCCAAACAACCAAAGCCACATCCTTTGCAGTAAGGTGAGTAAGTATGTTATAAGGAAAGAGTGGTCAAAAGGATCTCCTTCCTCATCCTTTGGATGACATGAATTATTTTTTTCAAAAATTTAAAACTTGTGAAGGGAATTTTGTGATTGTGTTCCATTATCACTTTAAGTTGTTAGCACATTTGTGCAATGGGTAGAGAATCAACATGACTTATTACTTGTTAAAATCATTAGAAGATATGGATGAAGTTGTACACATGGTAAATCACACAGAAACCTACATAATTAATCATAGGTTGATTAAATTTATTATAATTGACTCGTTGCAACAAAAACGGAGCACATGAACTAGAGTGCTACAATAATCATGAGTACTAGCCCTGCATGAGGAATGAAGTTAAACTGAGTAATAGGAGGAAAATGCAAAAACATAGCCAAAAGTAAAGGTACTTAGAGTTGCTAGGCCTTGTAAGGAAAAACTTTGAAGTAGGAGTTTTGTTAAGGCTATTTTTTATATACATACTAAGGGAAAAAGGGCGCATATTGAAGAAATAGTGGATATGTGTACTGGATAGTCTTAAGGTGCTAGATATGGGTCCTTTTGAGGAATAAGTACCTATATATATATATCTATATTGGGGTGTAAAAACCTTAAGAAAAGAGTAACACTGAAGGTTACGCCATTGTCTACCTTAAAGACTATATTTCATGCTGCTATAGTAAAATCAAAGGATCTAGAGGAACAACTGAGTGAAGAAAATAAAAAGAACCCAAGAAGGAAGGAAGGAATTCCTCCACTAGGTAAGATCAAAATTGACCCTATAACGCAACAAATTAATGATTTAAAAGAACAAAATGAGAATTTGAAGAAACAACTTGATACATTTAATGAACGAATTCAATTTAAGAAAAAAAAATATTAGAAACCTTAACATAGGTAGTAGTAATGGTGTCACCTACTCAAACAAGTGAAAGGTTATGCATGGGATGTAACAAATCCTAAAGGAAGTATGTTGTGAAGGACCAACAATTATCTCTATTGGAATAAAAGTAAAGGAGGAGAATGTGGTGTTCCATATTGTTAATCCACAAGAACATGATAACAACATTGTTCTTACATAAGAAAATGTAGTTGAAGTAGAGTGGTATAGGAAAAATCACATTGTTGATCCATAAGAACATGATGAGGGTGTTTTTGTGATAGAAGAAGAAAAATTTGAAGTAGAGAAAATTGAGAAAAATGAAATTTTTGATCCATAAGAACCTATCAATGAAGTTATTATTACACAAGAACTATCAATCAATATATTTCAACAATATAAGAGCTCAATGAGAATTACGAGATACATTGAAATCAATACCTTTTCTTGATATATTAGACAGATGGAAAAGGTTAGCAATTTGATGGGAAGGTGAGGTCATCCCTCAAAGTAAACATAAGGAGATTGTTAACAATATTAAAAGAACTTGTGATGAAAAATTGTTGGTTCAAGATTTAGAAAAGACTAAGGAAGAAATGAAACAAGCAATAATGTGGATAAAAGAATTGTAGAAAAAGGAAAAGTTGTTGTAGGAAGAGAAGGAGCATACATATGACCTCACTGAGAATGCACTCGGTCGTAGAACCCCATATCCTTCCCACATTCTATATTTACAAGAAAACCATTTTGTTTTCCAATTGACATCAATAAAAGAGAAACAACCACATGTGGTAAGGGAGGTTGAAGCTTTTGTAGAGACTTTCTAAAAGGCTAAGTTTTTAGAGATACATTTATCACGTGAGATGTATTTGCATGATTATTCCTAATTTTGAGCAAGGAATTTTAATAGTACACCCTATCCTAGATCCTTGTTGTAGGAGTATCAGGGTCCTAAAACATAATGAATTAGAAGGAAGAAAGCTTAGAGTGGAAGCTAGTAGGGAAGAATAGAGGAATGAGAATATATACTATTTTCCAAACTTTGTGCATGCACTTTCTAAGGTACCTCAGTATGTGGAATGTATAAGGAAATGTGGACTTGGTTGTTATAGGCTTAGTTTTAGGTTTCCAATAATTTGGATTGTTGTCTATAAGTATCAACACCCATATCCGCTAGATGATGGATTATAGAAAGTAGAATTATTTTTCCTGAGCATGCAAAGCACCTTCCAAAGACACATCGAGAGCATACGATTTTTCAAAGTTTCATTCACAGTACATCAGAGACCAGTTAGAAAGGTCTACATTAGGACATGTATATGCTTAGGTTGGGGCATAGGGGTTTCACTCAATGAACCTCCGACATAGCACGTGAATTCATGACATACTAAACAATACCATTAATTTGACTCCATATTGGAAAATACCTTCAAAAGACAAAGTATTTAACCCACTACCAATACAAACCCAATACACCTTCCTAATTTAGAAAACCCCTACTTTCACTAGATGTTGTAGGTATCCACTTTTTCATAAACATTTTTTATTCCCCTTTATATTGTTCATTAACTTTCAGCTCCATTTTTTATACCTACCAATATAAAGACCCTTTACCCCCTATTATATGCTCAATATATTAGATGGGATGGATTTTTTATTACTTTTACAGTTATTTGGTTTGTTCAATTTGGTTTGTTAAGTTGATTTAATGGGCATCGCAACAATTTTTGTGTCATTTCTCGAGTGTTAAATGGTTTCCACAACCAACAGTAGCATATTCTACCTCTCTAGCCAAGGAAAGGTCAAGCAATCTAAATCAAAGTTCAACATATAAGAAGATTAGCTTCATTTAGATGGCCAAAACTCCAATCCCAATCATGCCATATAGGTCCCGGCATATCAATGTCCATATTAAACACAAATTGAACTAATGCTTTATATGTTTACTATTTGATTAAATTAAAAATAAGGGATTATTTTTTAGTGTAAAGTAAGATGAAAGATGGCAATGTTATCTCTACATTTTCTCTTATCTCTCTTGCCATGCAATGTTGAAGTTTTTTTATTGAATTGAGAAGGAATTCCTTCGTCGCTCACGTAAGTGTCCCTATCTTTATATTTTCTCCTTTTTATATATTGTAGGTGGAATTTTAATTATTATCAAGATTCTTGGAATGATTTCAAAATGTTTAAAATGTTTAGCATTTATTATAACTAGGGAAATTGTGCAAAAAACATTTTTCCTCATATATAACCATAAGAATACTTGAAATACACACACACAAACACAAAGATATATATATCTATATATGTATATGTATATGTATATGTATATGTATACACATACACACACACACACATATATCTTGTGTACCCTAATTTACTGTTTGCAACCGTAACAATACTTGGACTGAATAATATCTTTTCTTTAGGAAATACATTCCCTTGATTTCATTATAGCCTTAACATTGTCAATTGTTCCGATTAATTTTGATAAGAATTACTATTTAGCCCTAACATTCTCAGATGATTCCCTTAACATTGATAAGAATTACCATTGAGTGGTTAAATAAACTATATATCCCTTTCAAAGCTCATGTTTTTTTCTTTTCTTTTAACTCTTATAAATTCCATTTATACGCTAAGACTTGGGTTTTCCACCATATCGATGCTTGGAACATTGACACCCATGCCTAATTATGAAATATTCATAACATCATGAATATCGCCATTCAAATGGTAAATATATTTTCACAATCTTAGAGGACATGCATAGATTGTGGCACCCTATAGATGTATGGTACTTGTATAACACCATGTCCATTCCAACTCAATTGAAGGTTAATTTGAGGCAATAAATAATGTTTTTTGGGCATTTCGGGGGTAAAGTGTTTACATGGCATCACTTGGCCCTAGCCAAAGGTTTTAATCCTTAAATAGTTGTTTCTAATGAGCCACTAAGTGCAAAAAAATAATATTGTATGTAAATATTCCACCCCTGGGAAGTTGATGCATTCACTAGCCACCTTAAGGATGGGAAACCTTTTGGTGCCAAATATTGTAGGTTAAGGTATTGGGAATTACAATTATTTATTTATGCTGAAATGAAATTCTTTTGGAATCTTATAATGACTTTTGTGAACAAGTGTAACTTCCACCTCTCTATTTTTTAAGTTAGTTTAACATCATCCTATCTAGTTACTATTCTATGATATTATGTTATTTTATTTACAAATAGAATAATGGATTTCACTAGATTATTATGCTTTATAGTACATTTATCTTTGTATATCTTCGATTTCATTTTCTTCCATTCATTTTTTTCTTTATACGATTGAGATTAGTTGTTCCGAAACTAAGTGTACTTTGTCTTTAAACATGTATCTCATGTACAGTAACAATTTTTAACCAAGTGTTCCAAACATGCACATTACACAAATGTAAAAAAATGATTTTCCTATATTTAGACAGCACCAACCATGTCCAACACCTAACCCCAACAATTATAATAAAATAGATTACATTTGTTTTAGAAAATCCCTATGCAACAACCCACCCATCACAAAATTTACAATCATAACATATGCAGGGATCCTCATAGCTATCGGAAAGGCCCCAATATACACCCAACTTAGGTTTTACATGGAACCATTATACCAAAGTAAATATATTTCATTAAACCCATCACGTGACTCTCATACTATGAGAGAAATCTTCGAGCAACCCTTCATTACCTTCTTGTAACCTATGGAATGCAGTGCTCTCTGATGTATCCATGTGTGCTTTGTCTCTTCCTTATTACATCGTTCTATATGTATGATTTCACTCATTCCACCAAATGATCACACTATTTAATGTGGTCAAGGTTGACTTATCCACTACATCCTTGTGTATAAGTTCAACATCTCAAATTATTGTATGATGCGGAAAGTCAATGTATCCTTCTTTATGCATGTGCCATATAAATTGGTTGAATGTACTCATACACACTGAATTGAACTCTTGGTCAACTCCTATTTTTCTTCCATGTGATTTATTTGTATGATATCAACCCTCTCCTTGTGTGATGGTGTACTATACCTTGCCATGATGCACACATCCCTTAATTTCTCAAAGTATTTTCCATGTGTGCATCCAAATTTCCCTACATTCACAAACTCCACTCAATTTATTTGGACAAGTGAAGTGTGCTTCGTCCATCTCATGCCTTGTCGATGTAGTTAATGCTTAGGAAAGTCCCTTGGCATCCTATCATGTTTAAGATGACATGCCATGATCGTTGTTAGTGTGGAGCACCCCAAATTACATTTTTTTCCCTCGTATGTCACAACAAACCAAACATTCATCTTATCATGAAGTCAACCATTCATATTTAATTAAGGGCTCTAGGTCTCTCCCAATTAAAATTGTTTCAATTACTATAAAACCTCCAAATACTAGATTCAAACCACCATTTTCACTAACTAGAATCTCACTACCTTAATTTCTAAAGTGTTTCTATTGATTTTCTTATTCTTCATCTACTCTAAAATACCCCTATATGCCTATATATGTTGGATCCCCTTCTGCTTCTAGCTAGTTGGGTGTCTATTACACTAATTTCATATGCCAGTGGTAGATCCAGACAATTACTAAATCACCAAATCTCAACCTCATCGTGGTACCTTTGTGACACCCAAATGGGGCTTTCCATGCACCACTTTGATAGTGAACACCATTCCATGTCTCAATGTAAAAGTTAAGTGGAGAAACCATCTTGGTTACCTCCTCTATCTTAATTTGAAGTTTGTACAACTACAATGAATAAAGATCTTTTGACTTATGCATTACAAGGGATTTTATTTTTTTATCTACCTCCTTTACGAGTGAATCCAACCTTAGATTCTATGGTCATTCACTACCTCAATGTGTCTCCATGATCAATCCAATATCCTCGTTAGCATTCCCGCACCAAGCTTGAGATTACCATTAGTCACACTCCTAAATCATGTGTAAGTCATGCATCTCTCCCTCAAAATGTTATTTCAGCGTCATCCTCTCAACCTCCTTTTTTGTTGTTCTAGAACATCCCCCAAAATACTATCTATCAATATTATCATAATATTTATTTGATCCACCAAGATATGTTTTGTCCTTTCAACCTTATTCTTTGAGTCACAAATCTTCTTTCCATTTTAAACCATCTTCCTTCTCTATCTAGTGGAACCTTCATTTGGGTGTTAATTTTGTCCTCCATTCAGTCACATGGAAGCCTGATTCACTCACAATAATCTTCCCCTTCTATTGGTTTACAATACTATTATGTTTAATCTAAAAAACAGTCATACTATCAATTTGTGGGATCAAAATGATGTTTTATACCCTTAGAATCATTTTCCCAAAATGACATCATAAGAATCTAGTTGAACAATGGTGATAATTGTCCTCCCCTACCAATATCCTCCTATATGAATTTATGAGTTGATACACTATCAACCATCACCATAATTTATCTCCCAATGACTGACAAAACCCTAACTATTCGCTTCTTTAACTACTCCAAATCACTTAATTTCTACATCAATGGAGAATCTTCACATAAAACTCTTGCACACAAATCCAAAATGTTACTAGGTTCTTTATTTATGGAATTCATTTACATGGATTTTGACACTTTCATTTTCCCCTTATCCTTCCTTATTTTTCTAGGATTGTCACCATGGTCATCCTCACTATTTTAAAAATAATCTATGATATCACATTCCTATTATTCCAATAACTTATTTACTATACTGGTATCTACTACAAGTTTCAACATTTGTTTCATCATGAGTAATTTTGTGTTCGTGATTTTAGTCCATTCATGAAGTGGAACAACATGTCCTCCTTAAAGATATCTTTGATCTCCATCATGATCCATGAAAATTCATTTTTATGTGTTTGGACCTTCCAAGTATGCCTCAAGGAAAATAGTTTGTTCTATGGAGCCCATGTTTGGTTACTAGGTCCAAAATACATATGAAAGGTAGCCTTTAATTATAGCCAAGTTCCGACCAAGTTTTTCATGTATCTTATTTCCAAGTCCTCCATTTAGTTTCTCCACCACAACTTAGTGATTCTTGGCAAAAACGTAACAGAAAAATTAACCTTGGGCTTTTCCAAAATTCTCAAGTAGCTTATCGCTTAAAGTATAATCACATGGTTCCCTTATTTTAATCCTCATCTGAGAATTACACCTACCCTATCTAACTTCCCACTACAAAATTATGATTGTATCATCCCAATCAAGCAATTGTTGGAGAAAACATGTATGGTCATATTTTGTAGCCTTCAACCTAAATACAATGTGTTCTCTTCCTTGATCTATATGATTTAATCAACAACATTTATGGCCAAGTTCAACATCCATGCCATCATCGCATCATCATCCCTATGTTTTATATCTTCAAATTCCCAATTCTTTTATCCATATTAAACTTATGCTTGGATACCACCATTATTATTTTTCGCCAACAACTTTCCAATGATATAAATTTCATCCAAATTAAGCTCTAGAAATAATGTTATGCTTATATGAAAATATGTCCTGTAGGTGCCTCTTGAAATTTGTACCATTCCCACATGGCAATCCTTTCCCCATGTATCCCTATACAACACCAAGCCACGTTGAATCACTATGCTAGCATTTCAAATAGACCTACCATGTCAGTAACTCATGTAAGAACATTTTGAAGTTTCATCATTGTAAATAGAAAACCTCATATGTAGTGTCCCAACTTTTGGATACTTAATCATCTCCTATTTGATAACCCAATAATGTGAAGTCTTGATATCCAATATCTTGACCTCTTGATAGTCTATCATCTAATAGCTTAAAATTTCATAGCATGAAGTTTTGATAGTGAATATCCTAAGATCCCAATACCTAATAATCTAATATCCAAAAAGTTGATAGAATCTAACTCAATAACCAACATCCCAACCTCCTGATACCCATTCATTGATAAAAGACATCAATTGACTAGAATGATTTCCATTACTCAATAAATTTTGCTATTAATAAATTGACTAGGCCACCTCGCCACCAACACAAGACTAAAAGTTCCTTCAATAACTCTCATCTGATCCAATTGATGGACCATCAACTACCATAACTCCACTTTTTCCTTCAACTTCTATTTATATCCACTCAACCACCGAGCCATTAAGAAAAATAAAAATCCACACATGGTGATCACCCAATCTGATAATAGACCTCAACTAATGGGATAATCTCCATTTTGTGGAATACATTTCGAAATTTATCAATATTAGGTGTTTTCATTTAGATTTTGTTTGATGTATTATCGACACCCAAAATATTGATACTCCAAAAACCTAACATCCTATAATTTTGAGTTAAGAACCTTTTATATAAGATATTCGTCATGAACTCCCATAAGACCATATGAGCATAGGTTAGGGTCAAAGCCTCTATTACCTAAATTCCCAAGACATTTTCTAACAACCGAAAAAATCCAAAGCATAATTTCTAAAATTTTGAAACTTATGCTAAGCTTCCATGCTAGTTCCAAAAAATTGAAATCAAATATAATATGGTATAAACCTTTCACATATAATTTTTAAGTACCAAAAATATTCTCCAGTCTAAAGGTATCCCAAAATGCTACTTCCAACATGGAATATCCACAAAATAAAGGCATAAAATGGTCAATAAAAACTATTCTCATCTTCGCCCAACTAATATGAGATACTCTCACTCCTCTTGGCTTTAAATTTCTAAAACCACAATACCAAATCTAAATCTTATAGATTGGGGGGGGGGGCAATTTTGTATCTTATCTCTAGAGGAAACATGGTTCTCCATGACTCGAGAACTATCAAGTCTTTTCATTCAAAATAGAGATATTATCATGGTTTTTTCCTCCTGTAACTAGTCATGTAAAATGAATTCACATTACAAAATACATAATGAGCCTCATATCTGAAGTCATCTCATACATTCCCCTTATTAAACCACACATCAGCTAGTCATAAAAAAAAATAACTTGTTTTAGATAAAACATTTATACATAGTATTCATTCATGAACAAAATCAATAGTTACAACCCATGAAAAGTTATACAATACATTAATATCACCACTCATGCATATTTGGTAAGCCACTCCCAACAATTCTTCTCACAACTATTTGAAGTTGGGGTTGGGCATAGTGTTTTCGTTGATGAAAAATAATTGCATTGATGTCGAAGCATATGTCAAAAGAAGGGGATTTCTAGCCATATTGTCATTATTTCATTGATGTCAAAGGAAGTATGATCTCTTGAAGGTACAATACCTTGAAATGTCACATATTAGTGATGAAAAATATGTTGTTGAAGTTACAACAATCAAATAAGTATGTAGACAATCTAGTTGAATAGTGATCACTAAGATATTTTCAATGATATACTACACTTGTTCAAACACCTCCAGAATAAGAAGAAAGGAATGTTTGAGCATGACATCTAAAAAATAATACCTTAAAGTCTACTAATAATTTGTCAAAAAAAATTGATTAAACAAAATTGTAAAAAAATTGGTTGGATAATGCTCTCTGAGATTTTTTAATTGATATATGACACTTGCTCAAACTCCTACTAGATAAAGAGAAACACTAATTTGAATTTAAACACGTTTTAAATGGAATAAAATGTGTCGAACCCCAAATTCATTAAGAAATGTGCATCTCTAACAGTGGATTACATGGCTAGTTCTTAACATGAGCAATAAATGATGTTGGATAAACAAGTTGCATGATGTTTAACAATAGGTTATTTTGGATGGTGTCATGGTTCCATAGGAGAAATATGAAGGTTTTGAACCCATCCCACATGAATAAAAAAATATGTGTTAGCATAGATTATATGGGACAATCATAACCCTACAAGGTATCTAATACCTGTGTGATGTGGTAGTGCATATGGGCCAATGGAACCCTACAATGTATCCAATACCTTTGTGATGTGTTGGGTCTTATGCAACTCGAGTGTGACATGTGGAATGTCTGATGTATTACCTTGAGTGTGGCATAAGTAAATATGGTTGACATGGTAGAATGAAAACATGAGGAAGGTTCGATATAACACATTTTTAACATTGACATGGTAGAGATGGCTGATGTGGTAAAGTCAATTGACATGGCAAAAGAAAATACAGTTGACATCATAGAGATGGTTGATGTGGTAGAAGAGTTTGTTGTTGTGGTGGAAGAAAATATGGGTGATGTGGAAGAAATGGTTGATGTTGTATAGTAGGCTCATGTGGTAGAGGTAGATATGGTTGGTATGGAAGACCTCTAACACAAGCCACCTTCCTGACATGACATGTGACATGTCAAACACATAGTTTTCACTGTCCAAGATGAATGATTTTGGGTGACATGTGGCACCCCCCATGGGTGCCATGTGGGCACAATGATGACATGACTACATCAACAATAGATATCCCATTGAAGGTAGGGTCTTGGTCACTTAATAAGGTCATATGCGAAATAAATTTTAACACCATTTTCAGTGAGGGTCCCTTGTATTGAACATCATGTGGTCAACTTTTCAATTTATGAACAAGTAGTCTCGTCATCGTAATCATAGTTGTCTCAAAGTATGTGTATACACACACACACATCACCCTCATGCTATTTTGGAGGATGAAAAGAACATATAAAAAACAAACATACATTTGATGTATATTTGTGGTTTTGATGAAGTTACGATTATGAATATGAAAGAAGAACCACAAGAAATTGTTTCTCCATGATATTTTCCTTCAATATCACTAGACCAAATATGTGTACAAATGACAAATAATAAAGTAGATGATCATCCCATACATGTGTTAATTTTTCGTAGGGATATATTTTCATTTAATTATATAATTGCATCTCTTCATTAACACATTAAGCTCAATCCATATCATCACTACATTATTCAAATTTAGATCATTATTCATCGTCATATGCAACTATGTAGAAGAAACAACATCATTATCATCAATGCAATGAAACATAAAGGAATAACAAAAGAAAATCATGCACACATAGAGACACCAGGATTGGTCTGAGACTAGGGTAAAACCAACTATGGGTAAAACCTTTGTAAATTCTTCTCCTTCTTAGATCATCATCAATTGATTTAGTAAAAGTGAGTACAATGATCCATATATTCATCTATGCAACTAACCAATAAAAAAATGACATCCATGAAATGAACCTAATCATGGTTTGTCCATGCTTCTAGGGAAAAATACAATAAAATCTACCTCAAACCCCTAGTCACAGCTTTCAGGCTAACGTGGGAGCAATTGAGGCTGCCAAGGCATGCCCTTGACAAATTTCTGTGTGTGTCTAGGGACCAAAATATCTGATCTACTTTAGAATCCTTAGAAACTTTCTCCATTCAGGCTACTATGTGAGTGTATGATACTTCCCATACACACCCTTCACCACTCTATTCATGTGTCTGTGGACCAAACTTTTCCATCTACTTCAGAAACCCTAGACACTCCCTTTAGGCTATTGTACGATCATATGAGACTTCGCAGTTGCACCCTTGACTACTTTTTGCACGTGTGTGGGGTAAACAATACTTAGTTACATGCATGCAACTAATAAATAGAAACCTTAGATCCATGTGAGTTTCAATCCTTTATTTTAAGACCCTTGTGTGAATTTTTTCTGTTAGACTTGTGTGAACCAAGAAAATAGAAGACAAGACAAGATGGATTGACCAATGTGTTTAAATGAGCTTGAGGTATCTGTATTTATAGGCTTCCATGAGGGTCCACTTGATGTTGAGGCTGATGTACCCAATTGTACATATGTATAGGGCTAACGTGATCTAGTATACATGAGTGGGAACATAAATTCAAAAACCAACTTCTACTTGTCCAAATGGGGTGATATTTAGGTCCATTTATGTCCTCTCAAAAAGAGGAATCTATTCCAATTATTTTCTTCATCATATGAGATTCCAATTATTATCATCATCATATGATCTTTCCAAAGTGGAATTTGGTCGCAATTGTATAATTTTAAGGCTCCCTTTGCACTAGAGAGAATTCCACCTGCTAATATTTTTCCATCGATCAATATGCCATTCAAATGTCATCATCTATTGTCACTAAAAATCTCTATCATGTAGTCATCATGCAATGACTATATAAAGTATATCGTCATAAAAAATCATCAACGTACATCTCGATCCTTCCCTTGCTTATTTCTACTTATCTCCTCATTTTTCCTGCTCATATGCTGAACATTCTCAAATTTAAAAGAAGAAGAATTTGTCATCAGATTATGGTTAAAAATCTTTGTCAGCAGGCTACTACCCAGAGTCTCATCTTTAATCATCATCAGAGAGCATATCATCAGGGAGCACATCTCCACCTACAAACCAATGACAATGGGGAAGGTCCTACTAGACACTCTCACCCCATGTCAAGAAATAGAATATCCAAACACACATGGGAGCACATTTCATCACTGGGATCACATTGGGGAGCTCAATCTCAACCTAGAACAACATAGGTTTATCTCAAGCCATCCTATTTTATTTTATCTTCCCATAGATGACCTTGAATAGTCATGTGGTAGAACACCTACATCATAATTGACTTGGGTTGTACACCCCAAGTACACTCTCAACCCATTTGCCAAACGGGGAGTGATATTTGTGATTAGCCCTACTTGTGGGTATGATTCCAAATGGGGTATACTATGCAAAGACTAGATATGGTAGTAGCATTCTCTGGCGCTATGAATATAGGGGAGTAAAATATCCAAGCATATAGGTAACCAATAGTAGTCATACCTTATTTTCTAGAGTACCCTTAATCCCAGGAGCCATCTATCTCAGTTCCTCACCATGGGAGCTCAGATAGTGAGGAAGAGTTGGCTTGGTGTCCTTGACCAGTGTTTCTCTCATCATACTCAGATATGGTATATACTTGTCTCAATATCATTTGTTTCCTATTCATACCAAACATAAAATAAAATATCATGTTAGATCATAAATAACCATATAAATCACAAAGGGATATCATAATAATCCTCCCTCTCAAGGAGGTGTCAATCACAAGCCCATGCTTGTCTCAAACAACTCGTTTGACTCAATATATGGAAGTATCTCAATCCCAACTATATATATGGAATTTTCTTTCATAAAAATGTATCCATGTCATGTTCAGATCCTGATCACACATATCTCTAAGCAACTTCTAGATCCTACCTCATAGCTAGCCATGCTATCAACATCATACTCAATCTCGGACTAGTGTAAAGCTGTGGGCGTTTCATTAATGTTATCATGGTAGATATAATATTAAGGAAACACTCATATGTGTCCATCAACAATAATATCAATCAACAACAAGACGTCCATGCAGTCACATACCATAGGAGAAATATCTTAGACTCAAAAGTAGAACATCTCATGCAAATATTTCAAACAATGTTCTGTGGTAACTCTATGTGAATGAAGTGACTCAATCATGAATTTATTCAGGTTCTATGCACATCATATATATGGATGGATGTTCAAAAACATAACATCAATGCTTCAATCAACAATCAATTTCCAAGTCAAGTTTAACATTAGCTCTTCACAACATCTTGTAATTGAATCAGAGTATACAAGGATTTGCATTTCCACTATTAAAAAACATTTTTCGATCGATTTTCAATATAGATTTCCTTTCCCAGATTACATAAATCGATTCATTATGCCATGATACATCATTTCTAGTTTCTTAATCCATCTCCCTCTTACTTATATAATTAGAGGCTCATCACCTGTCAAGAGCAGACAATCGATATATAAAATCAAAACAAAAATCAAATTCATACCATGGAACACATCAACCCGACTTCACCAAATAATGGTGAATATAGACATATCTGGATTAGAGAGCTACTTCATGCAATTCTCTCTGCAAACATAACACTTTACCAAACCAACTTGCTTATATTTTCATAAATAAATATTATACCATCAACTCATTGAAGTTTAGAAGACAGATCAAAACTATTATTAAAGTCATAAATATCATACTATTAATTCTTTCAACCAAGTGATAGGTAGAGATTATATAAAGTTTGGATTTCAACTAATATCATGCTATATGAATTCAAACCTCATCAAGTCATTCTCATAATCATAATAGAAGTCATGTATGTTACTATATACAAAGGCATATCCACATTCTTTCTTCATATTGAATCATAATTGTCAATTATGCAAGGAACAAGGAGGCCAATACCAAACCTTTTTTGTATACCCATATAATTCATTGGAAGTCATTATCTTCATATATCATTTTCATCAAGGAGAATCATTGGTCTTAAAATTGAATCAATTTTTTTTTTCTCAGTAAAACTATGCTATTTTATTATGTACAGTGAAACTTTACAGACATGATATCAGTAAGTCCAAGGCCAACTGTGGCTCTTTGGACTCGGCTTACCCAGCACAAAACCTGCCCTTGCAGGGGCTTCGCAACTAGACTTGAGCAATTCATGTAGGGCCAAAATAACCAGACCAGACAGATTAGTCCCACGCAGGGGCACAGGATCAAAACAGAACTGCCCACGCAGGGGCTTGGGAACAAAACAGTACTGCCTACGCAGGAGCCTCATGAGACTATCGACGTTTTGCCTAACAGGCATTACAAAATTAACCAGATCGAGATGAAGCTTTGGACTTGAAATTGAAAAACTAAAAACAGAGCCATGAACCAAGACAGAACCTGAGCAGAACTGGATGAAGAGGATGTAAGCCAGCTAAGGGCTATTCCTCTGGCTTTTCCTCGACCACCCTACACCATCCGTATTTCTCTCGCAGGGCATTCCATTCGTCCTCATCGTCCTCCTTAGAAGTCGATGCCTTCTAAGCCTGAGGGCTTTTAGGAGCTTGCTCAGGTGCCTCCACAGGTTTCTTCCCCTCCTCGGCTGAGCTTCCACCTGGGAGTTTCTCCGGACTGCACGAACCACCTTCAACTTCCTAGGACTCCTCGATGAACAAAACCGAGACATGTGCATTAATACGGGGTTTGTCCATCGAACTGGCGAATGTGAAGATGGTGGAGCCGAATGCAGGTGCAGGGGCTGGTTCGGGATTAGAACTGCTAGCATCCATGAATTGGCTAGCTTCGATGGGGGTGGCCTAAACCCCTCCATGGCAGTGACATCGACAGCAGTGAAGGCAGGGCCTTGAGGATGGAGGACGAGACGGCCTTCCTCGAGCAGGTCCTCTCCTTCGAGCCATCTTTGCAGGAGCATCAGGGCCTTGTATAATTGCAGGAGTAGGGTTGAAGCAGGGTTGAAGACAGCCACCAACCAAATTTGCTGGCTTGAGATGCAGACGCTCCCCAGCTGAACGCAGACGCCACCCAACTGAACGCAGATGCCACCCACCTTGATGCAGACAGCCTTCAAAACGCAGATACCACTCAACTGAACGCAGATGCCACCCAACTAGAGCTGTAGCCTAGAGAGTGAAGCGGCATACAACATTATGATCCATGTAGCCCAATCCATCACCCTTTTTAACAAATCCGTCCTCCCCTCAGAACCTGTTCGCCATAACTGTTGTTTGCAGTCTCGCCCTTTCACCTGACTTCACATCGAATGCTGTTTGCAGTCTCGCTCTGTACCAACATTCCATGGCGGCGAGGAAAGCTATGAATGCTTGCCTTAGGCACGAGGAAGCACATGGCTGGCATGTGGCTCCTCATTGACACCCGTCCAATCACCCGCATCTGGGGCCTCTACATCACTTTGGATCAGGCTAGCAAATTCCTGAGCCTTTGCATTGATTGGAATTATGGTTGTAATGCTACTGAGAAATGTATTGGCATTTTCAACTCCTATATTGGCCAAGAGGTCAGCAACCTTATTGCCTTCCCTTTTAGTATGCATGAAAGAGATGGCTCTGTTACTGCGAAGCAATTGTTCAATGTCCTTCAGCCTTGCTTCGAGCCTCCAGCTAGTGGCGATTTTCCTTGCTTGAGATCCATTTTGGAGGCGCTTGGCCATGTTGATGAGAATCTGGGAGTCTCCTTCCATGACTAGAGGTTGAAGGTTGAGATTCCAAGCGAGAGTGAGTCCTTGCCAGAGACCCTCTAACTCTACTGAGTTGTTAGTATCCCAGCCTATGTTTCCAAAATAAATCTGCATGGGAGTGCCTTCATGATCTCTTAGGATTCCTCCAAAACCCGCAATTCCAGGGTTTCCTTTGGAGGCTCCGTCGAAGTTGAGCTTATAGGAGTGCTTTGGGGGAGCCTTCCAATTGCCTTTGGTGTTGTTGCAGCTTTTGGCCGGGCCGCTCTTCTGAAGTTCCTGAGGAAGTTGCAATTGCCAGTTGTCTAGAATACTTTTCTCATTGTGTAGATATGGAAGATCCTCCTGCATCCATGGTCGAAGCAACAATGTTTCTTTAAGATTCCCACAGAATTTCTTCCATATGTCCTCAATCGAGGAGCATTGGTTTTTGAATATTCGTTTATTTATTTCCTTCCACATGCTCCAGAGGATTAGACCTGGGATTATGTTCCATAAACCATTAAGGAGCTCGCTTTTGTAAGGTTTCTCTGTCCAATGTCTTAAGGAGCTGATTATATCGTTCTCCATTCTACATCTTCTTTGACATCTGAAGCTGGCCTTTTCCCATAGCTAATTGGCTAAGGGACATGAGTCCAAGAGGTGTTGGAGAGTTTCCTCATTATGCTTGCAGTTGTGGCAGATGGATGGACCATGAAAGTTTCTGCTTCTTAATTTGTCCCATGTGAGTATCCTCTTGTGTCCAACCAGCCAAAGGAAGTGAGAGACTTTGGGCCAGGAATCGAGCTCCCAAATTCTACGCCAGATTGGATCAGACGGAGTGGTGATGTTGCTGATTATTTTGTACGCCTCTGAAGGAGTAAAGGTACCTTTTGGTTGGTATCCCCATCAAAGGATGTCATTTCCTTCGTCATATCTGATGTTTCATTTCCGAAGCTCCATCTCCAGCTGCTCAGCATCTTGAAGGTTTGTGTTATAGATTAGCTGATTACCCTGTTTCCACTGCCTGAAGCCGTGCACCGCATCCTGCATCCAGTACTGTTGGACCTTTTCCTATTGCTGCTCCTGCCTGTTGAGTTCTGGAGCTGGGTGCATAACACTGTTGAGCTTTGGCATCTGGTTCCAGGCATCTGTCCAAAATCTAGCTGTTCTGCCATTCTAACTTCCCAGAAACTGTGCTTTTGAATTAATTGGTAGTGTTGTTTGGCAGTGTTCCACATTAGTGAGCCATTGACATTGGGAGTGAGCCTGATGAGTTCCTCCTGAGGTCTTTTGTTGTCGTATTTGGCTGTCCATAGTTTGACCCAGGGCTTGTCTAGATTAGTGACCCATTGCCACCAAATTTTGGCATTCATGATGGAATTGCTATGCTCTAGGTCTCTCAGTCCGATGCTCGCTTTGTCTTTGGGAGTACAGACAGTGGCCCATTTTACAAGGTCCCATTTACGGTTGGTTTCCGAGCTGCCCCAAAGGAAGATACGCTGAAGATTCCTTATTTTTTTTATTACCCATTTCGGTGCTGCTAAGATTGAGAACAGATAGAGAGGCATGGCCTGAAGGATTGATTTGATAAGCACCACTCGAATGACCAAATTTAAAGTTCTGTGAGTCCAGAGGTTAAGGTGGGATTCCGGCTTTTCAAGGAGAGATCGCCAAGAGGAGTGCTTTATGGCTGAGGCTGTGAGCAGAGCTCTTAGATATTTGGAGGGGAGGGTAGCAGAGGGGAATCCTAAGATGCGGGTAACCGCGATCTTGACTGAGGGTGGAGTGTGAAAGAAGAAAATCTGTGACTTGGAGCAGTTGATATTTGTACCAGAGGCTTCTGAAAAATCATTAAGCAGGGCTTTGAAGCGGGAGGCTTCCTGGACCGAAGGGTAACCAAAAAGCATAGTATCGTCGACAAACTGCTAGTGGGTATTAGCAGGGGTGTCATGAATAGATAGGCCTTTGAGCTGATGAGAGTGGAGGGCATTTGTGATATGACGCCCTAGACCTTCAGCCATTAGGACAAGGAGGAAGGGGGAAACGGGGTCACCTTGCCTGATCCCTCTGGATGGTTTGAAGGGCTTTGAGTGGATGCCATTGACGAGGATGGAGAATTGAGTAGTGGTGATTAGATTCATGATCCATCGCACACACATAGAGCAAAAACCAAAGGCTTTAAGCATGTGATGAATGTAGGTACAACTGAGTTTATCAAAAGCCTTAGAGAGGTCCAGTTTGAGAAGCATACTTGCCTGCTTGGTGTTCTTGAGGGAGTGTATTATCTCATGCGTGAGAAGAATTCATCCATGATCTGACGCCCTTCCACATAGCCCGACTGTTCCGGAGAGATAAGCAATGGTAAGAGGGGCTTTAGCCAGTTTGCAATCACTTTAGATATGACTTTGTAAATTACATTAGAAAGAGCTATCGGCCTGTACTTGTCAGGGGTGATGGAGTCTTTCTCCTTAGGGATAAGAGAAATGAAAGTAGTGTTTAGAGCGGGGAGAAACCAATGGAGAGCTCTTGATTCTTCTACAATTTTCCAGACCTCTTGCTTTATTAACTCCTAGAAAGTGTGAAAGAAGGTGGTGGTAAAACCATCTGGGCTCGGGGATTTACCTTCCTTAAGTTGAGACATTGCATCATCCACCTCCTACATCAGAATGGGGTGAAGAAGATGTTCATTGTGCTCCTCCATGATAAGCTTTGGCACATTTTTGGTTATTATTTCAATAGCCGGACGCTTGTCTCCTGCGGGCTCGCGATGAACTTGAGCGAAGTGATTTAGTAATTCCTCCTCTATTTCCTCATGCTTCTCTATTTTTTCTCCTCCCTATTTTTGAATGAAAGGGATGTTGTTGTACATTATTCGCTGAAAAGTGGTTCTATGGAAGAATTTGGTGTTTCGTTCGCCTTCCCTCAGCCATCTTATTCTGGATTTTTGTTTCCAATATATTTCCTCCTGTTTTCACCTTTCCTCCAGTTGGTTGTGGATGCTACGTTCCTATGCCAGAGTTTCTTCAGTGTGCCCCTCGGTGATGACCTTTTGTTGGAGTTCCAAAAGTTCCTTGTTTAGTTCTTGCTGCGCTGTGAATATGTTACCAAAGGTCTCCCTGTTCCATCTTTTTAGCTGACTTTTGAGGAACCTGAGATTTTGTTGGAACTGAAACATTTTGGATCCTTCAGGCGGGGTGAAGGATGTCCAAATAGTTTTGACAAAGTATTTGAATGAGGGATGCGAGAGCCAGAACTACTCGAAGCGGAAGGGCCTTCTGGTTGGATTGCCTGGTCTTTGCCATTGGAGGACAATCGGCCAATGATCCGATCCTGTGTGAGGAAGGATAACTACTGAAAAGTCTCCTCCAAGGTGAACCGCATTGTCTGATATGAGGAAGTGATCTAGTTTGGAGGCGATTTGATGCTTGCCTGATCTGCGATTGCTCTAAGTGAAAGTACCATTACCAAAAGGTATGTCTATGAGAGAGGAGTTCTAAATGAAGTCCTTGAAGTGGGATTTTTCATGGTCCATTCTGTTTCTACCCCCTATCTTCTCCTCTAGCTTGGTGATCATATTAAAATCCCCACCTATAATCCAGAGCGGATGTGTTCTATTGTTGTTCAAGGCTTCTATGGTGTCGAGAAGAGCAATTTTACTTCCTGTGTCTTGCGGGAAGTAAACGTTAGAGATATTTCCATGGATATTCATACCTAGGATGTGAAAAGAAGCCTTGATGAGATGATGGGAAGCATGCAGATCTGAAAGTGCTATCGCCTGTGTATTCCATGCTATAGCCAGCCCTCCCGAGGCTCCAGAGGCATCCACCGCTACCGATCGACATCCTAGCCACGCCTTGGAGAGAATGCTGCCTAATGTGGAGCTGTTACATTTGGTTTCTTGCAGAAAGCACATTTGTGGTTTTTCCATTTTAATCATGTTTTTTAACATTCTGAGTTTTCCAGGGCTATTGAGCCCTCTAACATTCCATGATGCAAGCTTCATAGTTTAACTATTGATGGAGGGTTTATAGTACTTTGTTAGTTTAGCATACCTGCCTAAGTCTACCAGGATTTTCCCAATCTCGATCGTTCACTGGAGATCTGTCTTTCTTCCTCTCTTCTTGGTGTCTTTTGGGAGTGGATTACCGTCCCATTGGCTACCTGGCTGTATACCTAGTTGATGCTGATGGAAGGCCCAGGAAATGACCACTTCCAGCTTGTTGAGTTGAGACTCTGGTATGCTATCATATGCCTTTTTTTGCATGCCAGTTCTAGCTCTATGATGTCTAATCCATTCAGATCTATGCTCTCTGGTTCTTCTTCCATTAGTTTTACTTGATTGCTTCCTTCCATATTGGTCTCTGTTTTTTGAGGGGGGTCTTGCTTTCCATCGATTTCCATGTCCTTGCCTTTCCCTTCTGTCTCTGTAGGTCCTTCCGATTGGATTACCGGGTTGCTAATAGCGGGGGGAGGTTTGGATGAGGAGGCTGTAGGGGGAGGGCGGGAGGACGAGGAGGGAGGAACATAGGCTGCTTCAGGGAGCGAGGGATGGTCCTCAGAGGTTCGCGCTAGAATTTCAAAACTGTTCTTTGTGGCTGGGCCTTGGTTGTTATTTTGTTGGGGCTTGTTGCCATTGTTGGGCTTCTTGTGCGCACGCCTTCAGCTTGGGGCTTTTTTGAAGCCATCCTGGGCTGGGGTTTCTGAGGATTCAAGGGTAGCTACTTTGGCATTTAGCGGACAATCCCGGAAAAGATGCGCAAGGGCATGACATTTCCTACACCGAAAGGGGACGTGCTCATAGTCCAGAGGTTGAATCCACTCTTCATCCCGGTGAAAGAGACTTACCGATTCTGGCAAAGCTTCATTCAGTCGTATGAAGATGCATATGCAAGCATAAGAGATGTGTATGCGCTTTTTTGTTTCTTCTGCAGCCCTGATATATTCCCCTATTCCATTTCCTATATCTTTGAGAATGTCCTCGTCCCAATATTCATTTGGAAGAGAGTACAGTCTGATCCAGACTGGCGCCCATGTGAGATCTTCCTTGTCCGGGTTGAATCTTGGAATCCAATCCCTCAGATACAGACCTGCTGAATTGAAAAAATAGGGTCCCTCTCCCAGGATTCTGTATTTGTCCTCCAGGCAGAAGAAGATTGCCGTAAAAAAGCCTTTCGTCCCTAGCTGTGGGGTAACATCTCCTTTAGGTTTCCATTTCGCCGCAATCCAGCCGTATAAGGCCCTTTCTGTCGGCCAGAACCCTATGAACTTCCCAATAAGGGCATGATCCCGCATATATTCTATTCTCTTGTCAATCTTGTGTCCTGGCAGCTTTATTCTGGGTCGCTCTTTGGCTATAGGCTTGCAAGTCGCCGATGAAACTTTCAGGGTTTCCCTCGGTTTCTCCCCTCTGTCTTGTGCAGCACTGGCGTTATCCGTTCGCCCTTCTGTCCCCTTGTTTCTGTGCTGATGCTTGCTCTCTCGGTTCATGATTCCCTTATCAATGGAACCAAACACCAGATCATGATCAGGACCGTGCAGCGAGATATTTTCGCCGGGGGAGGGCTCTGACGCCCTCACCTGAGAGGACTCCATTTGATGTTCTTAGCTTCCTGCCACTCTGATGCGTGACAACGTTCTTGGTTCAGCGCCTGAGAGGATCCAAAGATGCGCAGACTGCGTCGTGACAGAAACTCTGAACCCTAATCGCCGTAACCTGCTCCCACGTCTCAATCGTTCTCCCTTAAAACTGAATCATTAATCATCAGATCAAAACCAATTTTTTTATCGTAGAGATATTTGTAGTCCAAAACATATCTTAATTGTCAACTCCAAGTTCTAAGTCATTGTCAAGCATCATTTCAAAACTCCAAACATTTCTCATCTATATAAATCATCTAAATCATGTCAAACTCTTGTAACACAAACTATAAACATAAAGACATATTTGTATCCCAGTCACCTGCAAAGACAAGTTCAATACATATTCATATTATAGAAAACATTCAAATTTTTCCTACTTGTAGATCTTTCTATTATGTGCAACACATCTATAGTACTGATGTCATCTAGGTGGAAATATGATTTCATGTATGAGTCTTCATTTTTATGTGTTCTACAAGAAAATTCACACCCATAGGCCTTCCTTTGTGCAACTGGGACCCACAGTCGCACTCTTCAAGATCTTATCGGAGCAATTATCATTGAATCAGCCCAGAACTTATCTCATGGAATTGGACACACCCTTGAGCTTGTATTCATGTGACTACGAGTCTATAGTCACACCTATATGCCTTACTCCATGCGACCAAGGATTTAATTCAAAGAAAACTCTTCTTATCTCAGATTAGAACTTTGTTGCAGTTCAACAATGTTATATGCATATCAATCATACTTCAACATTACAAAATATATAATGAAAAAGGTTATATGATTAAGAATATTGAGGAGAGATTATCCCTATGAATGGGAATCCACTTCATTTTTCTTCTATACTAATGCCATGTAATAGAATATTTGTTAGATCATCAAATCAAACATATATTCATGACATCAATATTTCATCAAGTGATTAAACTCAAGGCAGTAGAGAGATGTAACATCATATCTTAAATATTATGAACACAGTAACAGTTTCTATCAAGTCAAACCATCCATCCAAGGCATGATCTATAATATCAACCTCATAGTTATACCTCTATGATTAAGGTTACCATGCTTTTCTTTATCAATAGGATCAAGTAAGGTCATTCAATAGAACTTTATTAACACAACAAGAGTTTGAACTATTTTTCTGATAATTTCATCATGTTCATCACAATAATTATAAAGAGTTAATAAGCTATCATTTCATATGATATCCTTCATGACTTATATATGACAAGTATCAAGAGTATCATCTACTAGAGCCAAGGTGCTAGCCTTCTTTATAGGATAAAGATATCCAACAGATAAACGTTAGCCAAACTTCATGTATATCAATGTGTCAATATTAGATAGCCTCATAGAATTCAAGAAGATCAAAATGTTCAACACAAGGTGAACCATTTCATCATAGGAAACATAAATCCAAGTCACTTTCATATGCATGGACAATTTGAGGAAGAGACATTCTCATCATAACTTAGGGGCTTAATAACTGAATCATAAAATTGAAACAATACCATGTAGTGTTCAAATACCAGTTCACCTTCTCATTAGACATAAGCAGCTTGCGTCACCTATTAATATAGTGACTCTTTACCTTTTCCATTTCTACCCATCCTTCCTACATTTCAAATGATCCTTTGATACGCATCCACTGATCACATCTCATCAAGGAGGTTAGAAACATCCATATACTCAAATACATATGCAATAAGTGTAAACAATAATCATAATAATTGGATCTATAAGTATAAAAAGTAAGGACACAAAGAAGCATCATAAGTCGAGAAATACTTATTGTCATGCGGAAAGAGTTATATTTGCGGACAAATCTAACCTCCCTAGGAGTCTAAGACTCTCTAGTGACAAACAAACCAAACAAGAGCTATCCTTCTCTAGATACACATCATTCTACGAGAATTCAAATGTTTTTCGATCTTACCTTAGGTCCCACGCTTGTTGTAGCAGTCCAGCCTTGCTGATCCAGATGAGCTCCTCCTTCACTTTCAGACCTGCATACACTAACAAAGCAAACGATTACATAGCATCTGAATATTCATCATAAAACAAAGCATATTTATCACATAGACCAAGGAGTACATGAAATAATTCATTAACAAATCATTGAGAAGAATGGACTTATTTGTATTAAATAATCAAAAGGAACCATTACAACCTGAGCCTTGGTGTTGTGCAAGCTCCTCCCAGGGTCCAGCAAGAGATTTCCTCTACTTTGACAAGCTCACCACTCCCACTATGGCAACAAGGAAGGATAGTGATCTCTCCTCACAAGTCAACAAATGGAAGTCCTAATTCCAGCAGCATTTACCCTTTAGAATGTTCAGCTTTCAACCTTCCCCTCCTTTGGCCCAATGCCTGTATTTATAGTATTCTAGAGGAGGTTATTCAGTTCCAACATCAATGGGATACTCCCTCTTTTGGATGGGGTAGCTCCTCTCTTGATGGGATAGCTCCTCTCTTGATGGGATAAGCTCCTCTATCATAGGGGTGCATGAACCATCTAGAGGCGCTCAATACACGTCGAAAACTCTTCTAGAAGGCTCTAGAAGTGACCACAAGTAACTTTTTAAAGATGAAACTTGCGCCTTTTGACCTTTACAGGGGTACACACCCAACCTTTAGCATACATAGCGTATAAGTACGCAGGTACAGTGTATTTGGGGTGCGTACACGCAGGCAAGGTAGAGAGAATCTGCGTACCCAGAGATGAGCATGTTTTTAAGTGACTTTCTCTCTTTTGAAGTTTTGACATGAAGAGCAGAGGTATGGGGCTTGACAAAGAGGACAATATGGCTATTGATGGGGCCATATAACTGCAGATAGTCAAGGTGACAAAATTCAGTGTAACAGATTGCCCCCTAAAGTACGAAACCTGTAATAGATAAGGGTGTTAAGTCATATAAGAAGGGTGAAGTGCTTTATCATTTCGAGGATCATCTTGTGGATAGCCCGGTTGGAACCTGCAATTTTCAACACAAAATACCTGTATAATATCATATCATACTGAGGTAGGCATTCCCATACTCAGATTAAAAAACTTTAACTATTGGACTAACTACTCTGGTACAAGAATGATTTCATAATACATCATAATCATAGACTCGTGTAGACACAGTATGGACGCAGCCATCTGTTTATGATTGGTCTACAACATAACGAATACAAAACTCCTCGCAGCCTGGATGGTGGAAACTAGATCCAGGGTCTTCATTTCTGCTCCCCGAATTGGTACGATTCTAGCCATGTGAATAAATGAGTCGATGTCGAACATGGTAGAAACCACTTGATTACCAGTCAATAATAAACTGTTACCAAGCATGAGAGAGACCACCAGTAATGTCAATGGTTCTCAAAGTACCCAGCACAATCCATGAGATGTGAATGAATGAGTCGATGTCGAACATTTCATGGAATCCTTCGATCGCAAGTCAATGATGAAAACTGACGTCGAAGGCGAGAAACCTCCCATTGATGCATGCAGACTCCAAGGTACTGACGATTTCTAAGTCAACTTTCTAGATAATGTGCTGATGTCGGTAGAAAGCGACCCGTCGTAGGCAAGC
>APFE030516159.1:266960-283606 GCA_000404065.3 Pinus taeda
AGGGTCCAGCAAGAGATTTCCTCTACTTTGACAAGCTCACCCACTCCCAATATGGCAACAAGGAAGGCTAGTGATCTCTCCTTACAAGTCAACAATGGAAGTCCTAATTCCAGCAGCATTTACCCTTTAGAATGTTCAGCTTTTAACCTCCCCTCCCATGGCTCAATGCCTGTATTTATAGTATTCTAGAGGAGGTTATTCAGTTCCAACATCAATGGGATACTCCCTCTTTTGGATGGGGTAGCTCCTCTCTTGATGGGATAAGCTCCTCTATCATAGGGATGCATGAACCATCTAGAGGCGCTCAATACACGTCAAAAACTCTTCTAAAAGGCTCTAGAAGTGACTACAAGTAACTTTTTAAAGATGAAACTCGCGCTTTTTAACCTTTACAGGGGTACGCACCCAAGCTTTAGCATACAGAGCGTATAAGTACGCAGGTACAGTGTATTTGGGGTGCGTACACGCAGGCAAGGTAGAGAGAATCTGCGTACCCAGAGATGAGCATGTTTTTAAGTGACTTTCTCTCTTTTGAAGTTTTGACATGAAGAGCAGAGGTATGGGGCTTGACAAAGAGGACAATATGGCTATTGATGGGGCCATATAACTGCAGATAGTCAAGGTGACAAAATTCAGTGTAACACTTATCTTCAATGAGAGGTGATCCTCTCCCTCTTGAACCAACCCTCAAGAGCCATCAATTTCCATTATCCACATACCAATGTTACCTTCAATTAACGAACTAGGCCTATTAGGGACTATCCCATCTAGGGCTTTATCAAATCTTCCACAAGCGCATGAGCATCTTCTCATTAACCATACTAGGTTTCATATCTCATATTTTTCCATAATCCAACGTTTATCTCAAACCTATCCTTATAATATCCATAAAACTGTTAATACCCAAATTGTCTAAGGTTTTCTTCAAACACTAGAATTATTTTAGGTCTCCACCATCATCTTCTTGCTTCCATCAATGGTGTCATCATGAGGGTGATCTCCATGGATTTTCTTCTGCCCAGCTCTGAAATCATGTTAATTTTTATTAGGGCTATATTTTTCTTTCCTTATGTAATTTCATGTATTCATTAACACCTTAAGTTCAACCCATATCATCATTAAATTATTTAGATTTACATCATTATTCATGATCATATGAAACTATCTAGAAATAACAACATTGTTATCATCAATGTAGTAGAACATAAATGAGCAATGGAAGAAAACAATGTACACATAAAGACACCAGGATTGGTTGGAGAGGATGGAAAAAATCAATATGGGGAAAACCATTGCAAATTCTTCTTCTTCATATATCATCATCAAATAATTCAAAAAAAGAGAGTACAATGATTCATATATTCACTATGCAACTAACCATTAAAACAACTATGGCATCCATGAAATGAACCTAATCATGTTTATACTCAAAACTCTGATTCTAAGGATTGTAATGTATTGTCAACTACTGAACATTGTTTTCACTAAGTGGAGTCTTTGGAATACTTAAGTTTCAACTTTTAGTCTTGATTTCATGGTGGAGGATATATGTGAGCAATTACGACATTCCTAGAGGGACCGTGGTGAACTGTTTGCATGTATCTGGGGAAACATACACTTAGAACTACCTCAAACACCCAATTACAGCCTTCAGGCTATTGTGCAAGTGACTAAGGCATCCTAGATGCACCCCTGACTTCTTTGTGCTTGTATCTAGGGAAAAAAATATCTGATCTACTTCATAAACCCTAGACACTCCCTTTAGGCTACTATTTGATTGTCTAACACTACCCAGAAGTTCCCTTGACCACTCTGTGTGTGCATCTGGGGACCAAACTATCTGATCTACTTTCGAAACCCTATACTATCCCTTGAGGCTATTGTGTGAGCATCTGAGGTTTCTCAGTCACACCCTTGACAAGTATGAGCATGTGTCTAGGGTAAAAAAATACTTAGTTATGTGCATGCAACTGAGAAATAGAAACCTTAGGTCTATGTGACCTTCAACCCTATAGTTTGAGACCCTTGTGTGAACTTTCTCGTTAGACATGTGTGAACCAAGACAATAGAAGAGATGAGAAGATGGCTTGATAATTGTGTCCAAATGATCTTGAGGTCTCTTCTATTTATAGGCTTCCATCAGGGTCCAGTTGATGTTGAGGCTGACCTATCCAGTTCTACATATGCATAGGGCTGACGTGATACAATATACATGAGTGGGAACATAAATTTAAAATGAAACTTATTCTTGTTCAAATGAGGAGATATTTAGGTAAATTTTAGTCCTCTCAAAAGGAGGAACCTATTCAAATTATTATATTCATTGTATGATCTTTCTAAAGTGGAATTTGACCATAATTGGATAATTTTAAAAACAAGTGTAATATATTGTTGCTTTAAGTACTTCTCAAGAACATAGGTAGAAGGAGGAACCTGGACACTTGCAAATAGATGCCATGTGATGACCCTAGTGTAGACCAATTGCTATGTTCCCCTACATGAGGATCCCACTCCAAGAACCAATAATCCTAAACTCTGCAAACATAAGTCACTAAACGAGACAAATTTTCCTTCCATAGAGAGAAAGTTAGTTCATAGAAAATAACAACATGAATACTATAACCATAATAACATGTACATATTAGGGGAATAAAATTCTTAAAATTATAGCCAAAAATATAATTATCCCTTCGAACCTGAGTAATATATTCTTCAACTTGGCATCGTACTCTCATTTTTCCTCACAAAATAATTGAACGCTTTGATAAATATCTCAACTAGATCTCAGTATCTTCACTAGTTGTGCGAAACTAGCCTAACCCTCTAGAATTAATGGGACATATAGGCCTATAGGCCCATAGGAAAATTCATATGGAAACTTATGTGGAAGAGAAGTTAAGAAACTTCCACAATAATTCACCCCTATCCAATTCATAAAGCTAATATCTTGATCAGATCTCCTAGGGAATGATAAATTTTAGAAACCCTGAGATCTTTGTGGGCATTAAAGGGAAAGATAGGGAGTATTTTCATAAGGATTGAATACACAACTTGTGGCACTAGGAATCTGTGCTTTGTATAGATTTATAAGATTGTGAAACTAGAAAAATTTGGATAGTATAAAGGGTTAAAGTTATGCATAAAGGTCAGCAATATAAAATATCATGTCGACTAACTCATATGTATAAAATAGGTTGATTACAGTTGTAAGCATGACTCTATCACTTAATTTTGGATTGTCTCCCTGCGTTGTCATTATCGAGTTGGCAGTGTCATTTTATTGTTAAAATATTGGATTGTATCCATGCAGCCTCATGGTCAAGTTCAAGGCATGGCTCTATGGTTGGATATTAAATTATATCTCTATGGTTTCATTGTCAAGTTGGAAGCATGGCTATGTGGTTGAATTTTGAGTTATATTACTATGTTCTCTTGTTCGATTTGGAGGCATGGTTTATGGTTTAAATGGAGGACCTATGTTTTGGTCTCCACTATCATAAGGCCTACCTACATAACATAGCCTAGTTGGTATTAAGCTTGTCTTGGTTTTTGGTGGTCACATGTTTGAGTCTAGTCGACATTGTGTTTAGATTTGATAATAAGGTTATGTGTGTGTGTGTGCGCGCGCGCATGTGTGTGTGTGTGTGTGGAAAAGGTTCACTATGTAAACATAGAACATAACCAAGTTGGTATTAGCCTTGATTCAATCTAAATTGGTCACAAGCTTGACTCTAATGTTCAACAATTTTTGAATTTGGTGTCCTTCGACGCACACAAACATGTCATCACCTCTGCCCATTTTATTAGCTCACTTTATAACTTCAATAAGGGCTTCATATTGTATATATCATCATCCACCTATGCATTAGCCAGGGTCCTAGTCCATGAATATGGTGATGGGATGGAATATGTCATATATTATGTGAGCAAGAACCTTAATGGATCCTGAGTGTCCTATTCTCATGAGGATTTTTTTTCCTTGGATGCTTTGCTATCTTTCTAGAAACTACTTCATTATATCTTAAAACACACCACGAATATTGTTACCAATTCCAAGCCAATGGCCTTCTTGTGGAGTCGATGGGTCATCAACAAGAAGTATGCATGTTAGATCATTATCCTTCAAGGATTTCACTTGGAATTTGTTACACCAAAAATGTGAATGTTTTGGCCCTAGCTAAGTTCATTTCTAAGTTTTCCCACCAATATGCAGGATCTTCCCTTAAGTGATAACCTTCTAGATTAACACCCATTCACCATATCATTTGAAAACCCATGGTATGGACATATCCTCATGTATTTGCAAACCCATCCATTTGCGCCTCATTTAACCCATGATGATCAATAAAGTATTCATCACTAAGCCCCCACTACCTTATTCTAGGTGATGATCTCTATCATCATGGCCTTGATACCATTCTTGATCATTGCCTCATTCACACTAAGTATAGGAAAGTCCATAATTCTTTCCATAGTGTTTATTGTGGTGATCACTTATCAGGAGTGGACACTGCTTATAAAATCATGCATATTGTGCACTTTTCTTATTCTCTTTAGCAATAGCATTGACTTAGTTAATTATTTCCGTAATTGCCAAATATTTCCCTTGCAACAAGGGATCTACCTATCCTATTTTAACCCATGATCATCTTTGGGCCATTTTGTAAATGGAAAATAAAATTTATGAAGTGTAAAACCACCTAATATAATTTCCATAAGTACATTATTATGGATTTTAAATACTTCACCAAATGGGACAAGACCACAACCACATTCAATAACACGGGAGTAATCGTGGCTCAGTTATTCTTTAACCATCTCATTGATTGATTTGGGGCTCCAAATAATTGTTCTTCAACGATGGAGAACATTTTAAAGATGCATTTTGGTGGTATCTAGCTTCACCTTTAGGTTTTTAGAAATAATATTCATCTTCTTATTACTTGCAAGGAAACAGACAAGTTCAATTTCTCAATAAGGTCCTCAAGAAAATAAATTTAGAGATGATAAATAAGCCCACGGTGAACTATAATTTAATGTTCTTCCTTGCATTATGAGACCATGGAAATTTTGTTAAGATCACCATAGGGTTCAGTCCCTTCGATTATGTCCATCTAGAGGAGGCAGCGTTATCAGCTAAGTTGCAAATTCCCTCGCTTCACCTTTCCATAAAACTCCTCCTAGGTGCTCTACCCTTAGAGAAAATGATAATAATGTTGGAGAATTCCAAAAGATGTTTCTAAGTTTATTTGAAAACCATTTAAGCATCCAAGAATCACACCAAAGTTTAGTATGACAACCAGGTCCACTCTTGTGGATATCATGAAGTTGTTCTAGTCCTTGTCTATGATCAAGCCGACGATATATAACGACATGGAAAGTTTGAACCCTTATGGTGAAGCCCTTATGTTGCCAAAACATATTTGGATATGGGAGGATATAGTTTTTAGGGTTCTAAAGGAGATATAATCCCCAACCTTCATAATGCACTCTACCTCAAGAAATTCGATGAAATTTGACACTTAGGAGTTTCCCTAGAATGAATGTTTGTGTTCGCTTTCAAATCATGTAGGTAGACAAGAATTATTCGTCATATAAGTGGTTTTATTATAACATGTTTCATATGGATTCATAATACACACCATACCTCAATTATGATGATAGTTTTAGTCATGACTAATGGAATCTAGCCTTGACAAGTTGCACCATACTTGCCCCATTGCACTAAATAGTCCACTCCAACAACATTTGCATTAGATTTTCCACCAATAATTAGGCCAAATCTGATTTTTTGATAAGTTTGTTAGTAAATTCCCTTAATCATCACATCTTTGACCTTCATGTTCATCTTGATTCCCAACTTCTTGTCATGCAATTGAAACACATTTATCATCTGTGTAACATTTTCCTCTTTAGAAAATATTTGTGACTCAATCTTTTGGAATCATCATTTGAATCCATTTCATTTAAAAATATTCCTAGAGCACAAAATAACTATGTATATACCATTTCTAATAGCATTCTAAATTTTTATTCATCAGATGTACCCTTTAGAACATAAGTAATTCCTAACAAATGATAGAGAAAGAAAACATGTGTAGTCATATTTGCGCCATAATCATACATATAATTGTTTGGATTCTACTACTCTCAAAATATCCAACATGTCCATAACATGCTACGATAATAAGTACAAAAGTTGGGGGTAGACTTGCCCCCGAACCCTAATAATCCTTCGATGGATGGTCTCATGCCAAATGTCCCTAATATCCTAACCAATCATTGCTACTTGCTCCATAATAGTCAACCACTCAAAGGGTATAATCACACATGCATCATTCTATTGGTCCTCAACCTCATGCCACCCACACTATATGACATTGGTTACTACTATATCAACAACTTTTTGTCTTCTATCATATCCCTCACAAAGTGATACTGAACATCAATGTGCTTTGTCTTTGAATGATATGTAGGGTTCTTTGCTAATAAAATTGCACTTTGGCTATCACAGTCTATCCTTATAGCTTCTTATACTAACCCCATACTTGAACACAATCTCTGCAACCAATCTACTTCCTTGGTTGCATGAGTGGGTGCCATGTATTCTGCCTCTGTAGTTGATAGTGCCATTATAGATTGTTTCTTACTCATCCAATTTCCTAAACCTCCAAATAGTTTAAACACATACCCACTTGTAGATCTTCTCTGATCCAGATCTCCAGCCCAGTTTTCATCAACAAATCCATGAATATCCAACACTCTGTCCAATCCTGGTCTTCCTTGGTAGCACAAACCATAATCATTAGAGCCACGCAAATACCTGAAAACTCACTTCACTATTGTCCAATGCTCCTTCCCTGGGTTTGACATAAATCTGCTCAATACTCTCACTGCATGTGCAATGTTTGATCTAGTACAGACCATTGCATACATCAGGCTACTAATTGCACTTGCATATGGAACACGGGACATGTCCTCTTCCTCTTCTTGTGTCTTGGTACATTGTTGAGTAGATAATCTCACACCTATAGGAATAGGAACCTTCACTGGTTTACCATCCCGCATATTAAACCTCTACAACATTATATTGACATAATTCCCCTGGTTTAATGAGAGATTCCTCTTTGTTTGATCTCTTTTAATTACCATGCCCAAAACACAGTTTGCAGCACCAAGATCTTTCATGTCAAATTTGGAGGACAAATGGGTCTTCAAATCCTAGATAAATTATTTGTCATTTCCAACCAACAACATATCATCCACATACAAGACCAGATAAATAACACAGTCACCAATTAATTTAAATTCTAGTGAAGTGAAGCCCCAGTATAAATGTACCAAATTTCTGATACCACATCCTTGGTGACTATTTTAACCCATACAGAGACTTCTTTAAATTACATACCAGTTCTTTCTTACCCTTCAACGCAAATCTTTCAGGTTGCTTCATGTAGATCTCCTCTTCCAGATCCCCATGAAGAAATGTTGTCTTCACATCCATCTGTTCTACCTAAAAATCAAAAGAAACAACAACTGATAAAAGTAACCTAATAGAAGTTACCTTCACAACAGGAGAAAAAATATCACCAAAATCAATTCTCGACACCTAGGAATAACCTTTTGCTACCAACTGAACTTTTTATTTCTCCACTTTTCCTTCTGAATTTGTCCTATTTTAGAACACCCATTTACTACTAATGGGTTTCCTTCCAGCTGAAAACACCACCAGATCACAAGCCTCATTTTTCCGCAAAGATTCCATTTCATCAATCATGGCCTCTTTCTAGAGTTTTCCATCCTCTAAATCCACTACTTCCTTCACAGTTCTTGGATCATCATTAGTAATAGACAAATCAAAATTTGAACAAAAAGTAGATGGACTATACCTTTTTGGTTGCCTTCTTTCTAGAACTGATCTTCTCACACCCATAGTTTGTGGCTCTTCATCTTCTGATTCCTCCTCTACTATAGAGTCTGATTCTTCCTCCTTTAACTCAATCTCTATCTTCTCAGGTTCCTTTGGTTAGCTTTCATGTTTGATAACATCTTTCACCTCTCTGAACACCACACCTCAGCTATACACAACCTTCCTTGTTGCTAGGTTCCAAAGCTTATAACCCTTTAAACCATCCTTATACCCAATAAAGATGCACTTTTCAGATTTACTATCCAACTTTGTTCGTTTCTCCTTTGGAACATGTACATATGCATCACATCCAAATACCCTCACATGTGAAAGAGACGGTTTCTTACCAGTCCATAACTCTTGTGCAGTCTTATCCTCCAAAGCTAATGGAGGTGATCTATTGACCAGGTAATATGATGTCTCCACTGCCTATGCCCAGAATTCATGTCCTAACCTGGCACCAATGAGCATGCTCCTTTCCCTTTCCATCAACCTCTTTTTCATTCATTCTGCAACTCCATTTTGCTGAGGTGTATATGGATTAGCCTTCTACCATGCTGTACCACACTTCTTACAGAATTCTTCAAATTCCTTACTGCAAAACTCTCCACCGTTATCTATCCTCAGCACCTTTATCTTCTTCTCTGTATGGTTTTCCACCGGAGCCTTAAATTCTTTAGAACTATCAAAGACTTTAGACTTCTTCTTAAGGAAATATGTCCATGTATTCCCTGAGAAGTCATCTATAAATGATATATAGTACACAGAATTGCCCAGTGATGGAACCTTCACAGATCCAAACACATAACTATGCACAAGCTCTAATATTTGTTTCTCCCTCTAACCACCAGAGGGGAAACACAACCAATTCTGCTTCCCATATACACAATTTTCATAGAAATCAAAATCCAAAGAGCTATTACTCATACCTTCTACCATACCTTTACCATGAAGTATTCGAAGGCCCTTCTATCTAATATGTCCAAACCTTTGATGCCACAGCATGGTCTGCTCCACTTTCAGGAACCACAGAACTATTGCACCCATCAATAACAGTTCTACCTTGCAACTTGTATGGAGTTCCAATCTGAACTCCCCACATTAATACTAGTGCTCCCCGAACCATCTTACAAGTATCCTTTTGAAACACTGTTTTTACACTTGCATCATCCAACTTGCTTACAGAAATCATATTTATGGCCAATGCATGAATATGCAGCACACCCGGAAGTGTTCTAACCCTTCCACCTTACAACTTCAACTTTACTTTTCTGTGACCAATGATTCTAGCCTTGCTATCATCCCCTACGAAGACATCACCACCATCATATTTCTCATACTCATAGAACCACTCTTTATGGGGAGTGAATTGAAAGGATGCACCTAAGTCAATTAACCATGGCTCATGATCTATATGTGTACTTGAAGAAGCCAACACATCGCCACCTTCATCTGAGGTGGTTTTTGCCTCTGCAGAAGGAGAATCATCAGATCCCTTTCCCTTATTAGGAGCTTTAGATTTACAATTCCTTTTGTAGTTCCCTCCCTTTCCACATTTCCAAGGCACCACCTTTATAGGTTTTCCTGGAGATTTAAATCTTCCTCTAGATTTAGATCTCCGACTCAATGACTTATTTTTGTTTCTGTTCTAGAACCGTCCTCGTATAGACAAGGAATCAGCATGTTGGCTCTCCATATTTTTTTCGTCTCATCTCCTCCGTCAGCAAGGCTAAGAATATTTCATCAAACTACAAGGCACTTGCATTGCTACCTATTGCAATAACCAGATTATCCCACGAATCTAGTAGAGAACACAATAAATTGATGCACTCATATTCATTTGAAATTTCAATATCAACATATGCTAACTGACTTACCATAGTATTAAGTGCATTTAGATGCTTTGTCACCAAGTCTCCATCTTTCATCCTTGGGTTATACAACTTTTTCCACAGGAATAGTTTATTCACCAGAGACTTAGATTGGTACAAATTCCCTAACTTGTTCCACGAAACCTTCACCATAGCTTCCCCCGATACATTCAACTATACTGAATCTGAGACTCACAATCATATTGTTCTCTTTGACTTCCGATTCAAAATGTTCCATTCTTCATCGGACACTCCCATTGGTTTAGTACCTGGATCTACCACGATCCACTGATCTTTATCCACCAACAAATCCTCCATTTTGATTTTCCACAACTCAAAACTTTGACCATTAAATTTCTTGGTCTCTATCCTTTTACTTCTCGCCATATTCTTTCACCAACATAAATGATCTCGGAGATCTCCCACTGAACAAGGTCTACCATAGGCCCAAGCGAAACCCCTTAGCAACAAAGGCATCCCCTTGAAGCCAAAACAACTCTGATACCAAATATAGGTTTTAACCCCGTACAGAAATTACTTGCATACAAATTCTAAAACACAGAAAATAAATAATGCGAGAGCATGACACATAAAACACATATACACATAGATTTTCCCCTGGATCCCAAAACCGAGACTACTAGCTTGATTTTTCATTATATTCCTTTTAATGTTATAATACATATTTATACATTCCTAAGCATCCAATACCATTGACCGAAAACCATCGTGTCCAATATCATGGACCGAAAACAATCGTGTCCAAAAAACATCTGTGAAAATCATGCTCAAAACCATAGGTGGGTCTGCCCAACCTAACATAGGGTCCAAAACCAAAATTTTTTGGGGTGCTGCCCCAGACCCCATAAAGTGGGGTTATGGGTACACCTCAAACCCCCTATGACCCCCCCTCTAACCCCCATATTAACTTCTTGGGCTAGTCATGGAAAGAATATAACACAACCCATCATGCTCCATAATATTCTGCCACTCAAAGGGTATAATCACACATCCATCATTCTATTGGTCCTTGATCTCATGCCACCCACACTCTATGACATTGGTTACTACTATATCAAACCTCCTTTGAAGATCCTCAAAAAATCCTTAGTCTCCGGTCTCCCCTAAGATGAAGATGCTCTATAGTCCATGGCCACATCTGTCATTTTCCTTTCTACATGTCTTATTGGCCTCACTAATTAAATATCTATATATCACATAGCTTTGACTGTCAGTACCACATACATGATAATTCTAGTCTATTTCAACAAAAAAGATAACCAAGTAGATAGTACTTGTCAATGAACTTATCCATTTTTTACTCAGGCACCAGGTACACAGTGTTTTTCAATTAACTCATCCATTTGTCTCGCATGAGGTAATACTATTTGTACATCCCCCACCACCCCCATGGGTAGTAAACCTGTTAAAAATATATATATCCTAGATGGTTTTTTGAATCCGATAGACCTAAATAATAAATACCTCACTGTTTGGATCCTCGTTACTTACTATAGTAGTCAATATTTTCTCCCCAACCTTCATCAATGGCTAATCAACTAACTTGAGTAACCCATATCAAGCAAGAGCACCTCTCACAACTTGGTTCCCTTGAAATTGATTATGGAGTTCCTCAAAGTCCCATTCTTACCATAATTCTTTGTACTATTTTGTGCCTATAGAAAGCCATCAGTTTTTTAGAATCAAATACTTATACATCCACTATGGCATCATCTAGATATATGTCTTTCCTAAGAGTAATTACCCCACTAAAATCCTAGACCCATAGCCCCAAGTCAACAATATAGCACTCCCCTTGAATATTGCATTGACCAACGCACTATAGGATTCATTTAATGTGGTCCCATTATAGGTACAACTCCAAAAATTCCATTAGCCTTCAAAATTTGAGTCGGGCTCTTCCAAGGACCAAAAAAGCCCTAAACCAAAAAGCTAATCCACAAAAAATTATAAGGATAGGGAACCCACCTGAAAGTTTCATATCGGAATCCCACTGATTGATTTTTCCATAATGAGCTCTCCAAGGTTTCAAACCTCCTCCTCCTATCCAAGCTCTCAATAAGCTAATACATAAATGTCTTGGAATCATGGGGACTTCACTCGGGGAGCAATATCATACCACGTGGGCTTATATCGGGGGATATATATTGAGGAAAAAATGACATAATATATTGGGAGATATATAGGGGTAAAGTTTTTTTATATTGTAAAATATAGAAAATGGAGCTTAAAGTTAACAAAAAAATATAAAAGGGTATAAAAAATGTTAACAAAAAAATGGATACCTACAATATCTAGTGAAAGCAGGGGTTTTTTTAATTGGGGAGTTGTATTAGGTTCATATTGGTAGGAGGTTAAATAATTTGATCTTTAGAGGACTATGTAGTCAAATTAAGGGTATTGTTTAATATTTCACGAATGGACGTGATATGTCATAGGTTCACTGAGTGAATCCCCCGTGCTTGGAATTGGAAGGAAAATACCTTCTACATACAATTCTACCATTTTTCACTTAGCCATTATTGGCTCATCCTAGCTCCAATTAATGAAATATAAACACCTTCAGAAACTATTTCCAACCTCTCAAATGGGCCTCTCTTCATTTTTCAAGATTTGATACTTCATCTCGAAGCCACTTTTTCCATGACATGTCAAGTCCCCTCCTATTTAAATTGAATTTCATCATATTTGTTGCTCATACAAACCACCTTGTCTTTGCACTTGTTGACTCATATGTGGAGTTTTATCATGAAAAACAAATGTTTACTCATGTTTATAGGGTGTCCCGTAGATCCATTCCTTTTTGAATTTTGCATATAAGCGACATCACTTCATTCAATGCATTTTCCTATCATTTAATATATATCACCATAGGGGCCCGAACACTTTGATGTGTATCATCCTATCGATATTTTTATTTTTCCATATATAAAGTGTTAGAGACTTACTCACATGGGAACCTCATGACCATAAACATTTTTCCATTTTGATGCCCGTGCCATTCAATCCCTTTCAAATTTCACTACAAGGAAAACACCTTCTAGCGAAGGTTATAATGGAGGTTTTTAGTGCTACAAAATTGACAAAAATTGTCAGAAAAATATTCATTACAACATCCATTTGTGGTAGTATATGGTTTAGCAAGCTAATAATGAAACTTCATCATAACTAAAAAAATATCGGCGGACGAAGGTTTTAGTGGAGTTTTTTTTGTGGTGCACTTAAAGGAAGAAAATCACAGGTGCACTAACACTATAAAATCATCGGTATTGTCAATTTAAATAAAATCACTGCAGCGTTGAATGAAAACAACATCAATGCCTAAAAAATGAACCTCCTCGGTGCTTATGTTTCAAACAAACACCCCAGGAAATACTTTCCAGGAACTACACTGGTGCATGAAAAAAAATTTGCAGACTTGATGATTTTATTTAAATTTACAGCATTGATGTTTATGTATTATACAAACACAGCAATATGCTACTAATATAAAAGAATCGGTGTTGTTGATTTGACAAACGCACCAGCGGTGGAATTTTTTTTTTGGATCATTAGGGCATTGGTGCTATAAAAGCACCAGTTCTTTAAGATCATAATGCACAAGGGCATTAAATGGAAAGAATGTTGGTTCTTGAAGAGCATAATTCCTTGATGCTCATTTGTTTCCAAATGCCATGGCACTCTAATGTTCAGGAAAGGCACTGGATTGTGAAAAAATTCTATCTTGAGCAGTTCTTTTACATAGTATAAAGTACAAATGCTTATTTGTTTTAAAAACACACCAATATTAATCAATATTATACCATTTTTATAGATGATACTTGTTATAGGAAATTTTGTCACATCTACTCAAATGGCCTAGAAACTCGATGAATCATTGTCCTTGACACCTTGCAATCATCAGTTCACAAAGCCTTAAGCATTATCTCTCCAAAAAGTGTAATTATTTTGGATTTACAACTTTAAAACACATTTTTGGACTATCATACCCTGTCTACTATGTAACCTGCATTGTTGCATATTGCATAACTAAGCAATTGCATTGGCCATCCCATGTTTCCTTTACTGCAGGTGTGATATTTCTAGAATTTTAGAAGTGAAAATAATTACGAAACTTATCTTTCAAGAACCTTCTAAGGTGGTTTTAACCATTTACTATTGATTAAGATCTTGAATTCCTACTCTAGAGGTGTTATCTTTGATCCTCAAAGATGATCTTCCTTCATATGTGGATCAAAGTCCTAGATTGGTAAATCCTAAACTACCGTATTTATCATATAAATTCACTACCTCTTGCCTAATGGAGACTCTTATATATGCCCTAATGCTCCTTCTTTTACCCAAGAATCCATTACCATACTTGAGTAATTATTTAAGGTTTTCCTTGTGGATAAGGAAGGACAAGTTTACTTGGAGACATCTACATAGTCAAGTACTACAAAATGGTTGTGAGCTTCTTCTACATTTCATTAATACAAAAAGCTTTGTTTTCCTATTCTTATCTCTATTTAATGCATATGTATTTCAATGCCTTATTGACTCGTTGATTAGAGATGTTATTCAATTCTATGTATATGTTTTAGTTCCCTTACATGTTGTAATTGTTTTGTAGGTCCCATTTATAGTAATTGGATTTGGAGTTGAAGCTAACAAGGTGAGAGAAGAGGAGAACTTGTGTTGGACTCCAGGTAGGAATTCTCCTCCATTTTAAAAATTCCCTAAGGAAAACACACAAGATTTTTTTATGTTGTTTCTGGATATGACAACTAGATCTAGGGGATTTACTTTTGTCTACAAAAGAACTTTTCCATAAAACAACTTGGCAACTCCACTAGGGAATGTGATGTTCCTATGGTGGGTTTTTTAGCCTATTAGTTTTAGACACATTAATTTGACTTATTTGACTTGTTTGCAAAGTAATTTGTCTTAGGAAAGCAATATTATGAGCTTGATAGGGTTTTTGTTTAACTCTTTGAAGGAAAGTAGCCCCAATGCACTTTTTGGTCTGATATAGAGTGACCTAGTGCACTTGTCCTTTTATGTAAGGGAAATGCATTGCATTGGTTCTTGTGCCTAGGCTATGATGGTTGTTATAGGATGAAAAAATTACATTGATATGCATTTCTTTGAGTTTTGATTTAATTCAGTGAATTTTCTTAAGCCTCTGTACCTAACATTGTCTCTAAAAATCCATCATTGTGTTTACATTTTCATTTGTTTTCCTTTGATGAGAGTTTGTTTAATTTTTTCTTTCTTCTTGTCATTAGAGTTTGTGAACACTTGGTTGTGATTATTGATTAGATAAATGAATTTTTATATTATAGTTGCGGTCTATGTGAGTTGTTTTGGTCAATGATCTAGCTTCATTTTCATTTTCATTGCATTTGAAATTGAAAATGGAAAGAAAAGAAAAAAAATCATTTTTGCATTTATATATAGGGTTTTTCGAATTACATTGAAATAGTAAATTGAAAAATCTGATTAGGGAGCTCTTGTTTATTTCATATTTTATTTCTTCATAATTGTTTGTTCCTTCCTTCCCATAGATATATCTTCATTGAAATGAAATAGTTATTTTCATCATGCTATCTACATCATAGGAAATATAGGTGAATTTGTACCCTAAGCCTTGAAAGTGGAACCTAATTGAAGATCAATTTTAATATTTGTTCAATAAATATAAGGATCATTTTGAACATTAATGATACACATATAGGTCGACGATAGTGACACGTTCTAGCATCATAAAACATAGGAGTTGTCATGGGGTAGTTAGTATTCCACGTATGTAAGTATATCAGATCATTCTCCACGTACCCTAAGATATATCAGATGGTAATCCACATATGAAAAGTATATCGAAATACTTCTTATCGTACAAGATGCACTAGTCAATGCTACCACAAACTACAGTTACACATACCTTTGGATATATTTTGGAAGTCTTGTTTAGGTTTCTATCATGCCATAGGTAACCATGTAGGTTACATTCCCTACTATGATACACAAAACACAACATTCAAGGAGATTTCCTGCATGTACTGGAAATGGTATATTGTAGTTCATAGTTACATGGTAAACCATTTTTCCTAGTTACCCTTTTTGTTATATTTTTATGGTTAATTTTGAAACTTGATTAATCCATCATGGAAGAACACCCTCAACAAACATGTGGTTTGTGTAGAATGAAAATATTTCCTCCTCTACCTCCAGAGGTGTTACACTAAAATTTGTCACCATGACTATCTGCAGTTAATATGGCTCCATCAATAGTCATGTTATCCTCCTTGTCAATCCTGGTACCTCTGCTCTCCATGTCAAACTTCAAGAAGGAGAGAAAGTCATTAAAAATCATGTTTATCTCTGGGTACGCAGGTTCTCTCTACCTTGCCTGCGTGTACGCATCCCAAGCTCATTGTACCTGTGTACTTGTACGCTGTGTAAGTCAAGGGATGGGTGCGTCCTCATGTAAAGGTCAAAAGGCGCCAGTTTCATCTTAAAAAAGTTACTTGTGGTCACTTCTAGAGCATTCTAGAAGATTGTTTGACGTGTATTGAGCGCCTCCAGATGGTTCATGCATCCCTATGATAGAGGAACTTATCCCATAAAGGTAGGAACTACCCCATCCAAAAGAGGGAGTATCCCATTGAAGTTGGACCTGAATAACTTCCTCTAGAACACTATAAATACAGGCATTGGGCCAGAGGAGGGAAGGTTGAAAGCTAAACATTCCAAAGGGTAGATGCTGCTGGAATTAGGACTTCCTTGTAGAAGCTTGTGAGGAGAGATTCCCATCCTTTCTTGTTTCATTTGGAAGTGGGTGAGCTTGTCAAAGTAGAGGAAAA
>APFE030516159.1:306424-322435 GCA_000404065.3 Pinus taeda
GTGGGTACGCACCTGGTCTGAAGGTAGGTTGCGTCCCCCGACCCTTTTTCCTTTAAAGAAAAAGGTCGGGGTACGCAGGTTACCCATGGGCCACCTGCGTACCCCGAGGAGCGCATCCCAAAACCCCTATGCCACCAAAAAATCAAACTAAGACTTAAAATTAAAATCTAAACGGATGAAATTGAAGAGGAGGATGTTGTGGATTACCTGGAAGTGACGGCGCTCAATTCCGACGGTCTGATTTTCTACAATGTCCACGGGAAGTTTCTTGCCAAAAGCCCTTTTTTCTACCTCAACAGTAAAATGGTAAAAATGACATGGTAAAAGGTCTTTTTATAGGGTTTTTGGATAAATAAATATTAAATTTGTTTATTTTTCACCATGGAAGGTCATTTTTCAATGTATTTTTTGCCTATCTTAAACAGGTATGAGTAATGTGTCGTTTTTGTGCAGGACAAAGGGATTTACAGGGAAACTTGTCATTTTTCACGAACCAAATATCAGAGTCATCTTTTAAGCCCTTTTCTGACTCCTAAAACATGAAAAGATTGCCGAGTGTTTCTTTTACACTTGTTAAAATGGAATTAAAAGACGGTCCCCTTATAGCCCCTTTTCTGACTGTAAAAGCAGGAAAAGATTGCCGGATTTTTGTCGTTTCAAATTCGATACTGGAAATAAAACGACGTGTCCTTGATCGCTTTTTACTTTTCAGGTCAAAGACACTAACTATGAAAATATCCTTGGTCGCAAGATCAAGCGGTTCTCATAGGTATTATTTTATACTTTTTCGGGCTTAGGAGACACAAACTTACGAAAAAGTCTAATCTGGAGTCTTCTAAGTTTTTCAGACTCTCTAAATATGAAAAACGCCGAGTTTCTCCTATACTGGACTCGTTAAAATTTCACAGTAAAGGACCTGTTCTATTACAAACAGGAACGGACCACTCCTTCTTAGGGTTCGCATCAAAAACTAAGTTGGACTCATCCGAAGGATGAGCTTACAAACAAGCATATGTTATCCTCCTCAAGCTTGTAAAAAAATAAAGAGGTACTTGCCAGAAATGGTGGGGGAAAAATGAGAAGAATGAGCCTATTTGATATCTTTTTGTCTCAAGAAAACCTTACTACCACTCTTGAACACGACACTTGTTCGTTCACCTGGGTTGGGAAATCCTTTACCTCACAGTTGACCGAAATCACTTGACATTTTTAGCCGGGTTATGGGAATCAACTTTGAGTCATTTATCACCAAACCATCTGTCGTGTCGTTATGTGTTCAAGAGATCTGAAACAAAACATTCAACTGCAAAATACCTATCATTCATCATCATTGAGTCAGTCCTTACAGCTATATTTCTTCAACTTGAACTATGATTTCGCATTGTGGGCTTCCCTGCGACGAGTCGCTTTCTATCGACATCAGCACATTATCTATAAAGTTGACTTAGGAATCGTCAGTACCTTGGAGTCTGCATGCATCAATGGCAGGTTTCTCGCCTTCGACGTCAGTTTTCATCATTGACTTGCGATCGAAGGATTCCATGAAATGTTCGACACCGATTCATTCATTAACATCTCATGGACTGTACTGGGTACTTTGAGAAGCATTGACATTACTGGTGGTCTCTACCACACTTGTTAACAGTTTACATCATTGACTGGTAATCAAGTGGTTTCTACCATGTTTGACATCAACTCATTCATTCACATGGCTAGAATCGTACCAATTCGGGGAACAGAAATGAAGACCCTGGATCTAGTTTCCACCATCCAGGCTGCGATGAGTTTTGTATTCATTATGTTGTAGACCAATCATAAATAGATGGCTGCGTCCATACTGTGTCTACAAAAGTCTATGATTATGATGTATTATGAAATCATTCTTGTACCAAAATAGTTAGTCCAATAGTTAAAGTTTTTTGATCTGAGTATGGGAATGCCTACCTCAGTATGATATGATATTTTACATGTATTTTGTGTTGAAAATTGCAGGTTCTGACCAGGCTCTCCACGAGATAATCCTTGAAATGATAAAGTACTTCACCCTTCCTAGATGATATAAAACCCTTATCTATTACAGGCTTCACACTTTAGGGGGCAATCTGTTACACTAAAATTTGTCACCATGACTATCTGCAGTTAATATGGCTCCATCAATAGTCATATTATCCTCCTTGTCAAGCCTGATACCTCTTCTCTCCATGTCAAACTTCAAGAAAGAGTAAAAGTCATTAAAAATCATGTTTATCTCTGGGTATGCAGGTTCTCTCTACCTTGCCTGCATGTATGCATCCCAAGCTCATTGTACCTCTGTACTTGTACACTCTGTAAGTCAAGGGATGGGTGCGTACTCCTGTAAAGGTCTAAAGGCACCAGTTTCATCTTAAAAAAGTTACTTGTGTTCACTTCTAGAGGATTCTATAAGATTTTTTGATGTGTATTGAACGCCTCTAGATGGTTCATGCATCCCTATGATAGAGGAACTTATCCCATCCAGAGAGGAACTACCCCATCCAAAAGAGGGAGTATCCCATTGATGTTGGACCTGAATAACTTCCTCTAGAACACTATAAATACAGGCATTGGGCCAAAGGAGGGGAGGTTGAAAGCTGAACATTCCAAAGGGTAGATGCTGCCGGAATTAGGACTTCCTTGTAGAAGCTTGTGAGGAGAGATTCCCATCCTTTCTTGTTTCATTTGGAAGTGGGTGAGCTTGTCAAAGTAGAGGAAAACTCTTGCTGGACCCTGGGAGGAACTTGCACAACACCAAGGCTGAGGTTGTAATGGTTTCTTTTGTTTGCTATTAATACAGATAAGTCCATTCTTCTCAATGATTTGTTGTTAATGAATTGTTTCATATACTCCTTGGTATATATGTTGAATATGTTTTGTTTTATGAGATATTCAGGTGTTATGTAATCGTTTGATTGTTAGTGTATGCAGGTTTCGAGGTGAAGGAGGAGCTCATCTGGATCGACGAGGCTAGACTACTACAACAGCGTTGGACTACAGGTAATATAGAAAACACTTGGTTTCTCATATGATAATGCATGTTTAGAGAAGGGTTGCTCTTAATTGTCTTGTTTGTCACTAGAAAGTCTTAGGCTTCTAGGGAGGTTGGTTTTGTCCGCAATATTAACTCTTTCCGCATGACAAGAGGAAACACATGTTCATCGTAAGAATAATAAAACATAAGCAACCATGATTGATACTTTGGAAGCTACCCCTTTTGGAATCACATCTGAAGTTAATAAACCAAAACCATAACTTCCCATAAGTACTAAACCCAAAACTACATCCTTACAAATTGGTGAGTCTCATGTAATCGATACTAAAGCTCTTGAAACATTATAACTTGATGTCATTAAATTTGAATCTCTAGGTTCAGATACTTTAAAACCTAAGGAACATCAGATATTTGAATCAACTACTTCAAGGACTTCTTCCTCTCTTCCTTTCCTTTGTCTCAACCGCAACCTATATATTTCGGCTTGACGGAGAACAAATTCCACCTAGTATTTTGAGTATTAATGAAATTATTGAAGAAGTGTCTTGACCTTCATCTCCAGTCCATCTAAGAGGGACTTCTATTTACCAAGATCATTCTCTTTCTACCCCTCATACTTATATTTGAGCTCCTTCACCTTGGTCTCTCCATTTAAGTTCACCTTTGAACATCCCTCAGAAAATTCCTCTGATAAGCTTAATCATGACTGAGTCAACGATAGTTTCTCAACCTATTTATGCTATCATGAATGAATTGACTAAAGTTGTAGAAACTCCTATGTTTGTAACTTCACTAGTAACTCATTTTTATGGTGGAACATTAGTGCCACCTAGCCACCAGTCATTGCCTCGAACCTTTTATGATGCGTCAACTATTCCGTGGACTTGTCCTTTTCCATCTTCATCTGTAAATCCATATGCAACCTCCTTAATTATCACCTCACAAGCTATTCCACCTATTTCACCCTAACATCTCTTGGAGCATCCATATGGTCCATTTCTTAATGGATTGAGACATCTACAATAGTTTACTCCATCCTATACTGGGTACCCTCCTCTTGGGGGAAGTTGCCTACATATACTCATTATCCTCCTATAAGGGAGAAATATGTGTTGAAATGTTCCCATCTCTTCATCAAATGCTACAAGTTGGTTCTCCTTCCTAATTAATTGATCTTCCTACATGTACTCCATTTCTAGGAATGGTTGTTAATCCTTGGCATCCTATGTTTCCCGTTTAACCTGGTTTCGTCTTAAATCAAATGTTGGACTCTAAAACTATTTCGAATATGCCTCAGGTTCATGCTTATCAATATGTGCAATGCATACCTCAACTTTCCCAAGTTACACCTCAAATGAGTCAACCTATTTAGCCTCTATCCCAAATTCAACCTATTCCAATGGTACCTGGGACTTCTCAAATACCATCTACCCGACCGCTTTAGGGTGCATTATAGACTCCACCTCTTGGTTAGTTTATGCCTTAGATTCAAGTAAAATAACTTGTGCATGACATGAAACATGTACCAACTAGTCAACCCCATATTGGGATTATCCAAAATCCATTCGGTCGACCACTCCAAGGAATTCCACAAATTGTTGCTGGTCAAAATACTATACCACAAATGCCTTATCAGGGCTAGTACATCCAAACGCAACCCTTCCAACCTTACCAAGTTTTTCATTGAATTGGAAAACTTGGTTAAGGCTATCCTAGTTATCAAAATCCTCTTTATCCTGGAATTCAAATACAAGTTGCTCAACCCATTTCGCCATACCCTTCATACCCTCCACCACTGGCTAGTCATTATCCACAAGGTCAACCTCCATAGATAGAATTTAATAGATAGTTTCATTTTGCTTTAATGATTTAGTTAGCATATTTATCCCAACTCATGAATGATCCCATTTTTCATTCTCCTTGGTGGTCATCCATTCCTACCAAATTCCCGAGTGACATTCAAAGATTTAATAGAAATCCTAGAGAATACCCATACACTCACATTGTGAACTATCATTTATGGTGTTCATCCAACTCCTTAAATGATTATCCCATTCGTTTATCAATTTTTAGAGAACTCTTACTGCTAGGTGAACTAAGTGGTATGTTGAACTACAAATAGATTTACACAACAACTTCAATGCCTTGGAAAGTACGTTCCTAACCCATTTCCAATTTCCTATTCATTACAAAAGTGGAATCATATTTTGACCTCCTTGAAGTAGTCTAATTCCACTCATATATCTGATCATATGCATGAGTGGAGGTGCCGATGATGATTGGTCAAAACTTATGCTCCTGATTTGTTATTGGTAGAGTGGTTCGTTGAATACCTCTTGTCTACTATAAATGAGGAGGTTTCCAAGGGAGTAGTTGTTAATAAATATTAAATAATTGATTGTGCTAAATATCTATTTTTTATTTATACTCAATAGAGCATTCTCTATGACAAGATACACAATTCTCTGTGACCTCAGCATACTGTTCCACCTAGTCTCCCCTCGAAGGAATCAAACATTATTGATGGCGTGTAGGTTCCATTAACAAACAGTGGAAAATAAAATATTCTAATCAATCTAATTAAAAACCTTCTCCCACTGTGACCAATCAAAACCATTCCAATCTTGCTCCTGTGATTATTTATGAGATAAACATTGTTCAATCCAATAAGGGAAAATCTTAGCAACTTGGAAGTAACAAAAAGGGTAAAAGAAATAATAAAAATGAGAAACCTCCACAGTAATAATAGAAGAATTAGTCTTCTAATGAGAATCAAAAGCCTCGCTGCCCATGTCTTATCTATAATGATGAACACTTCATGAAAGACTATCTAGATCATATAGAGATCAATATATTTTTAAATGTTGTGTAAACTGCACCTAGCAGTTTGACAGACCCTTTCCCAAACCAGGAGATAAATATAGTTGCGCAAAATCCATATTCCTCTTCCCAGGTGAGGGTGTTAAACTATGTTAGCAACAAGAATGGTGTCTTGGTGGCTACAGGGAACAAGGAATATGGAAACCCAAATAATTCACCTTGAATGTCTTATGATTAGCCTTCTATCTCTACTCAAACTACATTTGGTTCTCTCTAGATAATGAAATTAATTGTTGAATTACCTATCAAACCTCCTAAAGGGATGATTAATAAGTCATCATGTAATCGTCATGCGATAGTTGCAAACAATTCAAACATATTTGAGGATTTAACTCATACTCCTTTAGCTATGTCAACACTTGAGGTGTTGCAAATTTGTCATACCCAAAAGAAACCTTTACTAGTAGTTACTGGAAGAGTAGATTTTTGATATTCGAATCTTGTTGTATTTAATTGGAAGAACCATACTCCTAAAACTCGACCAGAGTTAAACTTCATGATTCAATCCATAATTAGAGGTAAGATTATCCATCACACAATTGTAGATGAAGGTGATTCAACTCGCATCATCTTGCTTTCATGTTGGAAATCCATTGGTTCTTCACAACTTAATCAATCACTTTCCACTCTCAAAGATTTTTATGGGAGAGGATTTAAACGTTATGGGATCCTGAATTCCTTACAAGTAGAATTAGCTTGAAACATTGTCTCAACAGAGGTAAAATTCATTAATGTACCTTTGGATTATAACCTCTTTCTAGGAAAACGTGGGTTTATGCCATGACAATCGTGGTCTAAACCTATTTTAGGATGATTTCTTTCCCTCACAACGGGGCATTGTGGCCATATATTATAAGGGCTTCACTCAATTAACCTATGACATATCACATGGGTTTATGTCATACTAAACAATACCCCTAATTTGACTACATATTGGAAAATACCTCTAAAAATCACATTATTTAATCCCCTAAAAGTACAAACCTAATACACCTTCCCAATTAAAAAACCACTACTTTTACTAGGTATTGTAGGTATCCATTTTCTCATTAACATTTTTTATACCCCTTTATAAGTTTTCATTAACTTTGGGCTCCATTTTTTATACCTTCCAATATAAAAACCCTTTACCCCCTATATAGCCCCCAATATATTATGTCATTTTTTCCTCAATAAACATCCCCCAATATGAACCCACGTGCTATGATCTTTCTCCCATAGTGAAGCCCCTGTGCCATATATCAATTTCCTTTTTCTCCTCTTATTCCTAAATCACAAAGAATATTCAACTTTTAGGTGAATCCCCACAACCTTATCAACATTTTCGGATATGATATCTTAAAGGTTCATCCTTAATCAAAAATTGTATGCTCCCTTCTTCTGACATTTCCAATTCGGTTGCCCCTATCAATATGATTTTCTCTTATACTATTCCATCTAATCCCTGGATAGCACCTATCAACTCTAACATTAACTCATTCAACAATCCTATGTTGCTTTGTCCCATTGAGCTAGAGTATGACGCCATTTACTTGTCTTGTTCAAAAAATCCTAATACTGTTGCCTTAGTAAATTGTGTTGATAATTTCCCAATTCTAACCCTTTAAATGACATATTTTCCATGAATGAAAGTATCATGGAGATCATGATGCTAGACAAAACCCCATGGGATGATAATGATCATCGATCCCCATTGCATGAAATTATTGAGAACAATCTTGAAGAATATTATTCACCCAACATTATTGAGTCATTTCAGGGTTCTATCTATGTTCATGAGGTAATTTCCAAGAAGAATATAGGAAATATTGAGGATACCATATCCTTCGTTATTTCTAACAAACCTCGAGATGCTGAAATTGTACATATTGGTGCATCTTGTTCTCTCAATAAGATTAATATTTATAAGGACCTCTTTCAAGAATTTTATGATGTTTTTGCTTTGATATATGAAGAAATTTCAAGCATAGAATACAAACATTGTGGTGCATGATATTAAAACCTATTTGGGTGTTAAACTTATTCAACAATGTTTACGTCGAGTTCACCCGAAGTAAGTTGTTTCCATCAAAGAAGAAGTTGAAAAACTTTTGTGTGATTTTTTTATCTATCTTGTTCCTCTAACTGAATCGGTTTCAAATATTGTTCCCATTATGAATAAACATGTTACGATTAAAGTATGCATTGATTATAGGGATAGTAATCGCACTTGTCCCAAGGACAACTACGCAAGCCCTTTTATCAACCAAATTGTTGACCATTGTGCTGGAAGTGAAAATTTTTCATTGATGGATTAATTTTATGGTTATAATCAAATCAACATTCTACCATTGGACCAACATGAGATTGTCTTTATTTTTCCATCGGTTATGTTTTCCTATCGCAAACATTCTTTTGGTTTGAAGAATGTTGGGACAATTTTCCAAGGGGAAATGAACTATGCTTTCCATGGTATCAAGCATATAGTGCGACCCTATTTCAATGATTTTCATGCCCACTCTAAACGTTATGAAAACCATCCCATGCATCTCAAAGTGATCTTCCTACATTGTTTATATTATGATATAAGGTTAAACCCACACAAATGTGTAGTTTGTGTCCAATCTAGTCAAGTTCTAGGATTCGTAGTGTTTATAAGCAGGATGCACATTGATCCTATGAAAGTCCAAGCAATCATTTATTTTTTTGCTCCCTCATCACTTGTTGAGTTACAATTCCTTAAAGGGAAGGAAAACCCTCTACCAAGATTCATTTCTTACTATGAAAATATTTCGAAAGGATTTACTCACTTACTAGAACAAGGGGTTCCCTTCCATTGGGATCAAACTACTTAAAAAGCTTTTGATCCTCTGAAAGATGTTTTAGCTCGAGCATCTGTGTTCTATTCCCCTACCTATTAAAGAGACTATTTCCTCTATTTAGCTCCAGTAGTTACCACCATCACAATGGTGTTGGTACAAGAAAATGATATAGGAGACAAACATGCCACATATTACTTGCACCGAAACCTAATTGAGAAAGAAGCCATGTATTCACATGTTGAAAAGTAAGGTTTGGTAGCTGTACAGGTTACCAAGAAATTTCACCACTATATCTTTCTTTTGAAGAATATTGTACTCTTTTATTACAACCATATGACTTAGATTTTGTCATGTTAATTACTAGGGGGAAAGTAATCAAAGTGGATATTTATCCTCTAAGAGTTTGATTTGGAATTCATCAAGTCCAAATCAAAGAAATATTTAGTCTTCACTGAACTGATTTGTGACCTTCCCTCATCCGAGTAAGAATAAACAACTGGTGATTCTATTCTAGTTGAAAAAAAATTCCTAGTTGATTCTTTCGATCCCTAGTATGGAGATATCATATTTTATCTCCAGACCCAAACTTTTTGACCGAATACTACTCATTCTGATCAACATTGAATCTAATTCCAGGCTCACCAATACATCATAATTGGTGTCACTCTTTGTCATTGTGGCGTTGATTCGATATGTTGATTCTATGTTACTCATGAGGAGGCCAAGAAAGCCTTGAATGATTGTGCTGTTGGAGTATGCAGTAGACATATGTATGGCTATGAAATAGCCTAAAATATCCTACTTGTTGGTTATTTTTGGTTGACAATGTTTTGCGATTGTAGTATGGAAATCTATCAATGTCATTCATGTCAGATTTATAATATGAAATCTTATGCTTCACCTGCTCCTATGCATCCATTTATTTCTATTAGACCCTTTTCCAAATGGGGCATTAACTTCATGACATGTAACCCTCGTTTGGTCGAGTGGCATGTCTACGTTATTGTTTTTGTAGACTACTTTCCTAAATGGGTTGAAGTGATGCCTATGTTTGAAAACAATGGAAAATTTGCTTCATTGTTCCTTTTCAAGAATGTTATTGCTAGATTTTGTGTGCCCCAAGCCATTGTTACAGACCATGGTAAACGTTTTTTAAATTACATGATGTCTGAACTCACATCCAAGTTGGGCATTCAACATAATATCTCAACTCCCTGTTAGCCAAAACCTAATGGGTAAGTAGAAGCCATTAATAATGTTTTCGAAACAATGCTTCAGTGCATGGTAGGTATTCATAACATAAATTGGACAACTATTATTTTATTTTATTTTATTTATGGGCATACCAAACATCTATCTAAAAAATGACTAGATTGACACTATTTTAGTTTATGTATGGTCTATGATAAGTTCGCTTGGTTGAGTGTAAGATTCCATCCTTAAAGCTAGCCATCAAGCTTCTTCCCACAGATTTCACAAAAGAAGAATTTATTTTGCATCTAGCCTACCTAGATGAGACTCGACATGACACTACAATGGCCAATCGGGCTTAGAAGAAATGTGTCAAAGCAAAAATTGACCAGAATGTTAAACATCATTCCTTCTTCGAAGATGACGCAGTCCTTTTATACGACCAAGAAGTTGAAAAAATAAGAGTTGGGAAGTTCTAACCATTATGCTTAGGTCTGTATATAGTCAAGCATGTACTACCAAAAGGGGCCTATGAAATAGTTGAATTTGATGGAATTAATTTGGTGAAACCTTGACATGGTTTGTACCTAAAAATAACTATGCTTAGATTTCGCTTGCATAATCATTGTGTACATATTGTATACATTTTTTACTATGCTTACAGTGTGGTTTTCTAAAAATTTTCTACCACCTCTTCTCATTGTGAATTTCATTTTATTTGAAAATGTCGGCATTCCCTCAACTATATGTTGGTTATGTTGATGGAACTAATCATAGTACTTGGAACCTTTCTTCTGCAATGTGGGAAATATATGCTCCCGATGATGAGTTATCAAGCCTACAAGAGATTCTTATCGGTCACTCAACTAATAATATTGTTGAATATAAAAAAGTGATTGAATTATTATATCGTGTTATTTCACATGGATTTTTCCATTTAATTGTGAGAGTCGATTCACAACTTTTGGGACAACATTTAAATAACATCTATTCAGTCAAAAGTTCAAAGTTATTATGCATGCTTTTAAGGGTTCACCTCTTTGAACGATATTTTGATTACATCCAATATGAACATGTTCCTAGGAGTCATAATACATTAGAAGATAGATTACTTAATTATGTATTGGACAAACATTTGCAACACATGTAAATACACAAATCGTAATCATACATTATGTAAGAGAGTAGAAAAAATAGAACACATCGATGGAGAGAAAACTGTATATAATGTTTTGTTTTATAAAAATTGTGTCCGAGACACACATGGACACGTGACCTATAATATCAAAATACATGTAGAAAAAAATGTTTGTAAAACCTCCTAGGGGATTAATCCCTATGATTCTCTTGCTAACATATAATCACCTGAGCAATCCATAGTTTCTCAAAGGTTTAATTTTTGTTGGGTGTTTGGTAGCAACCACATGTTTAGCCATTTCAAAGCCATTTCTCTCCAGTTAATGTCTACAAAATGATAAAACACATAATTTCAACAATTTGAGAAGTTTTGAGAGAAAAATTAATAAAAGACTAAATTCTTCAAAACTCTTTGTGCCCATCACACTACCCCTTATCGGATAGAGTAACCCATCACACTCACCCCCAGTAGTGATTGCACTAGTTTGCCCTTTCTAGTGTTATTTCTATTTACCCATTGAACCTCATGATTTAGGGAGGGTGCAATGGGCTAAGGGAAATTTTATAAACCTAAAATGTCACAAAATTCTCTTAAAAACACATCAAACAAGAAATGGGAACCTTGAAAATGAAGAGAAATAATAGATCTCTTACTTGGAACTAACGGTACTGAAAATGGTTGACCAGATTAGTCGCAATAAGCTGCTGAATGTTAAAGGTTTAAATGCACTCGTATCTCACTTGTAGTGGTACAAATGAAAAATGGTAAAAAGTGAATTACATTTTTACATTTTATGGTTGAATTGGTAATTATTTCAATATATTTGATAATTTTAACATAATTTTTTACCAATTATCATATATATATATAATATATTATAATATAATATAATTATATACTATATTATAATATTATAATATATATATATATATATATATATATAATAATAATATATATATATATATAATACTATATATTAGAAGCTCAAAAGCTAATTGAAGGATTTAATGAAGATAATAGTTCACATACAATTCATTTTGACAAATGAGTATAATTTTATCTCTTCTTCAGGCTCATTAAACCTATAAAAAAGGAGCCCCCTGGAGTCCTCTTTCATCTCTTCTCAAACTTCCAAAGCATGAAAAGAATTTCGAGAACTTTTCTTTTGGAACATGTTAAACTAAATGAAAAGATGTCTTCCTAGTATAAGTTTAATCTTTTTTTTGAAGAGGATGGACTATTTATGAAAAAGGAATACTTTAGCTGAACTTGATAAAGAGGTTCTCATGAATATCGCTTTCTGCCTTTCCAGACTCAAGATACTAAATTCATGAAAATGAACCTTTGGAGTTTTTTTTCACCTATTTTTCAAACCCTCTAAACATCAAAAAAGGAGTCGAGTTATGCCTTTGCTTCACTTGTAAAATTATTGAAAAGTGATGGAGTCGTTAAATATGATGATATCAAACTACTCCTTCTGAGAGTTTGTTAAAAATAATAAAAAGTATTCATATGAAGCATGAACTTATAGATCAATCATATGTTATCCTCCTCAAACTTGTAAAAAAGAAATATGTGCTAGCCATAAATGGTTTCGAGGTTGGGAAAACTAGGAATTTTACCTATTCATGGTAGTGAGTCTCTCTTCAGCATGACACTCTTTCACTTAATCTCCGTGTCTTCTTTAGGTTGGGTAATATTCTTCCATCACTATTGATCATGCCTTCACCATAGGTCTTTGAGTCAATGCTACCAAATCCATTCATTGTTGCTGATATTTTCAAGAGAAATTCTACCCTCAGTTGACATATGTTACAATACCTTAAGCCTTACTTCATGTCTACCTCTCTTGAATCCATTTTCATTGTTACATTATGTCTCGAATCTTGATACCCATTTCATTTTGTTGATGGGGAATACCTTAAGGTCCTCTTATGATGGGTCACTTCCTGTCGACAAAAACACATTATCCATGAAGTTGACTTAGAAACTCCCTTCAATGCCTTGGAACTTGCATACTTCAATGGTAGGTTTCCTCTCTTTTGGTGATAGGTTCTCATCATTTTCCTTCGATTGAAAGATTATATGTAGTGTTCAAATTTAGCTCATTCATTAATACCTCATAGATTACACTATGGTACCTTGAGGGCCATTATCATTATCGGTGGTTTCTCTCACATCTTTTAATATCTTACATCATTGCTTGTTAATCAGATGATGTATACGATGTTCAACGACGATCCATTTATTCACATGGTTAGACTCATACTATTGAGTGACAAGGTAGAAGACCCTAGATCTAGTTCCATCCATTTGAGTTTCTCTTTCAGGATTCATACTGGATCACAAGGTATGATGGTGATGATCATTCAGAAAGTCATCCAAGCATGGGTCCACCATATTCCACGAGTGGACATGACTTTAATTATTTTACATGTAATTTTGGCTTATAATTTGAGTGTGGGTATTTCTACCTCACTATTGATATCATGATGATTATGTATTGTAATAGATGATGATCTCAACAAACCAACTATTGATCTATACTTTTCCTAGGGCAAAGCACTTCAGTCCTTAACCACTGCTTCTGACTTTGTACTTAAGTTGGGAAATATTTTACAGGTCATTTTGTCACACATGCTCAAATGGACTAAGAACTAGCTCAATAAACATCCTTGACACCTTACAATCATCCCTTTGCAAATTCTTAAACATTATCTCTCTAAAAATTCCAAGAATTTTAGGTTTATCAGCTTAAAAACCCATTTTTAGACCCATCACACCTTGTTTACTATGCAACCTACACTGTTGCATGTTGCATAATTAAGAAATTGTGCTAGCCTTTGCTATAGGTGCGATTGTTTTATGATTTTAAGAAAAAATAAAAATTACAAAATTTTTCTTTTGAGAAGCTTCTAAGTTGGTTTTATCCATGATAATTGCTTGAGATCTTGAATTGCTACTCTAGAGGTATTATCTCTTATCCCTAGATATTATCCTACTTTATATCTGGATCTTGACTTTTGCAAACTCTTAGTTATGCCCTGATATTGTTTCGTTTACCTAAGAATCCATTACCATCCTTAACTTGTGATTTAAGGCTTACCTTATGGCTAGGGAAGTACAATTTTGGTTGGAGACATCTACTTAGTCAATGACTGCAAAGGGTCGTAATGTTCTCCTACATTTGATTAATACAAAAATATGTTTTTCCTATACATGTGTCTATTTAATGCATATATATTTCAATGGCTTATTGGCTCATTGATTAAAGATATTAGTCAACACTATGTATATCTTTTAGTTCTCTTTCTTGTTGTAATTATTTTGTAGGTCCCATTTATAGTAATTGGAGCTAGAGCTAAAGAAAACAAGCCAAGAGAAGAGGAGGACTTGCATTGGACACTAGGTAGACCTTCTTGTCCATTTTCTAATTTTGCTAAGGAAAACACGAGATTTTTCTTTTTTTTGTTTGTATATTAAACCACTAGATCTAGGGGATTCACTTATGTCCTCATAAGATAATTTTCCATAAAACAATACCATTGATTATTATTATAAATATTTTCACTAAAAAAATTGCATTTAGAGTGGTGCACATTAATATACAATGTCGCAGTATCCATTTTCTATTTTTTAGAAACTTTGACCTTGTACATTGCAATTATCGTGATTTCTTAAATCGACTATTCATTGAAAAATCAACATATATATTATAACAATTTTCATATAAATTAAATTTTTATTAGTGCATTTGTATATGATGTTGGATTAATTTGTTATATCACCATATTTCACATATCGTCGTTATAATATTTACTCATCCATATATTTAAAGAATGGTGCAACATTTAACACATTGACATTGTGCAAAGAAATAGAATAAAACCAAATATATTTTATTGTGTATGAATACGAGATTCTTTGTCATGCAAAATGGGATATTTATTCGAAACCCCTCATCTTTCAATTGGGACACTATTTTCATTATATTAAACAAAATATTTGATTTTCACAGACAATTATTTCAAAAAATACAATGACTTGCATTGATATCCAAATAGATCATCATTCATCGTTGGAACTGTTTTTAGTACTGCTTGATCTACTTCCATGACTTGGGTTATTTGAATGGATGTTTTGTTTATTTCATTGACTTCTTGAATCTTCTTCTTCTTACATCTGCAAACATAAAAATAAAGTGTAATGAGTGTATCACCATTGGTGAAAATAATGAAAATTGAAATAAATAATATACATCATGTAAATTGAATAAAAATGTACCATAGCAAGAAGTGACTCGTGAACTATACAAATGGTTTCAAAACCAAGTCTCGTGCCTTGTTACAACAACTATTCAGTTGGTGTAGTTTCATACTTTGTTTCTTGCAATTTCTATATCCCATAATAAATCATATATTTAATATAAAGGATGTTTTGGTTCTATTAATTATAAAATCAGAGAATTAAATCTGTTGAAAATAATACTCAGAGAGGGGGGGGGGGTGAATTAGTATTATCTCGTCAATTATTCTCTTTTTCAAACCCAGAACATATACACTACTTCAGTTAGAGAAAACCGCGTATATATGCAACTACAGATAAGGAAACCTGCATATACCATACAGAATTATAATTTAAAATATTCTACAGATGTTGAACATTAATCTGTGCATTAGGATCATATAAATAGTAACCAGGATCAGAAAAATAGAGTAGAAGACAATCACACACAAGAACATAAGATATAAGGTGGAAACCCAATGTGGGTGAAAACCACACACTGTAATATGTCTCTATCTTTTCAATTAGAAACTTCTTTTTACAATGATTCTGTACTGGTGCAGTCCTTTACCAGTACCCAGGCTGCTACCTACAGAGAGCTACAACCCTCTCTCATTTTCTAGCTTCTCCTAGGAGGGAGCTACAACCCCCTTAGTTCTTGTACTAGTTGAGATACTAGTACGCAGGCTGCTACCTGCAGAAGACTACAA
>APFE030516159.1:336084-352921 GCA_000404065.3 Pinus taeda
TCTGAATCTTCCAGCACCCCGTTGAAGGTTCTTGACAAAATTTGATTCTTCCTCTTCTTCTGACATATGTCCTGAGTCATAAGAATCTCCTTTCCCTGAGGACTTGAATGCAGCTTCTCTTCTATCTGATGGTCCCCCTTTCCTCATTTCATAAGCGGTTAGAATTCCCTGTAGTTGTGACATGGTAATTTTATGTAGATTCTCCTCTTCTTCTATTGCACAAACTTTTGATTCAAACTTAGAAGACAAAGATCTCATAACCTTTTCAACCACAACAACCTCTTTTGTTTCTTCACCCAATTTTTTCATACAATTAACAATCTCATTTAGCCACACTTTCATCATTGTACATTCTGAAATTTTCATATTGAATTCTAAGGGTTTGAAGTTTTTCTCTTTTTACCTGTTCATCTCCTTCATAAATTAGAACGATCTTGTCCCATATTTCTTTTGCAATTTTATATTGCATAACCTTGACGAATTTTGACTGAGATAGACATCCTAATAGTGTATTGACAGCCTTTGCATTAGTTTCAAACTGCTTCTTCTCAGCCGGATCTATAGGAGTTGCTAACGAAAAAGTGTACCCTGTATCTATGATATCCCATACTTCTGTACCAAAAGATTGAAGATAGGTTGTAACTCTTACCTTCCAATAGATGAAGTTGTCCCATAAAAAATTGGTGGCCTGATTGATGCTTCTCTCTCGTAGTTGCTCATGATGATAGATCTTCCTTCAAGTGATCAAGCTTCTTCTGAAGGACCCGCTCTGATACCAATTGTTGAAAATAATACTGAGAAGGGGGGGGAGTGAATAAGTATTATTAGGTCAATTATTTTCTTTTTTCAAACCTAGAACACATACGCTACTTCAATTAGAGAAAACTGTGTATATATGCAACTACAGATAAGGAAACCCGCGTATACCATACAGACTTATAATTTAAAATATTCTAGAGGTGTTGAACATTAATTTGTGCATCAGGATCATATAAACAGTAACCAGGAATAGAAAAATAGAGTAGAAGACAATCACATACACGAACACAAGATATAAGGTGGAAACCACCTGCTGCAATAAGTCTCTAACTTTTCAATTAGACACTTCTTTTTACAATGATTCTATGCTAGTGTAGTCCTCTACCACTACGCAGGCTGCTACCTGCAGAGAGCTATAATCCTCTCTCATTTTCCAGCTTCTCCTGGAAGGGAGCTACAACCCCCTTAGTTCTTGTACTAGTTGAGATACTAGTACGCAGATTGCTAACTACAGAAGACTACAACTTTCTCTTCCTACCAGGGACCACGTTTCATAAATTTTCAAACTGGATCCACAAATAACATCAATCAAACATCAATAATTTGTACATCAACCAATCACCTTTTCACACAAAACTAAATCAAAATAAACACTTCTCTGATGACTGTACCCAGATCATAATAATAGTAATCACACCGCACTTCTAAACCCAGAACACTATAGCAATAAACAGAAGCAGCTAGAACATAAATCAAGAGATGTACGTCACTTCACTATTCAGAAACATGTGTACAGATCTATAAATTCCTTCTTTCAAACATTTAGATATTATTTAACCCAGATTATCAGATTTATAGATCAACCGTGCACCACATATCACAGATCAAAATCGTATAGAGATATCACTATTCCAACCTTAAGATTTTGACCCATCAATAGAACTTATCCTTCTCCTTGCACTCAGGTTCCTTCTCCATTCAGATCCAGATCTGCACCATAACCCAATTACAGTATTCCAGATCTAGCACTTTATCAGATATTCAATAATTGAGAAGATGCCTTGCCAAATGATCTCCTTCTTCTTTTATAGCCTTAGGCCTTTCACAATACCACAGACCAAAAACCATAACAATTCAATACCATGGACCCATTACCTGGGATCAACACTTTTGGATGCAATACCACGGACCAAAACCATAGGATCAAAAACTGTCGGAGCAATACCATGAACCAACCATAAGATTTCCCATGTGCGTGCACATTTCTCGTATGAAAGTGCGTGAACTTTTCTCTGCATGAAAGGAACTTTTCTCTCTATGAAAGTGCATGAACTTTTCTCTTCATGAAAGGAACTTTTCTCTTCATGAAAGGAACTTTTCTATGCATGAAAGTGCGTGAACTTTTCTCTGCGTCAAAGGAACTTTTCTTTGCATGAAAGTGCGTGAACGTTTCTCTACATGAAAGGAATTTTTCTCTGCATGAAAGTGCGTGAACTTTTCTCTTCATGAAATGAACCTTTTTTCTGCATGAAAGTCCGTGAACTTTTCTTTACGTGAAAGTCTGTGAATCAAAAAATAACTTTGCTGCACTATAGTTTATCATCTGCGATGAGTGCGTTGCCATCAAGTACAACATATGTATCATAATGCCAAAAAAATCAACATAGAGACTTACAAAATCCACAATTAGTTTTTTATATGCTAACATATACTTAGAACCCGTATTTAACACAGTGTCAATGAGTTCTTCATATGCCTCTTCTTTGCATGTTAGCACCAATTTGAATACATTCAAGTATTGTTACTATAAAAAGAACTTAAAATACAAAAAATAAAATCTTATGGTCTTATAAGGAAATATTAACAATTACTCACAAACTTTGATATCAACCCTTTTCATTCTTCTCGTTTTGTTTTATGTTCTAAATGGGTTCCAATTTGTTTTCTTTTTTCAAAAAAAAAAACTTGAAAACTAATATTTAATGCTAAATTATTTGTTTATATGTACCTAATAGAAAATATTCTATAGCTACATATATTTGAAGCGCGTTGTTATTGTTGAGATTGCTCCTCTCGTGATGCAATTATATCCATTTTTTTGAACATTCCTTGTACACTTTTTTGGATGTTCCTACTAGTGTGTTTTGTATACCATCTCATTGACCCTTTAGGATTTTCATCATCTTCCTAAAAATGTAGTAAACTAATTTTATATCGATATACGAGAACTAATTAATATTAATAAATGAATTCTTTGTTGTAATACATACATATAATTCTAGAAATGAATTTTAATTAAGAATATTACTTTTTGAATGATTATTTTTTGTTGTTGTATGATTTTTCTATTGCACGTTTGATAGGTCTCATTGACCATTTCTCTGGAAACACTTCCTGTAGTGTTACTATTACTTGGTACTTGGAATCATTGGATTAATTTTTTTATTGTAAGTGGAAAGTACATCTATACATTTGTTCCACTATATCCCTCATAGTTTTTCAAAAAAAATCCCCCTTTTATTAACCTTCAACACAACTCCAAATGAGCTAAGGACCATTTCATCATCATTTACATGTTCTATAATTTTTTTCTCTTAGAATAACATTTTTTTCCTCCGTTGTTGGTTTCTATAGACAATTACGCATATGTTTATTGATAGTTTTTTGAAAGATGTTATATAATATTATTAGTATATATTAAATGAACATTCAAAGAAAAAACTAATATTTAATGTCTTTTTTCATTCACCTGATTCATCCTTTTGAATTTTTTTTATTAGGATTTTATGCTCTTCTACACTTATATCAAACACAATCTTATCGAGCTTCCTCAATTTGTGGCTCTACATGACACACACTAAACAATAAATAATAATTAAACTTAGATATAATTCAAACATATCAATTTCCTAAATAATTTACAAAGAACTTGTCTTTTCTACTTTTTCGGATGTGCTGTCATTGTGTCAATCAGTGTTTTTGCTACTTGACAACTTCTCAGACATTTTTTTATGAATCTAAAAATTGTACCATTAGATACATAAGCCATTAAATATATTTTATAAATCACTCACATAACTTTCAATGAAAATTTTCCATGGAAACTAGTGCATTTAATTTAGTTAATGCACCGGGTGTTTAATTATTATGCACTCACATTGAAAAATAATTTTTTAAGAGAACCTTAAATTATAACAGTGTGATATGTAATGATAAAAACACCACCATCACAGTAAAAATTAAAAACAATAAAATAAACACTTATTTTTTTACTTAATGGTGATAATTGTCATAGGTGTTCCAATGATTTATATAAAACATGAGGCATTGGTACATTATAATTTAATAAACAAATCGAGTGACAAGAAAAATATTTTTTTAAATGAAGAAAGAAATAAAAACATGTTCTTTTACTTAATGGTGTAATTTTTCATAGGCATCCCAATGTGTTATATCAAACATGAAGCATGGGTTCCTTTTTTAAAACATAGCACACCTAAAAAAAATAGGCAAGGCCGATAGGGTTTCGATCCCATTCAACTACTAGTCCCCATCCTTTACATATGAAACAACTTATACATAGTAATACACAAACCCCTAAAATATAAAAACCCTAAAATGAAAATCCCTAATTGTGAAGTGGTAGAGAGAGTTAAATCCTGAGGTGAAATTTTATGGTCACATAAGAAAGAATAAACAAGGGTGTAAGGTAGACATTTGTTTTTGTAAGTAAATCTAAATAGCAACAAAGATTGTAAAACAAATATTAGTAAAATCAATAGTAAAATTTCTACTATGCAGGGATTTCAGTGGGTCACCATACCTTTGAAATTTATATCTTCGGGATGGTTGATCTATTGTTCCAAAGTATTTTCCTGCTCCATAGTGCTCCCAATATGCATGTCTTGTAAATCTCTCTTCTAATTAAATCTAACTGAAATTGCATATTTTTTTTATTAAAATCAATCTTAAAATTCAACAATTTTACTATGTAGGGTATTGAGTGAATCACCATACCTTTCCAATTATGATCTTATGAATAATTCTGTTGTTCCAAATTATTTTGCTACTCCACAATGATCCCAATATGTCACTCTTGCAAATCTCTCCCTTGAAATTTTGGGAAAAGTAATGAAATGATGAGTAAATTCTTATTACTTAAAAGACTTTATGAAATTAGATTTTGAAAAATCATTTACCACTCATTTTTCAATTTGAAAAAAACAAATGTATGTGCTTTTTGTTTCACTTTTTTTCTGAACGTAGGTGCATTTCGAAAGAAAATGCATCATTGCATTTTTCTGTAAAGCACACTAGTTAAGACAATTTTTTGGTGCACTAAATTTTTGTAACATATGTATATCATAGAATTCCATTTTTTTATTTTTGAAATCCTAGAAACTGGCATAGTTGTTATTTTAAAACCCTAGTGTAGTTACTAGTGAAATGCATCGATGCGTTAAATTATATAATAGAATTGATATGATAGAATTCCTTTTTTAATTTTGAAATACTAGAAACTGGCGCTATTATTATTTTAATGCATGGACACAATTTTTAAAGAAATGCATCAGTGCAATTACTGCTACAAGGGCCTGATATGATGGAATTTCCTTTTTATTTTAAAAATCCCTTAAATTGGTGAGGTTATTACATCAATGCGTCAATGTTGCTATTATTGAACAATCGGTGAATTGATGTTTACAAGAGAACCAATATAATTTAGCATTTATATGAATTATTATTTTTCACATAAAGTGACATATTCAACTCAAATTATCCTTTAGGATGCATCCACATGAATTACAGTAGTTCATAGTATACATTTTTCACTTAAAGTCACCTTATTATTGAAAAATTGTTTGAAAACTATATTGAAATTCAAATTGTGTTTATATGGTTGTTGAAATTAATTTGAGGTATGTACACAAAAATTAGTTTATGATTTTTCTCAAATGCATGAAGAAAATCTCATAATATCAAATGGCCAATTATTCAGATTCCAACTCACTCCATATTACTAAAATTCCTTCATGGATTTCTTCGTTTCCATCTCCAGTAAGTTCATATTTTATTTATATTTCAATTATCTAATTGATTTTTTTTATCCATGTCAATTTGAATAAAAATGTATCTAAATTTTCAAGATCCTGATTCAGAATCGACCTCAGATGTACAAAATATTCGCCCATTTGAAAAACATCGAAATCTCTTACCATGAGTAGTATACCGCAAGAACTTGGTCGATGAAAATGGACAACCACTTCATCCAAACAATTTGAGCATGGCATCTTCCATCTAAAATATTGGGTTAGCAACGGTGATAATTGTTTGATAGAATGTAATTTCAACAAACAAATTGCATGATTCTTACTAACATCATTAATTTACTAATGTTCAATATTGTTTGAAATTAGGATTCTAGTGATGATGAGTAACCCACCTACCATCTTTAAGAGCACCCAACTACAATTCCAAATCAAGAGAAGGATACATTAAGAGAAAAACTTGGAGAGGAGCGATACAAATAATGGTTGTATCAACCACCTATTCAATTCCCACTACATCCAGATCCACCAATTTGAAATGGCTATAACAATAGTAGTTCTTCATCACAAGTTGGCAATGGAGGAAATCGAATAGAGGTTACATGTATGGATTATTACTAACGAGATATGAATGCCATGGAGGAAATGTTGTTAGATGCATTCCGGAATGATGACCTAGTTGATGATGCTCATATCACTAATACCTTATTCAAAATCGTAAAATTTTCTTCCACCACCCATCTCTTTGGACCTAGAAGCCGATCAAAATATATGCAGTTAGGAACAACAATGTTAATGTATAGCTTGAAAGTAAAGTTTGGCATGTAGAATTTATGCTTCTCAACAATATTTAGGTAATTAATCTTGATCAAATCCCTTATATTTTGAGATGAAATCTTTTCACACAATCAACATTAAAAATGGTGAATTTTATTAATTTTAAATATTGACATTGTACATTTATATTTCCCACAAACTACATGTTATTCAAATATAAGGTTATTTTGAGTGACAATGCCTTTCTTGGTATCTGTCAAGATGCAAATAAGTTGTTGAAAATGTTGGGTGTTGGCTACATATGATATCATGCATGTATGAATGATTCTATGCTATATAGAGGAAAATATGTATACAAGGAGACGTGTTTGAAATGTAGGCATGACCAGTACCATAAATAAATAAAATGGTAAACTACATGGTCTTCATCATAATATATTAAGGTACATGCCTATAATATGAAGGATTCAAAGGCTCTTTCATTGCAAATAATTAGCTATGTTGTAGGGATGGCATGTCTCACACAAAAGTGAGTCAAGAGTTATGTGAATCCCAACAAATTGAATAGAAATGAAGAATATAGAGGATACATGGCCCAAAAAATTCAAGGATTAAGTATGAAGTCTACAACTAAGCATTTCCATGGATGGTGTCAACCCATATTCCCTCCAAAACACCAACTATTTATTTGGCCTATAGTAGTGATCAATAACAATATCTTGCCATGGTTTTCCATGAAGAATGAACAACATATATGGGCTCTAATAGTCCCTAGTAGAATACAAGTGAAAAATATGGATTTCTACCTACAACCATTAGTATATGAATTAAATGAATTATGGGAAGATATACATGTATATGATGTATTAAGACCCATCACAACAGAGAAGAGTTTTACATTTTATGACATATATGCTTACACCATGCATAATTATCCAGGATTAGGAGTTTGTTATGGTAAATTAAAATTTTATTGATTTTTTTATATACATAACAATATTGTTTTGCTTCATATTAATTTAATTTGTTGCAATTATTCTAGTGTTCATGATCACTAACGTGCCTTGTATAATGCAATAAATTTGCAGGTCTTGTAACAAATGGGTATCATGGACGTAAACGTTGTGGAACTTCACTAAATGCTAGGTGGTCTAGACACCTACAAAAGCTAGTGCATCGCTGCTCCAAGTTATTCCTCCCAGAAGAACACCCTTACCGGAGAGAAACATATGGCTTCAATGGTAGACCAGAGAGAACCCAAAGGCCTACAATAATGACACTAGTTGAATTCTTTAGAGCATATGAGAGAGATAATAAGAATCATATTATATAACTATTCAATTCAAATGGGATCCCATGTTTGATAGTCCAACATTTTTCAACGCCTATGTTGAGAAATTTCCCATTGGGATGAAAACGAAATCTATCCCTTATGAGTTCACGTATTGGGAGCATATTAATATTTTCCACTTACTAAATCCCATGCATATATTTAAAAAATTTCCATTCTCTTTATGGAGGCAGATATCATCAAAATAAAATGACACATTAGCTATTAGGAGAGATCTTATTTCTTCAAAAACTAAAAAGAAACATTGACCAAGACAAGAAAGTAAAGGAGAGGTTGGTCTCTCTTGGTCTTTCAAAGAATGTGATGTCATATGGATTTTAAAAAAAATATGATCTTTCTTTGGCAAAGGAAGTTATAATAGATGTGAGGTTGCCCTATTTATATGGTCTTCACTACAGTGTTGCTCCACCATGGAAGACCATTTGTAAGGGTTCAAATCACATGACCATTTGAACCTTCTAAGAGTACATATGTCAAAAACATTATTTTTTTTATTTTTTTTATTACTTTTGTGCAACAGGATAAAACATAATTAATTTTTGTATGTTTTTACTTTTACAGTCTCATTATACTTTTCTCGCCCATGGCTGTGTGAACCATGACTTCCCCTAAGGCCTACGATGTTCCATATCTAAATTATCTGCATTTGTACATTGGATCACATCAGAGGATATTAATATCATTAGAATTCCACGGGGGAATTAAGAGATATAAGAGATTATTTGTGTGTTTTATAAGGAACTAAAAACGAGTTTCATGGAATTGCAGGTTCATTTTCTAATTCACTTATTAGATGTGGTTGAATTAGTTGGGTGGCTTCTTGTCATTATATGTTCTCCTTAGAGAGGTACATGAAAAATTTGAAAATTTGCTTTCAATAAAGGGGAAAAACCGAGGGGTCTACGGAAGAGGGGTAAATATCATGTGAGGCCTTCTATTATTCCATTGATTTCATTAATCATATCAATAATAGACTAGGTGTGAATTTGGGACGATGAAAGGGACGAAGACAAAAGAGAAGGGTAGCTTGTGCAAACGAATGGAAAAAGGTGCATGATAAAGAGTAAGTGACTTATCATTTGTCAAATTTACACACAATAACTATTCACACTGAACATCATAATTAAGGCAATATATTTTAATCTCATATGTACTATATATGTTGATTTGATTCCATCAGTGAATTCTGAAATTGAAACCATCAACAAATTCATTCTTTACAATTTGGAAGTGACACAATCGTCCGTCAAATTGTATGAACAAAAGAGGAGGAAATGGGACAGTGACATGAAAGAATTTAGATAGTTAAATGGTAGAATTGTACCTTATCCTAATCATTTAAAAGAGAATATCCAAATTTCATGCCCTAACTATTGGGTTGCTGACCAAGTTAGAGAGAAATACAGTGCATCTGCTCATTACCTACATGCTAAGGAGGATGCGATAAATACAGATATTGTATTCAACAACTCAATAATAATATCTTTCAATAAATTTTTAACTTCATAATGCACCTTTGTATTGTAATATCTATATTTTATATTTTAATTATGTTTGGGTTATTAGACAGATGACACTTTGATTTTTTTACTCTTTTATAGGTGCATTTTTTCCCATATATGTGGGCACATGGACATTATTTTCGCATGGATGATGTTGATGATGGATGCATGACACACAGCTATGGATTGGAAGTCAAGTTTGAGTAATATACTCATGCCAGCCACCACGATGATAACCTAATACAATAGATGTTAGATTACATTGGAAAGATACAAGAGATCATTGAGATGGACTTTTGTTCATTCCAATGTGGTATTTTTAGGTGCAAGTGGTTGGACACCTTTGATTAGAATAATGTAAAGGAATATCATGAAAGTGGGCTGATATCTATTAATTCTAAAAATATGTGGCATGAAGCTACAGATCCTTTTTCTTTCCCCAAACATTCTTTATGATTTCCCCAAACATTGCAACTAAGTGGTTTTTAACCCTAATGTGTTGGATAGGGATTGGAAGTTCGTATCAAGACATGACCCTAGATCAAAATATATTTTTGAGAACAAAAATGTTATCATTCTAAGAAGGGAAGATAATGAGCATGATGACAATGGAGATTGATACATAGTTATGTTATTTCATCATTTATACTATTGTGGTATGCTTTAATTTCCTTTATTTCCCTAATTATTTTACTTTCATTCGTCTTTTTGGCATTTTATATAATTGGTAAGTTTCACAAATATTGTTTTTTTTATCCAATGGAAACATTTTTACACTTAAAACTAAGTATTTACAATTGTGTAATTTATAATTTAAAAATTAAAATTTGAACATATTTGCTCAATTTGTTTAATTCTAATTTAGAGTAGACTTCTTCTATATACTTTGGATAGACATCACGATGGATCAAAAGATTCAAATTCTAAGCTCAAGTTATCAATTTTGTACTCTTTTGTCATACTTTTGTGACCTCAAACATATATTTCTAATATAAAAAAATTCTACTCTAGATGATGTAAAAGTTCATTTTGAATTCTAAAGGTGAGCACTCCATTACGAATGTTTTTTATAGGTATATTTTTTTAAGATGTCAATCTAGATATACTCATTGTCTCCTTTTTCAAATGGCATTGTGGGTATCAATCTAAAAGAACTCACAAAGTGATATTAAAAAATGAAGCAAAATGATACCTATATCATATATGTCTACTAAAATGCATACTACAACCGCTGTCAAATTTTTCCAATATAGTAAAATAGCCTCCCTTATTTTCAGTATTGAACATATCTCCATAAATATAACTGTTTAAAACATGGTGTACAATATCTATGATCTGATCTCAAATAGGAATGAAACAAATTATAGATATAAACATAAATATAGAGATGTAATATAAAAACACTTCATTTCATTAATAGAGAAATATTGAACTATGCTTACAAATCGAATGGAAATAAGATAGCTCGAGCAATGGTAGCTTATTTTTGAGAAGAGATGTGGCAGCTACATGCCTCTAAAGTATGTTAAAATGAGGCTAAAGGGTCTATTCATTATTGAAAAACATGAGAAAACCATAAACAACCAAAACCTTAACCCTATGAGATGTAACACCAAGCGTTTGTGGCCCCGTTGGGGTTAGTTGGGCAGCCAACTTCACAAGGTCATAACTTGGTCATATTATCTCTGTTTGGTTTGTATGATACCTTGTTCAAAAGGTCTCTCTCTAAGTACTACAATTTTTGCTACAGGCCCTTTCTTACAGCTAGGGGCCCATAGCGGACCTCAAAAAAACATTGTTTAGGCGGTCAAAACTACATCGGAAATTTAGGACTTGAAAAATTGCTAAAAATAGTAAATGATGAAATAAGTAAGGAAAAATATGGAATTGAATGAAGGTTATAGGTGTTATAGGTCGGTGGCCACTAGTATCCACCTGGATCATTCCTCCCCCCTTAGGAAGCAATGGTTCCCATTGCATGCAAAGCCTCCATGAGGTGAAGAAATTTTTGTTGAACCTGGTCCCTAGAGAACCACTTGCCCTGGTGAAGGAGTTGGCCTCCTTTAACAAATCGATATAGTTGTGTCATCTACTGGTGAGTGTTCGTGATCTATGTATCCATGATCTGATCATTTTTGGTTTGTTTCATGCAGTCTGGGTCGAGATATGTTATTGTGAGCTGTTTTGCAACATTAGATGTGTGCAATAATGGTGGGAAGTATGGGCTAAGGTGATCTACATTGAACACAGGGTGTAGAACAATGAATGATGGGATGATGAACTCGAAGGCATTGTCATTGATAGGCTTTTTCATCATGCATGACCCATATCGAAGCGAGTGATGCTTGCAGTGGGGTCCAATGATGCACTCAATCTGTAAATGTAGCCAAACTTTGTTGCCCATCTTGAACTTGTGTAACACTCGATGATGATCATCGTGTTGTTTTCACTTAACATTAGCTTTTTACAATATATCATGGACCTGTTAGAGGATATTTTGAATGCACTCAATGCACTTGTTAATCGTTTCGACTTTGAAATTGATGTGAGCTAAATCTACCTAAGTGGCCGCAAATGGTATCGACACATCCATGGGGCAGAATGGCTAAAATCCTAGCCCTACCTAAAATGGGTTATTTCCTATTGAGTTGTGGAGAGCTCTGTTGTAGTTGTTTTGGACATAAGGGATACTTTCATCCCACATGTGTGGATTCTTTGAGTTGTACATGTGAATAATGTGTACGATCATCCTATAGACAACCTTTGTTTGGCCATCAATTTTGGGATGGAAAGTCATGGAATTATTAAGTTTTTTATCCAAAATCGACCAGACACCAGACCAAAATGCACTAAGGAATCTGCTATCTCGATCTGAGACAATTGACTATGGGATACCAAAGTGTACCCACACTTGCTCAAAGAAGATCTGAGCAGTGGCCCCTACTGTGATAATCTTCCTACAAGCCACCATGGTGACCATCTTAGAGAATCTGTTGAAGACTATGAAAATACAATGATTTTAGTAGAAGGAAGGTTGGGAATGTAATCCATGGAGATAGGTTCCCAAGGCCGACGAGGATTAGGTAAGGGAGTATATAGGCCTTGCTTATTGATGGTTGGTTTGGCAATGGCGTAGACAGTGCATGATCTATTGTACTTCCCAACATATTGACGAAGTTTTGGCCAATAAAAATACTTCTACAATACCACCACTATTTTCTCTACTATGAAATGTCTAGTGACTCGACTGTAGTGTGCCTCCCAAATAATCTTGGCACGCTCACTTGAAGGAACACAGTTGTATCCTAGGTGGTGTAACGCTGCATCTTGATGGTTAAAATTCAAAACTTTCTTCCCTTCGAGTAGTGTCTAGTATGTGTTGTCGAATTCTAGATCACTCTTATAAAGATGTGGCCACCCCAAAGTGTCGTGCCGATAAGAGTAAAGTGAATTGATCAACACCATGACTGGTGGTGAGCTGAGGTAATCAACAACATTATTGGTGCTTCCCTTCTTATACTTAATGTTCAAATCAAACTGTTGCAACTAGGTGGACCATTTCTGATGGTGATTGTTCTATAACTTCCCTTGTGTCTGTATGAACTACAGGGGTCAATCATCTGTGTGGATGGACGTTTCCTTCCCCATAATTTAATGCTTCCATTGGCAGCAGGGCTACATAATGGAATACATTTCTTTTTGATAAGTGGGATACTTTCAAACTATGATAAGCCACTAGATTCCCATGTTGGTTAAGAACTGAACAAATAGCCTAGTTGGAGGCATCTATCTCAATTTCAAATGGTTGTTGTAGGTCTGGTAATGTGAGAATTGGTGCAGAGCAGAGTTGATGCTTCAACTCGTAAAACTCTTGTTGTTAGGTTTCAGACCAAAAAAAAATTCTTTCGCTCCACCCTTCGTGACTTCACTTAAAGGTCAAGTGATATGAGAGAACCCCAACATGAACCTCTGGTAGAAATTGGCAAGACCCAAAGAGCTACGGAGCTTTCTTAGATTGGTTAGGGCTACCCAATCCTAAATGACCTATATCTTGATTTAGTCCACATGTACACCCTCCTCATCAATGATGTACCCAACATATTGAACCTAGGTTAGGCAAAAGGTGCATTTCTCCAACTTAACACATAACTTGTGTTGTCGCATGGTTTGAAGGACCTATTGAATATTGTGGAGGTTCTCTTCCAAAATCTAGTTAAAAATCAAGATATCATCTAAATAAACCCACAAATGCATTGGTGAAGGGTCACATGATGTTTTCCATCAGTCTCATGAAGGTTTCAAGGGAATTCGTCAATTAGAACAACATGACCAACCATTCAAAAAGAACCTCCTTGTATTTGAAGGGAGTCTTCCACACATGAGAGGGTTCGTTATGAACCTGGTGATAACCTAACTTTAAGTCAATATTGATAAAATATTTGACCCCATTGAGCTAGTCCAGCAGGTCATCAATCTGTGGGATTGGGTACCTATTTCGTATAGCAATCTTGGTTAGCATCTTATATGGAATGGAGAGTCTCTAGGTCCCATCTTTCTTCTATACCGATACAGTCACACTTCCACAGGGTCATGAGTTTGGCCTGATGTTCCTTTTCTAGACTAGTTCCTAAATATGCCTCTTGATAGCATTGTTCTCAAGAAGAGAGCATCAATACATCATTCCATTCAGCAGTACGGTGCCTGGGGTCAGATCAATGGATTGCTTGAGTTGACAATGCATAGGTACCCCTATAGGTGAGGAAAAAATATCCTTGTACTCCTCCATGACCTTGTCCATTCACTACTATTGTACAAAGGAGCCCTACCTAGAATCCATGGCAACAATGTTCTTCTTGCCCTGAGGGCGAGTCATAAGGAAATAAAATTTCCTAGTCTAGGAAATGATCTTACTACATTGCTTTGTAGTGATCGTGTTAGGCCCCTATACTACTAGTGTAACCCCTTATTTTTATTAGTACAACCCACTTATTATATTGATGTACCCATGTAGTGCCCATATTTTTACTATTATGCCCCATAAAAGCCCACTATTGTTATTATTGTGCCCTTACATTATTATTGTTATGTTGGCTCTAACTATATTATGACCCTTTAGACTCCTATATATAGAAAGGAGGTCTTTTAATTTGTATAATCCAAGAATTTTTCATTTATGTAATGTAAAGGAGGTTGCCCCCTCAAAGAGGCAAAATTCTAAGGTGTTGATTTATCTTTTCTATATTTTTCTTGAGTTGCTTCCATAAATTTGGTATCAGAGCTTTGGATTCTAGGGTTTCACTACTCCAAACAGGTGATCGTGGAATTTTCTCTATAACTTTTTTCTGTGATGTTTCAGAAGCTAAAAAACAAACCCATTTGTGACTAAATCGTGCGGAATCTTGGGTCTGAATTTCAGAGATTTTCGCTCTATATTTACAGAGATATGATCTGAGGAAGTTGGTCTTTTCGTAGACTCCTGAATTACATTCCAAATAGTTGACCTGGGGAAATAGTCATAACTTTCTCTCTAAGCATCGGATTGAAATTTCAAAAGAAGGTACAGAAAGATAATGGATTTTAGTTTCGTGTGTATATGTTTTAGAGCCAAAGGTTGAAACAGTGACTCGTGGCACGTTGTCCAAGTTCACTCTACTGAACTAGTCTATAATCAGGTCACTGTGGGAGATTTGGCATAACTCTTCCTTGGAGAATCCAATTTGGATTAGACGGGTGGCATTGGAAAGAGGACACTGAGGGCTACTACAGGTCACAATTTTAGAACTTGAAGATCCGAAAGTACAGAGTTATAGTCGTTTCAAGATCGAGCTCCTAAAATCAAGAAAAAGCAAGATGAGGAAGTTTTATGGCAAGGATCTGGCAAATTGGATACTTCAGATGGAGCAATATTTTGATCTACATGGTGTACCACTATTACAAAAGGTATGTATTTCATCTTCATATTTAGAACCGGATCAATTTTTATGGTATGAAGGGCTATGTTCTCGTAAGGAACTTGTTACATGGTCAATTTTCACGGAGAAAATGATAGCACATTATGAGGATACAAAGAGCAACACCTTCTTTAGAGCAACACCAAAACAATTGGAAGGAGTAAAGGTCTTTGTGACATATTGGAAAGAAAACTTATGGAAACTAGGAAGCATACTCCTCATAACTATAAAGATGGAAGTGTTGTTTCTCCTAGCCTTCCACAACCTACAAGGGTTACACCACAACAATTGGAAGAAAAAAGAGAAAAAGGGATTTGTTACAATTGCGATAGAAAATGCATTAAAGGTCATAAGTGTGTTGAGAAGAGATTATTTTCCATAGAATATGAAGAGGAGGAAGAAAAGGATCAAGAAACATCAAAAGAAGAGGATATCCACCAGGACCCCACCCCAGAGAAAGAAGAAATGAATCAAACCATATCTTGTAAAGTATTGGAAAGAATTACCACTCTTCAAACTCTCAAGATAGGAGTACATATCAAGAAGAAAAAGGTGCAAGAAGTGAAAGATCACATTGAGAAATAAGAAATGAATCCAACCATATTGTGTAATTCATTGATCGGAATTACCACCCCTCAAACTCTTAAGATAGAAGGGCATATCAAGAAGAAAAATGTTCAAGAATTTAAAGATCACATCAGGCATCAAGAAATGAATCCAACCATATCCTGTAAAGGATTGGAAGAAATTACCACTCCTCAAACTCTAGAGATAGAAGGACATATCAAGAAGAAAAAGGTTCAAGCAGTGGAAGATCACATTGAGCATCAACAACAAGTTCTCCAACTTTTAAAGGATAATGCCACTTTGGTGCAAAATCAAATGAAATAACACGTAGATCAACATCGTAGTGAAAAATGTTTTGATGTAGGTGATTGGGTATTTTTACTACTACATCTCAAGTAAGCTATTTATGAGAAGGAAATGTTGGCAATACTACACGCACTTAAAAAATGACGACCTTATCAAATGGGAAGGCTCTTCAAGGATGAGGATGTGGAAGCATTGTTTTGTGCTATTTCTATTATCCAACCAGATTGGATAAACGAAGTAAGGGATGAATGGAAGAAGGAAGAAGAAGTATGGCCACTTATTCAAAAGTTGCAAAATATCCTAACTCAAACAATATTGCCAGAAATTGAAGAGGAAGGAAAAATCATATTGGAACCTGGAGCAGTCACAGAAACAAGAACCCGACAGCTACAAAATCAATCAATTTCAGAGTATCTCATCAATAGGAAGAACTTACCCGCTAAAGATTCCACATGGGAGGACAATAATTTTATAAAGAAGCATCAAGAACTACTCAAGCGTTGAGGAAAACGCTTTTTGAAGGAGAGGGGCATGTTAGGCCCCTATACTACTAGTGTAACCCCTTATTGTTATTAG
>APFE030516159.1:352941-403500 GCA_000404065.3 Pinus taeda
GCCCATATTTTTACTATTGTGCCCCATAGAAGCCAACTATTGTTATTATTGTGCCCTTACATTATTATTGTTATGTCAGCTCTGATTATATTATGACCCCTTAGACTCCTATATATAGAAAGGAGGTCTTTTCATTTGTATAATCGAATAATTGTTCATTTATGTAATGTAAAGGAGGTTGTCCCCTCGAAGAGGATAAATTCTAAGGTGTTAATCTATCTTTTTCTTGAGCTGGTTCCATAACATATCAAAGAGATGATGGTAGGTGGGGCTACCTCTGGTATCCTATACAACTTATTGGCGAAAGTAATAATCGCATACCAAGGTCTAGACTCATATAAAACATGTCGCTTCCAGAAGTATGGTTTTCCTAACAATCCATTAGAAACTTCAAGAGCCAAAACATCACACGATACCTCACTTGTGAAGGACTTCATGTTGTAGGGAAGGCGGCATTGTTGGCTCATGCAAAGATCTCTTCCTTGGTGAAGCCACCTGATGCTATATGATTGTGGATGTGTTGTAGTCTTTAGGTCTAGCCACTTCACAACCTTTTCTAAAATGAGGTTATTTTGGCGGCTGCTATCGACAACGAACTTCAGTGGAGAACCCTTCACCCAAATCTGTTAGTGGAAGAGGAATTACCCCTCCTTTAGATCTCCAGGCTCAATCTTCTTGATATTGGTGGCACTGAGCTACGCATAAATTATCTTCAATTTTTCATTCCCTTTATCAGGCTCTGATTTAGAGTCAAAACATGTGTCCGATTTCGAGGCCTTCAACTCGGCCACTAGTGACTACCTGACCCGACACTCACTTGTGTTCTGAGTGGAGCTCTTATGGAACTCACACCATTTTCTTGTTTCCTTCTTTGTCTTCATGGTGTTGTTCTTTGCTTGCAGCTTAAGTGGGCTATCTTGGGTAGCCCCGCCTTGGCTCTATCCTTTTTCCCTATTGTTTGAGGGCACCTTTCCCTTACTTTGGATTCATAGGTCCAAAGTCCTACTTCTTCTGTTTAAACTTCTTCTCAATCTTGATAGCATATCGGTATGTCACGTTGAGTGAGGAAATGTCTAGGAACTCCATCTCATCATGATGTACTTGTGTAGGCAGCCATGATACTTGAGTACCAAATGCTATTTAGTATCATTGATACCCAACTTCATCTGAAGGTTATGGAAATTATTTGTGAACTATGATACATCTTGGTCCCTTCACTATTGTAGCGTCGTTCACTTTATGTATTTATCTTCATAGCTCCCGACAGGGTAATATTGTCTCTTCATGGCATCTCTAAAAGAATCCCAAGTGGGTGTGGCTGAAAAAACCAAGGTTTCACTCTAATATTTTTGTTCATAGCAGGTTTCCCACTAGTCCTTGATTTGTGGAGAACCTTTGAGAAGTGAAAGAGTAATATTTTCCTCTTTGGAAAAGTCATGAATTTAAAAGTATCCTTCCAACAAATTTAACCATTTATCTATGGCGTCGGCATTTATCAGGCCCTTAGAAATGGGAATATCAAATTTAAATTGTACCTTCAAAGGAGTGGCGCCTCTATAATGGATTTTGGATGAAGATGCATTGCTTGTGGGTAATTGTCGAAGGATCTAGGCAAACTTATCCAGTATCACATTGCTTTGCCACTTGAGGGCTTCCTATAACAACATTTTGAAAGGGTCTCCTACCCCCTTGTATTTCTTTTCTTTTGCCATGTGAGGTTGTCGGTGTTTGCAAGGCTGATCTTGGAGCGGTTCAACCAAATCAAGCCCTAACTCCTTATACCTCGACGTCATTAGGGACATGCACAGAAAAATAGAGAAAGAGAAGACTGCTATGATACCACTGATTTGAACTTAAACAGGAACACAAAAAATTACATATATAATCATAAATGCATATATGTAGTAGAAAAGCATGCATTTCATTAATATAAAAATACTGAACTATGCTTACAAACATAATGGAAATAAGATAAATCAGGCGATGGTAACTTATCTCTGAGAAGAAATGTGGTGGCTACATGCCTTTGAACTATGTTACAATGAAGATCAACGATGTATATATTATTGAAAAACATGAGAAAACCATACGCAACCAAAAACCTAACACTAGGAGATGTAACAACAAGAGTTTGTTGGCCCCATTAGGGTTAGTTGGGCAACCAACTTCTTGGGGTCGTAACTTGGTCATATTATCTATGTTTGGTGCATATGATACCTTGTTTGAAAGGTCTCTCTGATTACTACATGTTTCATTGTAGGCCCTTGTCTATGGTTTTAGGCTTGTAATGAACCTTAAAAAAATGCCGTTTAGGGGGGCCAAAACTGATCCAGAAGCTCAAGGCCCGAAAAAAATGATAAAAATAGTAAATGTTGAAATAAATAAGAAAGCATATGAAATTGACTGGAGGGTCTAGGTGGAATAGGCAAGTGGCCACCACTATCCACCTAGATCAATCTATGATAATAAGGATTCAAGGTGACCATCCTTTTCAAATAGGAAAATGAGAAGAATATCCTAAAATTGTGAAAATAGGGAACTTTGGAAGCATAGTGTTGAAGATTTATTCTAGAAAGGTTCACAAGAGCACTACATGATTTCGATAAAAAAAGTTGATTCTTCCATACTTGACAAAGAATGGTTGAGATGGATGAATTAAAGAGAAGGAATGTATAATTAGATGTTAGATGCTCATTGGTTTATTAATCATTTCACATGTTTTTTATTTAGGTTTATATCAAAATAAATATAAATCATGTAGTGATAAATCTACGAGGACCTTAACAATGAAAAAATTGTGTATTAATATGTAAGATTAAATTCTCGACATGAGAGGTAAACTCATGTTTACTATATTTAAATTCAAGTTCTTGCAACATTATGTAAACTAAAAGGAGGTCTTATGTGCATGTGTAAAATTTTGATTACATCTTTTATGGACCATATATAAAAGAAACAAATGGACTACATGGATTGTGAGACATTTTAATTGTTTCTTCAAGGATAATAGAAGAGTTTTGATTTTTATTTTCAATGGTAATTATGAATAAAATTTTAATTAATAAATATTTTATGGCTAAGAATTAAATGATAAATGGTGAGATGTTGATAAAGAGACATTTGTTTGACTTTATAATAGAATTGGTGATGCATTTTTCTTTCCTATTTAGATTATGTAAAATAAATATCTATTTTTATGTATTTACAAGTAAATTATTTAAAGTATACATATATTTATCATTGTAAACATGATGTATTAGCTAGAAGAAATGGGTTTGAATTTTAGTGACCATCTTGTGATCAGTATGTGGAAAAGATAATATTTCTTGAGTTATTCGTTAAGAAATAATGAAATATATTATTTTCCAAAAAGTTATATCTAATATAGTATCATTTTCATATTATTTAAGTCATTTATTATTAAAAAACTATCAATTTAAACCACAATAGAAAATAAAGAACCAAATTAGCACCAAAACGTTATATCTTTATTAGTAGAAAAAAAATCATTTTTCTCTTTAAGGGAGAACTTCCAATAGAGAAAATCCCCAACTACAAGCAACTTCACGAGCCTTATTTTACATTTCTTCCTCATCTTCAGAAAGAGGAATTCTAATTTAAATTTGTGAGAGTTGATATTAAATTTAAATTTCTTGAAGCTCTTGTAACTTTACGGATAAATTAAATTTTATGAAAATAAAACTTTTTCAATGATATTAAATGTAAATTAATTATAAAAAAATTTGGCTTGGTTTTTTTTAATTTAACAATAGATTGAATTTTATATACCATTATAGATCCATCTTAACGACGGATCTACCAAGATCCGAGAGGGATCAAATCTAATTATATAAAAATGTATTTTGAGAAGGCAAAGATTGAAACAAGATTTACATGTCAAAATATTCAATCTGTTTTATTGCTTCATAAATCAATGATTAAGATGGATATATAGTGGTTTCCTATCTCTATATATAGACCATGTGTAATTTTTCATTGTTAAAATTGTACTTTTGAGTAATTTATTATTATTAATATTTTATTTAAAAAATTATTGAGTTACGTGTTTTCATCTCATTACGAACTAACTAAATTATTTGACCTTTAATTATTTTTTCCTTGTGAGTATTAAAATATTTTACTAGTTAGGTTAGAATGAATATGTATGAACTATCTAAGGAATAGAAAAATACTTACAATAATTTTACAATTATAGTTTCAACCATATTAAAATTTGTAACTTATAAAAATACATTTGCATTTTTTTTGTAAAGTAGGTTATGTTGCATGTAATTTCGTAGATATAATTTTGATATAAGTTCACCAATACATAATCTATAATAAATATCATCTAAAAATAATAAATATCATGATGATGATAACCATCTAACAAACATAAACATCATCTAAAATACACATTCAAATTTGCTAACTTTATCTAATTATATACACCTCTAACATATAAACATCGTTAGCTACAACACAAATATAATAATATAATAGGACATCATCATCATGATCCCATCTGAGAAAACATAAGAATTGTAATCTAACATCATCTCCACACACATCCTCAAATATACATCTCATGTCAAATAATTGCTACCACAAAGACATATATCTACAAGTACATTAAATGAACACATCTAACATGACCTAACAACATACACATCAACAACAACATATAAATTAAGCACATCAACATAAACAAAATAAATGCACCACACACACACAAGTCGAATAACTACATGATCAACTGAAATATCTGACACAACAATAGTAGTGATAGCTTGGTGTAGTCTAGCACAAGATAATACAACATTAGTAGTGGATGTTTGGTCTATAGCAAAATATGATGGATGGTCAACTAACTCAATAGTCGAACTATGATGTGGAGGAGAAGTGGCTCATCTGCTCTCTTAAAATAATAAAGATGAGGTAGTAGTGGGTGATCATGAGGTGAGTGACAAAGATGTGGAGTATAAGAAAAAGGATCACGAACACCCTGATCTTCATCCAATGCGGTATTACGTCTAGGTGAAGACTGTGTATCTAAATGATCACTAGTAGGATCTCCACCCTCATCACCAAAAGGTTCATCACCCTGATCATCATCATTTGATGGGGTAGTAATGGGTGAAGTCTCATCTGTATCTGTTGCATGCTCATGATCCCTCCTTACTATCAGTAACCTAGTACATCTAATGATATGGTGCATCAGACTCATCATATTGCACAGTGAGTCCCTAAATAACTACACGAGCCTAGGATCTACCCCGATGTCTTATGTTGTCATAGGGCAGACTCCGTCCTCACCCAATAGTATATAGAGTCTATCTCAATCATCCATCATGAATTTGACACCATCCATACATGTCTGTGCCCATCTACGTGTAAGGATGTGCGTCACCATCCATGTCATCAACCATCTTTGCATCTTCTTTTGGTGGGGTAGGAGGCATGTCCCCAACGAAAAATTGTCATGTATGCAAAATATATAGTACAAAATAATAATTAGACAATTTCATTAAATGATTTAATAAAACAACTTAAAGAATGTGATAGAATAAATTGTAGTATAATGAATTAAGACAATAAAATGAAACTAGATTAATTTATATGAAAAACTAATCTTACCTCTATCATCTGCAGGTTCATTGTGTATGAAGATGATGTCTAGACACTATCACCAATCCATCCTTGGGTAAGGACATGCCACCAAGACAAAAATGTGGTGATACTCACTACCCAATAGTTGCAATGTCTTGGGAGAAATCCTTGCTGGATTATTTGGAACACCCCTCTTGGGCCTCATCTTTCACCACATGTGCATTCACACCTTAATCATTAGCCTAGGAAGGTGACAGTTAAGAATAGGCCCTGTCTCCCAAAACCTCTCAAAAACATCTGATGCAAAAGGGAAGTTCATCCTCCCATGTATCATAGCACAACATCTATCTAAACCCATAGAAAAATGCCACAAAAAATGGCAAACCATCTAATACATCATGCCCTCTGCAATAAAGAATTGACATAAAACAAAATAGTGAAACTGATGTATTTCCCATCACTAGTATAGTGCACAATGGTACTCATTAATAGTGAGATGTACCTAACCTCCTTTGCACCAAAATAAGTGATTTGTATTTTTCCATAAGAGACCTAAACATTTGTTGCATGTACTACATTATCCCCAACATATCTCTAAAAGTAGATAAGCTGACTCTTCGTTGCAACACCATGGGGGAAGATAGGGAACTCAGGAAAATATTCCCCTCTTCTTGATAGGTTAATGATGAAATATATGTCCTCCTCACTCAACCCATCCCCTAAGTTAGTACTAAAAGGCCTATGGGTGGGCATCCAACTGATGGATTAGTTGTGCCAATGAGCCATAGTGCCCTCTCAGGCATGTAGCCTCCTCATAGTACTAAAGGAGGCATATATTCCTCAAGAGGACTTGGTTCATTGTGGTAATAGGGAGAGGGTATAAATCTTGTTGTCTCTCTCATGCCTCCTATTATTACAACACATTCTATTGGTTTGCCATTTTCTCCTGTTGTTGTTACTCCTCCTCCTATTGACGTCTCTAGTTCATCATTGACAAATAAAATACATCATCCTTATACATAAATCTACATAAAAAATATTAAATGAAAAATGTGTTTATAAAAATGGAAATATAACATTCAATGAAAATAAAAAATCCTCGTTGCACCAAAAAATATAGTAAAGCACTGGAAATGGTGCACTGAGAAATTCACTAAAGAATCAATAATGATGCATTCAACTACTTGATGCATTGCGTTGGTTTTTTATTTCTTGATTCGGTTCGTCGACATAGAAGTCGCACTAGTGCATATAAATAACCTTTTTGCATTGAAACGGTACATTTAAGTTAACAAATTCACCAACCTGTATTTTTTAAATATTTATGCATGCACCATACACACACACACACACACACACACACAAACAAAAAAAAACAAGTCGAATAACTACATGATCAAGTAAAATATCTGATACAATAGTAGTAGTGGAAGTTTGTTCTATAGAAAAATATGATGGATGGTCAACTACCTCAATAATCGAACTATGATCTAGAGGAGAAGTGGTCCTTCTGCTCTCTGAGGATAATAAACATGAGGTAGTAGTGGATCATCATGAGGTCAATGATGAGGGGGTTGAGTAGTATTAGAAGGATCACCAACACCCTAATCATGATCAAATAGGGCATTACCTCTAGGTGAGTATTTTGTATCTAAAGGATAACCAGTAGGATCACCACCCTCACCACCAGAAGGATCATCACACTTATCATCATCATCTGATGGGGAAATAATGGGTGAAGACTCATCTGTATCTGTTGAATTCTCATGATCCCTCCTTACTATGAGTAGCTTCGTAGATCCAATGATATGGTGCATCGAACTCGTCATATTGCACACTGAGTCACTCAAGAGCTTGAGGAGCGTAGGATCTAGCCTGATGTCTCAAGATGTCATAGGGTGGACTCCCTCCTCACCCAACAGTCTATTTAGCTAGTCTCAGTAGTCCATCATGAATCTAACACCATCCTTACATTCATGCATGGTTGTACCCATCTACATCTAAGGATGTGCATCACCCTCCATGGCGTCAGCCATCCTCGAACCTTCTTTTTGTGGGGGAGGACGCATGTCCTGAACAAAACTATCGAAGTCTATTAAATATATAGTACAAAACAATAATTAGAAAATTTCATTAAATAATTTAATAAAACAAGTTAAAGAACGTGTTAGAGTAAATTTTATTCTAATTAATTAAGACAATAAAATGAAACTAGATTAATTTAAAGAAAAAACTAATATTACCTTTATCATGTACATGCTCATCTGGTATGAAGATGACGTCTAGACATTATCACCCATACATCCTTGGGTATGTATACGACACCAAGACAAAAAAGTGGTCATCCTCACTGCCCGGTAGCCATAGTGCCTTGGCGAAAATCTTGGTCAGATAATTTGGCAGGCCTCTTTTCAGCCTCATCTTTCCTCACATGTGCATTTTCACCTTAGTCATTGGCCTAGGAAGGCGACAGTAAAAAATAGTCCTTGTCTCCTAAAACGTCTCAAAAAATAAACAAAAAATGTTTGATGCAAAATTGAATTTCTTCCTTGCATGTATCATAGCATGACATCTATCTAAGCCCATACAAAACTGCGACAAAAAAATGGCTAACCATCTAATACATTGTTTCCTTTGCAACAAAGAATTGACATAAAACAAAATAGGGAAACTAATGTGTTTTCCATCACTTGTATAGTTTTCAATTATACTCAGTAATAGTGAGAGGCACCTAACCTCCTTTGCACCAAAATAAGCGATTCGTAGTTATCCATGAGAGACATAAAAATTGTTGCATCTACTACATGATCCCCAACATATCTCTAAGACTAGACAAGCTGACTCTCTGTTACAACACCATGGAGGAAAATAGGGAACTAGGAAAATAGTCCCCTCTCCTTGATAACTTAATGATGAAATATATGTCCTCCTCAATAGGCCCATCCCACATTTTAGTACTAAAATGAAAGAATTGTGGGTGGGAATCCAACTAATTGATGAGTTGTGCAAACAAGCCAGTGCCCTTTCAAGGATGTAGCCTCCTCATAGTACTAAATGGGACCTAGATTCCTTAAGAGGACATGGTTCATTACAGTAATAGGGAGAGGGTATAAATCTCACTCTCTCTCCCATCCCTCCTTTGGTTAGAACACAATGTATTGGTTTGCCATTTTCTCCTATTGTTGTTGCTCCTCACTCTATTGACGTCTCTATAGCATCATTGACATATAAAATACATCCTGCTACCTAAAACTACATTAAACATAAAAAAAAAATATTAAATGAAAAATGTGTTTATAAAATTGGAAATATAACATTCAATTAAAAGAAAATATCCTCGTTGCAGCAAAAAAAATAGTAAAGAACTGGCAATGGTGCACCAAAAATCCACTAAAGTATCGACAATGATGCACATAACTACTTGATGCACTTCTTTAGTTTCTATTTCTCGATGTGATGCATTGACATACAATATAGAGTGGTGTGTATTAATAACCTTTTCTCACCCAATTGTAACATTTAGGTTAACGAATGCATCGATATAATTTTTTAAATATTTATGTATGTATTGTGTTTGGTAAAAACAAACACACCAAGAAGCAACTTTTTACTAGGTGCACCACATTAAAATTATAAATTTCCTAACGTGTATCAATTTAGCAAATTCCTTACTTAGAAATTGATTACTTATTTCTCGAGTCAGTTCGTCGACACACAACTTGCACCGGTGCTTATAAATAACCTTTTTTCACTGAAATGGTACATTTAGGTTAAAAAATGCATCGATCTATATTTTTAAAGATTTATGCATGTATTTTGTTTGGTAAAATTAAATGCACAGGGAAGTAACTTTTACCAGAAGCACCACGGTAAAAATTACAACTTTCCTAGTGCGTATCAATTTACCAAATGCACCATAAAATTGTGGTGAATTAATAGAATATACCAATTTGTGGTGCACCTTGTAAATTTATAAGGTGCACCACCATTGGTGTGAGATGAACGAGTCGACTGCTCCATGGATAATTTGTTTTTCAAAAACAATGGATTTTTTAACGTAATTTGGAATACTACTCCTCTAAAAAGTTAAATTTAAGAGAATCATGGACATTACCTAGACATTGCTTGTCGAGGAGGAATGGTTATCACATAAATGAAAAAAATAAATTTCAACACCGTTTAAGTAATTTCAAAAGAAACATACTAAGAAACAAACCAAAGGATGGAAAGCAAAGGAAATACTGATAACATGGTGCTTAACAAAGGCAAGAGTATCACCTATGCTTGACAGCTCTAAAACACCGCAAATGGAAAAGTTGATTTTTTATGACCAGAGATTTTCTTATTTAATTTTGTTTTGGTGCACTAGGTTAACCACACTGATGCATGCACATTCCTGAGTGCACCACTATTTTTTAATTAAAATCCCTATCATGGCGCACCTTGTTGTTTACACACCCATTCATTTAAATTCATCAAGATCACCATGACATCATATTAGTATAGCACCAAAATGTTGAACATGAATTTTATGACCGACAGTTTTTAAATTTAATCTTTGTTTGGTGCTATCAAGTAGTATACACATTGGTGCACTTCATATAGTTAGCGCACCATTGTTTTTATTTTCATGAGAAATAACCCTATAATGGTGCACCACTCACTATTAAGTATCAATGCTCTATGTTGATTATGCACTGGGTAATTCTTGTACTTGTTTAGCACTACCACACCATGAGAGTATAACACCAGATAGGGAAAAATGAATTTTACAACCGACATTTTTTTCAATTCAACCCTTTCCCGTGTTATCAAGTACTTTACGCCCCGGTGTGCATTATGTACTTAGCACACCATTGCATTTTTTATTTTTTAATAAAAAACTCTATCAAGATGCACCATACGCTATTAAGAAACGAAGCAAATGATTATATAACACACTGGTGCTTTTCAGGTATTATATGGATAGTCTTAAAAATATCTTCTAAAACATCTATCCACCCATATCCACTAATGACCTCCACTACAAACCAATTTTTGGGCTATTTTTATAGGGGCTTCCACAATAATCTCCATTAGAGGGTATTTTCCTTGTAGTGTTGGAAGTCTAATTTTTCTCCATACCAAATCTAGCACCATTTGCATTCTAACGTCATTGAATCACCTTTCTTTAGAGAATAAAATATGAGTCACCATTATGTCCATTGGAGTTTATTCAAAAACAAAGTGGGTCCTATTACAATATGCCATCCACTCTACGCATCATATTGATTCTATATCACTAAGATTTTACCTTTAGATGCCTTACTCTATCTTTGAAAAGCCTTTGTTTGAGTAATTGACCATCCCTTACGGCACATTTTCGGTCACTTCCTAGTCAACCTTGCATGTTATGCTCTATAAAAGGAACTCGTAATTCCACCCATCAGATTATAAGTATAGTTTATCTTCATACTGAACCCAATGCAATCTAGATTTCTCATTTTCATAATGAAAGCCCATGTCGTGTTGGGCTCACCGTTATTATAACCTCTTCATTTTCCTTAAGGGGGATTTGTACCACAAGTACATGATTCAGTCAATGGAAACATCATTGAGTCACCCTTGTTAAGAACAATAGAGATGTGTCACCCTCATTTCCCATGGATCCTTTTCAGAAGCACATTGAGTCTTTTAGAGTATGTTATCCTCTCCATGTGTGATACATTTCCTTGATTGCTAAGATTTGTCCTCCATATGTCCTAATCTGTCTTTGAAAATCCTTTTTTTGAGTAATTAGCCATCCCCTTTGGGACTTTTTTAGTCATTGTGAAATCTAGCTTGCATGCTATGCTCTAACAAGGGAATTTATAATCCCACCAATTAGACCAATTTATTTTCCCCCTTCATGTTAGTCTGTCACAGTCACATTATACTCTATACCTCATGACTTTGTAGAGGACTCATCATTGCCTTAGCCTTGGTAGGTCCTCCTTTGTTGAATCCAACACATATGTTCCAAGGGAGTGACCTAGAGGAAAATGTACTTTGGATCCAATTTATTCATCAATGGATGTATTGAACTAGATCTTGGTAGTAGGCCACAAATATTTGAAAATTTGAAATGGATCTTGGGGGGGAGGGCCCCAAGATCTAAAATATTGAAGTGCCAGAAGAAAAGGGGAGAACACACAGCAAACATATGTCCTTTTAGAAAATGTGACTTATTACTTGTAATATTTTTAAGTTACAATACTACAAGTAAATTCCATTGATGGGTAAATTCCATGGGTGAATGAATACCATGGGTAAATTCTATGGGTGGATAAATACCTTGGGTGGATGAATACAATGGGTGGATGCCACTTATAATACCATGTGCATATTCCATGAGTGGATAAATACCATGGGTCAATCAATACCATGGGTGGATGTCAATTTCCATTCAGATCATTAATCCCTCCTCAAGAAGCAATGATCCCATTGTGTGAATTTCCCTCCTAAGAAACCATTGTTGAATTTGAAGAGGCATTGAAGAGAAGAGTTTTGTGTGGTTAACCCATAACCGTGATGAACGAAGATCCAAAGATAGAGATACCATGTAATGATTGTGACCAAATATGATACTGATAATGTATGGTCTAGAAAATGGACTTTGATGATAATGATTTTGTTCGGTTAACCCATAATTGTAAGCTCAATTGTTGATGAAGTGGCATGTGCCTACATAGCCTGGGTGGGACGACACGTCTCCAAATAACGTTAATAGGATGCTTCTATGTTGAAATTAATGAATGTGAAGAAGGTTCCTACTAAAGTGGGGTGGGAGGGCATGTCTCCAAAGGCAACCTGATCTGAATGTTGATTCAGATATAAAAACTTATTTAAACTAGGCATAACTTGGTCATTGTAACTAAAAATATTTATGATAACCTATTTTTGGAAGTATAATCATCATTCTTCATCTTTGCATGTGATTGAAATCTCTATATGGACACTCTAGAAACTCATGTATGTGTTGCAATTGTCCCGCCGTCATAAAAGTTCTTAAAAAAAATATCTCATTTTAAATCAGCGATATCTCCCTCATCCGATGTCTGATTTCACCAATTGTTTTTTTATTTTAATTGGGTGATTTTTCAAGAGGAGATTAGATATATAGTAATTTTTCCAAAATTTTGCACAAATTCTACAAAAAATGATAGGAGATCCGTTGTCCATGAATTATCGTTAAAACAAAATCTGCAATGCAACTAATTTTAAATTAGTGATATCTCCCTCTTTTTTACTCTAATTCGGCCAATGTTTTTTTTTTAATTTGGGCATTTTTTAATAAGGAATCAAAATATATTTTTTTTTTGTAAATTTTGCACCCAAAATTTCAAATCTAATATACAAACCCACCACCCAAAAAATTCCTACAAAAAAAAAACAAATTCCGCTCACTTTGCCCAAGAAAGTGCTCTGTGGAGGTCATAGCACATGCATGAAGTTTGTTGAAGATTGTTGCAAAAATTTGAAACTAAAATTTGCGTCAAACACTCATTTTCGTGAAGCCATAAGTAGAATATGATACCACTAATCTGGATCTTTGGGGAAGGCCCCTAAGATCTAAAAAATTGAAATGCTAGAAGAAAAGGGAAGAACACAAAGTAAACAAACCCACTAAGAAACTTTTCTATTAAAACAACGAATAATTGTAAAAGTTACATTATGGTGGAAAATATTTCCTTTCACAAAATGTGACTTGTTACTTATAGCATTTTTATGTTACAATACCACAAGTAAATTTCATGGGTGAATGAATACCATGGGTGAATGCCACTTACAACACCATGGATAAATTCCTTGGGTGGATAAATATCATCGGTGGATGAATACCATCACTGGATGCCACTTACAATACCATAGGTATATTCCATCGGTGGATAAATACCATGGGTCAATAAATACCATGGGTGGATGTCAATTTCGATTTGGATCCTGTTTCAAATCAACCAAAGGGAGAACTTAGTTCCCTTTTACTTTATAGTTTCTTGAAAGCTCAACTTCATCTCATTATCACATGCTCCAGAATCATAAACTTGATGGTCTAGTGCTTCAGGAAATTATACCAACATTTATTGGCCTTTTGTGATATATTGCCAGACATAAGAAAGGGGTTTCGCTTCACCTAGTCCCATGCAAGCCTGACCTTCAACATTTTATACTCCAATCTCATATATACTTCAATAGATTTGTTTGGCTCAGTTTCCACAATTTGTAGAGCCCATCACATGACCTACGTTTTGTCCAGTAGCTTCTCTTATTATGATATCCCCCTCTTATTAGCATGGGGGGATTTGATCCTATATTTCTAGGTTAGCAACAGTCAATTTATTAGCCCTAACCCTTTTGTCATAGGCAAATGTATATGGGACTATGTATTTCATTGTATCATTTTTCCAGCCCATTGATAATTTCACATTCATATATAATATATCTTTATGCTCAAACCCACTTTGTTGAGTGCATCATTATTCTTTTTACTCAATCATCCTTCTGGGCATGGGTATGCCTCCCTTGTCTCATTGAGATTGTGTTCACCTACTTGGAGACTCTTCATTGACAAGAAGCATTGCCTCCAACTCATATCGTTCAGATTCTTATAATAATGACTTTCTCTCCATGACCACCTTCTGTGTCTACTGAAAGAAAAACACAAATGTATTTTAGTCATACAATGTGCCACTAACATGTAAATTCGGGGGCAATTTGTTATCACATCAAAATTGATTGCCTAGCCATATTTAATTAGGTGGATCAAAATACACCATTTAGTATAGTTTTTTACACATTAAAACTTGTGTTCACCTTATTAAATAACCTAGGGAACCACTTTTGCTAAGTTATTTCCATTAATTGATTCACCCACATGATAATAACCTATAAATTCGTTAATTCTATATTTTTATCATATTTTTATCCATTAAAGTCAAAATAATTCCAAATGTTCTGAGTCATATTTTTCATTTCCATAGGAATAATTCAATAGCTCATTTATTTATTTATTATTCCTTAATCATTTAGACATTCTCATAGGAATAATTGATTAAACCATTACTTATAAAAGAAATCTAACTTACTTTACCATTCCACATAGAAATTTAATAAATTCATTTGTTTATTAGTTATTTATTTTAATTTCACCTATTTTGTTTAATTAACTGAATAAATCATTGTTTTTTGAGTTATTTATCTGAATCAAGGTTATTGACCATTTCCTTGACCTTTTCCTCTCATAAATAATAATAGAATATCAAAATTGGTCATATCGTGATTTCGTCCAACAAATATATTATTATTTGACTACATCAAATCTAGTCTAACATTTCATTATAAATAAAGAGGTTGTATCTTCTCATTCTACTTGACCATTATCATCATCCAACCTTTGGTCATATGACATTTGCGTGCTCTCCACTAAATCCTCAACATATTTTTATTTTTATTTTTTTGGTGTCTTTGGATTGTTGAACTAGTTTTGGAGAGAGAGAAATACCGTAGCTGCAAACAACATATCGTTAAAGAGCCCTTTAAAGGAGGATACTCATTTTAGCTATTCACATAAGGATCTTCTCAAAAGGACAAAAATATTTGTAATTAAATATTTATATTTAGGAAATGTACTTTGGTAATTGTTATGTGATTTAGATATATTTCCAGGTGCCTAGTTTATGGTATCACTCTTTTACGCAAATCTAATACTTACATATGAATGGTTACTGACTCTAGGGTATAATCCACATATTTTATTGTTAGAATAATAGCCACCATAGAGAGACTCTTCTTTTGAAACACTTGTGAACCGACGCCAATGGAAATGGACCAATCACCGAATCACCAGGTTGGTGTGTCTTAGCAACGACATCCCCAAACTATCTCCCAATACATTTCTACCTGTGCACCTTTGTAGACATCTGCGATCATTCTTCTAGGATGATGCGCCCCTACTGTTTTAAGTTCCACCTCTACAATGATGCCATGTCTCACTCACATAGTGGTTCCATGTATCAATCATTTATGTCGCACTTGGCTACACAAAATTTTCAAATGAACGTGTCATCTATGACACCTTCATTAGTGCCATATCATGCTGATGTCATCATGCCACTATGTCTACATTGTCACTCCACATCACTCCACGCAACCAATGAAACCATGTCATGTGTCTTACTTCAATTTTTCCATGTGGTCAAGTGCCATGTAATCGTATGACAGAAGGAGCATCTCAGACCTTAGCTTTTCAATGAATTTATTTCTTATTTTATTTTTTCCTAATGGAAATTTTCACTACATTTGGCAGGAGAATCTCCATCTCCATAGCTCTATCTCTTCATAAATTTTCAACAACATCTCCCTATGAAACTTCTGGGGAAGGACATATGGGGTGGCATGTCCCATGGGTTCCGCTGTTGTTATGAACCTCCAAAATCAACTCTTTTCGTTTTGCTACTTATTTGGTGACATCCTCTTGGTTGCCTGTCCCCATGACTTTCATCTTCCAATAAATTTGGAACTTCTAGGGACAAGCATATGGGGTGATGTTGCTATGGGTTCCTCCACCATCCAATCAAAAATTGCTCTTCCTGCCATGTTATTTCCACACTTCCATTGCACCACTCTAATGCTAAACTTTCTATTGCTGATGGTTTTTCATGGACCCCCTTACGTGGTTTTGTGGAAAGGGGTTTCCAGTACCACTTTTAACAAGGATTGTCAATCACTTGATCAATAGTTTTGGAAATCCACCCAACACAGACCCTTGTTATTTTTAACCCTCAATTGAGCATGGGCATGTGCATTTTTAATTACTTTTTGACAAGGACGTATGGCACACAATCCACCCATTGACTCAACCACCATTTAAACTCCACCTTTTCCAACTGTTGTACCAAGAGTTCCATCATGTTTTTCCAAACACCAAACTAACACCAAGTAAAACCATCACCAACTTTATCTCTACAACCTTTTAGTCCTTTTTGGTTGCCTAACTTTGACTAGTAATAACTTTTCACCCAAGAGGACTTTTTCAAGATTCAATGTATTGTTGGAAATATTTTTCCGAGATCTATCCATTTGAAAAGTTTATAAGTGCAATTATCTAATATTTTGAACCATAAAAGGATCCAAAATATTTTCTCCTTGACCAATCTGCTTGTAGCCACCTATGCCTTTTCCATCAATGACAACATATGTCTAGCATTCTCTCCCTTTAGCGTTGATGGAAACACAAAAAACAAACTCTTCAAAGAAAAGTGCACTTATATTACTTATTCTCCTTTTGGTACTCCTCCCCCTTTAGTGTAGTTCTCACCCTTTGACGTCAATGGGAAAGAAGATAATATCCCCCCTATAAAGAATCTCTCCCTATCTTGATCATCTTTTGGACCTAACCTCTCACTTTTAATATGCTTTGTGTTTGCTAGTTTCCTTTCTTCCTTTCAAAGAATATCTAGTGGAGAGATTTAAGATGAAATCATCCCAATATTATCCATTCTAAAATTGATATAATGGGAGAGGTTTGATGAATATATCAGATTCCTTCTCTCTTTTTGGGACATACTCCAAGTTTTCAATTTGATTTGTAGCTTGTTGCTCTGAGGAAATGATACTTGATGGGAATATTTTTTTTCCTTAAATGGAAAACATGGTTCTTGGACATGCTTATTGCACTTGTATTATCATAGATGATTAGTATAGTATTATCATATCGCACTTATACATATTGTAAGTCTACTTCATCCATAAGAGTTAAGTGAAACAAGAAGTCGTTGCCATATGTTTTTCTTTAGTAGTAGAGAGAGAAATTGAGGCTTTCTTTTTGCTCAACCATGAAACAAGAAATGGACCAGGAAAGAAAGAACCACTACTATTTATTCTTCATTCATATGCATCACCTACCCAACCAAGATTAGTAAAATCAATTAGTGAAAAATCTTAACCTCTTGGGTACCAAAGTCCATTGTCCATTGTGGCTCTAAGATATATGAGAATCCTCTTGGATGCTATAAGATGACTCTGTATAAGGGCTACTTGAAATATTACAATAATACCAATATCAGAGGCTAACAATAATTGATATATACATAAAGTCTTCTCCACCTCTAGTGTGTCATCAGTCTTGGTGAGTTTGCAACTAGTGATCATTGGAGTGCTCACCAAGGAACATTCCTCTAGGCCAAATTTCTTCCAAACTTCCTTGATATATTTGCTTTGTGAGAATAAAAATTATTTTTAAGGATTATGCAATTTGCAACCTAAGAAAATGAGAAATGTCTCCACGCATAGACATCTCAAACTGTGCCTTCATATCAGCTACAAACGTACATATTAAATGATTTGAATCACTAGAAAAAATAATATCATCAACATAGACAACCACCACTAACAACTTTCCATCATTATTTTCACATACAAATTACTATCAATTGTTCCTCTTTTAAAAGCACGCTAGAGAAAATAACTGTTCAACATGGAATATCAATCCCTTGGGGCTTACTTGAGACCATACGAGGCCTTTCTCAGCTTGTAAACATAATTATGTATATTTTATAATCAAAAACTCGTGTTTCTCAATATAAACTTCTTCTTACAATTTTCCTTTTGAAAAGGAAAAATGGCATCCATACGATATATCTTAAACTTCTTAAAATTAGAGAAAGCCAAGAACATGGAAGTTTCATCTAAAGAAGAAATAGGAGAAAGCATCTCATCAAAACCTATTCCCTCAATTTGTGTGTAGCCCTTGCAAACTAACCTTTCTATGTTTCTTACCACTTCACCATGTTCATTCAATTTATTCCTGTTGACCCAGTTTGTGCCAATAACATTCTTCTTTACTAGTCTAGGAACATGCTCCCATGTATTATTTTTCTCAATTTGATCAAGCTCCTCATTCATTGCCTTTAACCATTTATCATGTTTTTTGGCTTGGGAAAATGCTTTGGTTCCATAATAGAAAATAGAGCTACATGTTCTTGAGTATGGGGATTTGACAATATTCTTCTTGTTTAAACACATGAATTGAAGTCACCAAAGATTTGGTCATCTAGATGGTGTTTTTATACATAACTTTTAGGATATTTGGATATTGGATTTATTGATTCTTCAATGTATTCATATAAAAATGGCTCATCATGCTTCTCATCATTGTTCACTGGATTATTGGAGCTAATGTTGACTAGCAAAATATCTTCAATCTCAATGTGATAATCAACTTTAACATCAATGGAATCAGCTATTCTCTTTGTATTCTTGTTGTAGAATATATAACCTTTATGATCCTGAGATTACCCAAGAAAAATACCTTCATAAGCTCTTGCATCAAAATTACCTAGCTTTTCATCATTCCTTTTGATATAAAAGTTTCTTTCAAACACTTAGAAATGTTCGATTGTAGTAGTTCTGCCATACCATAGCTGATATGGATTTTAATCATTGTTTGGTATGAAATTTTCTGTATTTAGAATCACCACTGTTGTGTGAATAAATTCAACCAAAACTATCTGTAGTATATTTCTTTGTCTTATCATGGTCCTAGACAATAGCAGAACTAATCTATAACCTCTTTGCTACACCATTTAGTTGTGGAGTCTCTGCTATGGAAAACTACCTTTTGTTGCCATGTTGCTTGCAAAGATCATCTAACTCTTTTGAAGTAAACTCACCTCCATTATCATATTTTATTCACTTTATTTTACGATCAGTCTCATTCTCAACCCTGGCCTTAAAGATTTTAAACTTCTTAAAGGTCTATGATTTTTCTCTAAGAAATGCTACCCACATCATTCTATTGAAATCATTAATGATAACCATGAAATTGAATTTACCTTTGGGTAACTGAGTTCTTCAAGGACCACACAAGTCTATATGTACTAATTGCAATGGATTGGTTGATGGTACTCAAACTTGTTTCCAATCTGACATGACTCGCAAATAGTATTATTTTCCTTTGGAAGCCTTGGCAGATCTCTAACAACATTCTCCTTTTCCAATTTAACAATCTAGTCAAAATTCAATTGTCCTAGCCTTTGATGCCACAACTAGATTTCATCAATCTTTGATAAGAAACACCTTTATGTTTTCTCTTTTGGAACATAAACATTGTTGTTTTTTTTAAATGCTTCAGCTACTATCTCTCTTATACTTGCAGACTTGATTTGACATTTTCTAGCATTGAGAAACAAATCATAGCCTTTGTCACACATCTGAGTCACATTGAGTAAATTATTCTTTATCCCATCAACAAACAACACATATTTGGCATTACCTCTTCCATTAGCTAGGTTCATGACTCATTTACCCAAAATATTGCCCAGTGCATTATTTCGAAAGGTTCCATAATTACCTTTGTTCGTAACTTTCCGTGATAAAAACTTACTTTTGTCTCCCGATATGTGCTTGGAATAAACGTTGTCAACATACTAATGGCTTCCTTCATTCTGAACATATAAAACAACATCACAATTCTCTATGATTTCCTTTTCCTTCCAGATTTTGGGTTGCTAGCTTGTTTGCTTGATTTGAGATCATGCAATTTATTTATAAGTTTGCAATCAGCTTCTTTATGGAAAAAATTATGATATACATAACGTTGATTATTCAATAGAGAGAATGAATTTAAGAGTCTAATAGTGCTTCTCCTTTGTCTGACATTCTAGTTTGCAAACTGATAAATTGTTCCTTATGACTTGAATATTCTAAATGATAGATTCACCCTCCAATATGTTGCTTTTTGCCCATAACTTTTACAAGTAAAATAATATCCTAGAAGGTTGTATTCATATCTAGGAGAAATTTTATTTCTGAAGTTTGTTTGAGATTCTCTCTAAAACATTTATTTTCCTCTCTTACATTATTATTTTTTGTTGAATTGATTTTCTTCTTCTATCCTCTAATAGATGATTTGTCTTTGGCTGCAATTTTGAACTATGTGCTTCCTTTATCTTCCTGTGTTTGCACTGTATCACCTATGGTTGTTTCATTTTCTATATTTTTAATTCTTGCACAAAGATAATTACATTCTTTTCCTTCACATCAATTTTTGAGCTTGATTCAGTCTGAAATCCAAGATCTTCTATGTTATTGGAAAATCTTTGAGCTTCAGGGAGCACATTCAAACTTTTAACCCCTTTTCCAAATTTTTCATTAGAGCACAAATGGGCATTTGTTTTTCAGGTTCTTTCCTTAGAGAACAATTTCTCCTTCAAGGCTTTCACATGCTTGATTTTTGTCATTGAGTTGTTGATTTAGAGTTCCTCGAATGTTCTTACTTTGTCCAATTTGTAGGAGCAATAGTTCAATACCTTCAACTTTGTCGTTGATTAATAATTCCTTTTTTCTGTTCCTCAACTTTTGTATATCTTCAAGCGCATTGAAGAACCCTCCTTCTAAGTTGGCTTTAGCCTCTTCTGGATCAGATTCCACAAATTTTTCTTCCAAATTTTCTATGGCCATGAGCTTAAATTCCTTTGAGCTTTCATAAGTTATATCCTCATATAAATATTGGATTCCTTCACTTTTGGAGGAGATGGAATCCTAGGTTTAGAAGATCCTCCTTTTAGACTTATTTTTATCCTTTTGCATTTTTCTTAACTTCTCTCTAGGGTCATATCCTTTACTTTTCTTCTTTTGGATACTTGCAAGCATAGTAACCTACTTTACCACAGTTAAAGCACTGAAAAGGTAGCTTACCTTTGTGCTTGGCTAAGCCTCCCTTGAGTTCCCTCACAAACTTACCTTCATATTCATTTGATTGACAACGTGAATCATTATGTTTTTCATTTGTTTTCTTATATACATTGAAGGATGGTTTCTTTGCTATTGGATTTACATTGGAAATTAGCATCTCATATGCAGTGAAAGTGCCAAGCACTTGATCCAAAGTGAGAGTATTCAGATACAACATCTCTTCAATGGTTGAAACCTTGGGATTGATTCTATCATGGAGATATCTCAACAGATTTTGAACTACTACTGACTCTTTTAACTCTTCGTCAAGACCTCTTATAGTGTTTGAAACCTCATGTGATCTAAGAAAGTGTTTAGCAATATCTTCATCATCATGCATCTTCAAAGGATGAAACTACATTCTAAAACTTTGAAGTTTGGATTGCTTTACATTTCTATTGCCTTCATAAAAACTAATCATCTTGTCCCAAATAAATTTTGCAGTAGTGCAATCAATGACCTTGGCTAGTTTTGATTCAAGTAATCCATTGAGTAGAGAGTTTAGAGATTTTGCATTTCATGTAAATTCCACCATCTCATCTCTAGTAATTAAGACTTGAGGCTTTTAATATTCTTCTTACACTTGATCCCATACATCAACGCCAAGAGATTGAATATAGTTGTTCATACTTACCATCCATAAAACATTATTCATTCCATTGAACATAGGCGTCTTGTTGGCTCATCCTCCTTCCTCAGTTACAATTGTCCCTAATCTTTCTTCCAACTGTTGAACTAATCCTGAAGTAACCTAATGGTTTTGATACCAATTATTAGAAATCGGAGAAATACTTAAAGGGAGGAGAGAATTAGTGTTGTTATAACTTTAAACCTTTATTTCATAATTAAAAAATAATAGGACACTAATAAATACTTCAAAAACCAATCAAATGAGAATCACAAGAATCACCATAAGAAACAAAAATTAAACAAACTGATTATTTAAACTTCTGTTCAATCACTTTCAGAAATTCTCTAACTCTAACTAGAATAAAGATACTACTCCCTAATTTATTATTTATTGTTGAAAGGATCCACAACCCTTGATTTGTGAGTTGCTACTGAAAGGAGGTCTTACCCATGACTTTTTACCAGCCACTACCTGAAGGAGTTAAAACCTCTAATCTACAATTTTCCACTTACTTGACTTCCTTGATTCATCTTTCATTCCATTTTCAAACTGCAATCATGAAGGTCAATTCCTTTTATGAAAAAGGAAATTCCTTCTCAATCACATACCCTAATAACCACAAAATCAACTCTAACATTCTCTAGATACGCATAGCACCATCACCAACAGAAATAGCATCAACCTATGAAAAAATACCATCTTACAAATTCAATTATTCTTTTAAATATTTAGGACTTCTATTCTTAGATTTAAACACTTTAGTATCTTTAGTTCTTTTTCATACATTGTTTCTTAGTTTTTTTTTGTACCACTTCTATCAAGTCTTCTAGATGTGTTCAATGAGTCTTCAAACTCTTATATTCTATATTTGTGAGAAAAAAAGAGCTAAACTTCAAAAATTTCTAATTCTAGAAAATATTGAGGTTTATTTAGACTTATATATGCAGTTACAACTCCACTTGACCTCTACTTTTGACCAAAATTTTCATATTTGTCTCGTTCTACTGAAACAACTACCAACTCATTCATGCACTTTAATTGGGATTGCCAATTTAGCAACAAGGTGTGAAATAGAACCCAATTCCCCAAATTTATAGCTATCGAGCAATTCATGTCAGATATGTTCTCTTGGTCACATAATCTCCATAGTATTAAGTCTTGGAGCCAAGCCTTTAGCCCTAGGCTTTTAATTCTATTGCAAAAATAAATGTTGTACCCTCATTTTCGTCGAGGGTCAATCCTTCAGGATTACATATCTTCGTGGAACCACTTTTCATGTTCTAGGGTGACATATCAACGTATGAAGCTTCCAACCCTTGTCACCTGTGAGCGAGGTTGATCTGGATCCTCGTAGCCTATGGAAAACACATGCAGATCACTTAGAAATTGTTGAGGTGCCTGGTGTTCTAGGGTTCAGGATGAAGAGTCCCTATGGGACCTCACGTTGCACATATGGACCAACCATCAAATTGTCGATTTGATGATGTGTCTTATCCAGTATGTCCTGGAACTATCTCCCAAACATATCTTCCCATGCACCCTCATAGACTTCTAGGGTCATTCTGTTAAGACCCTATTGAATTACCAATTTTGTTTTTAATAATATTAATATTTTCTAATAATTGTTACATCGACTTATTTTTCTGGTTTACAACATCCTTAACTTGAATTTTTCTGATAGTTGGACTTCATCATTACACTTTCTAATGAGTGACATAAAAATCACATTCCTTCCCGTTTTAATGGACCTTGGAATATTATATTGTGTTTCTTTTTGTGTGTGTAATCTATATGTTTTAAAGAAATTAGACACTATTTCCATTTAATGGAAAAGTTATAATCTTTGTTTAGCAAAATGATCCTTGCACGTGAACATCACTCCTTGTTTTTTATATTAAAGGTTTAACCGCTTAATTCTCAATGAATTCTTTAGCCTTTTGACCAAATAAAAATGGTTGGATTTCTAACCCTTTATTATCTCAGGTCTATACCCTCTCCTATTAGAGTTATAAATATATTTCCTCTGTTCACTTACATGTGTATATATGGAACACATGTAAACATTGAAAATTAAAATTATTATGAATTAACCGTGTTACATTTTAACATTGGTTACGATATGTATATATAAATTATTTGCTATGTATATACCATCTCATGTCCGAGTTGAGGTCATTCAACATATTCGATATCACAAGTGGTTCCTCTGAGGCCTTTTAAATGGTTCAATTTCTTAGCATTATGATACATGTGATATATTAATTTGGCAGGGTTATTTATCATTAGATATATGAAAGGTAAGGCTTGGTCTTCTTCGATATATTTCTGGAGTATTCTATTTGATGCCTGACATTTTCCAAAGGCACGATGTTTGTATAGGCTGATATACTTAATCAACAGCTGGTATCGTTTAACTCTTGAACAATGGTGTGAGATCTCTCTAGGGTTTAAACTAAACTAATGACTACTACTCCACTCTTGTTTTCATGGTCATTGTGTTGAGAGTTTCTCTCCAGTAAAGTTGTTCTATGGTTATGCTTTCACATTCTAAATTACTTTATACTTAGATATGTATGGATTAATCTTTCACACAAGTGTGTGACTAAGGGCAGGATCAACTAGGTAATACTATAAAAAAAAAAAACTATAACTAATTTAATGAGAAATCCGCAATTTTACAATCGCAATATTTCTTTGGAATTTCATATAGTTACTATATAGTTCTTGTATATATGTATACCCTTTGTTCTACAAATAAAGGGTTAAGGTTTTTCGTGTCTTCTAGTTAATTCTGAAACGTCGACGAACCGTGTGCTTCCACTTCTGGCTCCAGAGAAGGTATTGTCAACTTTTCCATTCAATGGTCGTTCAATCCTTTAGGCTTATAGTTATATAATTAACTTTCTCTTTTTTATTCTGGGCTTACCTATTCTTTACTCCACTTCTATTATTGATAGCGAGGATTTCTTAGTACTGGGTTTTCCCACTTTCTTCGAAATGATAAAGGGGTGTCCTTATAACTTGTGATTGAGTTATTTAATTGCCTAATTTTGTATTTTCCCATTAATTCTAACAGAAGTCTGTGAAATGTCATTTTACTCGCACTGTTTCTTAGCATTAAGGTTATTATCATATCTATTCTGGTTACTTCCATTGTTTTTTTAATTTACGTCAAGGGATTTTCCTTTTCCACAAGGGGTCTTCTTGTTTGAATTATTATTCTAACAAGAGACCTTCCACTTTCGTTGATCTTACTCTGCTACATATTCGGGTTCTCTATAATAAAAATAGAATCATTACCATTTCCAATTGTTTCTTTAGTATTCTTCTTTCTTTGTTATAGTTCTAGTTTAGTTGAAAAATGGAATAATTATAAAAGGGAGAATTGTCCTGTCTCCTCTTTAAAATTGGTGCAGTGTCTAATATTTTAATTTACTATTCAGACCCATCAGGTTATAGTGCGAAAGGCCTCCTTCTTATAGGTAAAACTACTTTTTTTTAATAATTTCTTTATCCTCTGAATTGGTAGCAATAGATTTTTAACTATTGTTCTTTTAGAATTTCCTCCCCTGCAAGTATCCATAATGTTCTATGGTTGCATAATCATTTGCGGTTTATAATAGGATTTAGTCTTCAACTTTTCAACATACGCTACTCTCGTTATAGGTCAGGATTCTAGCCTATTGGTACTTTACTCTTATTAAAGTTTTTAGTTTTTTACTTTTAACATTATTTGCAAACGCTTCGAGCCTCTCTATACTAAGTTGCTATATACTCGGAGAACGAAGAATTCCTAGTACTTTCTATATACTTTTTGGATGTTCATTCTAATGACACAGATATTTTGAGAACATAATAAGTAGTTTTCTTATCATTTACGTCGTTTGATGATTCATGCATAATTAGTATTTTTTATATGCTTTTTGGAGGTTCATTCTAATGACACAGATATTTTGAGAATATAATAAGTAGTTTTTCTATTATTTATGTTGTTTGATGATTCATGTATAATTCACCACTTATAATGTTTCAATATTCGAAGTCAAATCATTACATACGTTATTATTTATAACACAACATATTTATTTTAAGAAATTGGAAGAGAGCACATTATTAAACACAAATCACACTTCACCTCATATTTTATTGATCACAACAGTTACACATATATAATAGATAAATCTTGACTTCCACAAATCTAGATCCTAAGAAAGTGGATCTATGACTAAGACATGACAGGACTTCAACTCATAACATAAGAATCAATAGCTTCTAGATTTACACCTCATGGATTCAAGTGGATCTATGACTCACACATGACATGGAAGCATTACCTCCAATGCCTTCCCTTAATGCTTACATATAACAAATATAGAAAACACACATTGGAACAATAAATAAATCTCCATCATATTTATCTCATATGGTCATCACTAGCACTCATATCCAATCTGCAATCTCATGGTTTCCACTCTTTTCTTCACCAAACTTTCGAGCTTCCAACTTGATCAATTTAAGAGATAACCATTTCATGACATTGTTAACATACTTTGCAAAATTGGTGCTTCTCAATCTCTTGGAAATCTAAATCCTAAGAAATTGGATCTACGACATGGACATGACACAACTTCAACCCATAACATAGGAATCAAAAATTTCTAGGTTGACACCTAGCCACTCGCAATAACAACTTGTAAATGGCATGGAAGCATTACTTCCAACATTTATAGATAAAATGTACTTATTTTCGGTTTTCATGAACTTATATATGTATATGTATATAAGACACTCATTTTTTTAATCTCTTTGAAAACATTGATATACAACTACATGCATTCATAATCTGTGTTTTCATTTTTTTATTGAAATCTAGCTCGAAATTAGCATTAAATCAATAACACTCACATGCGTCGAATCTTATTTTGAACAGTGCAAAACTCATTGTAATCAACTAAAAAAACTTATTTTATTTAGCTTTCTACGTTCTATACTAGTCTACAAAATATTTAATATTTATTCCATTTTATACGAAATGTAAATGAAAAATAAAAATAGTTATATAATCTTCAATCCTTTGTATGGCCAAATAAATAAGCAGACAGTTATAAATACCAATTTGATACAAGATTTTTGTTCCTAGAAAATTAATGGATAGGTACAATGGATAGTAACTTCTTGTCCCCGTGAGCAACTATGCCTGCAATTTTGTTATGTTCATTCATTTCTTCTCTTTATTATCTCTAATTCTTCTTTCAGAATAATTGAGACAAAAGCAAGAAATTTCTAGATATTTTTCATTTACCACTCTTTTGGTAGTTAATAACTTCCTCCTCCTTACCATCACGTGGAAGGTAGTTCTCTTCTCATTAATGAACTCCTATTTCCCCACTCTTGAGGACAACTCTTTGTCTTCTAGGAAACATTTAATTGGCCAATGTCATAATTTCTAAATTAAATATAATCACCAAGATTAAATACCTAGGACTTGTTGATGGATAACAATGTTAATAACCTTTCATAATTAAATTCAAGCCTTTTTCCTCTTTTAGCCATCTATACTCAACCATTAATTTCCCAGTTTTGTCTTTATTTATAAAATAAAATATAATTACAGCTTTCACGAATAGCTATTAGTTGTAATGAATTACTCTTAATTAAAATTTTCATATTTTTTCCATGTCACATACTTAACCAAATAAGAAAATAGATAAACTTATGCATAATTATTTACAAACATGCCATTAAGCTAGGGGATATCACATCGTTCCCTGCTTAAATTTGACACCATCCCTATGTCCAATAACCTTTCTATGGAAACTTATTTCAATTTTGATAAAATTATAGAAGAATAATCTTCCTTGAAATCATCCTCCAACTCCTAAGCTATTTCCTCTAGAGTGAAATGTTTCCATTGAACCTTCAACTATTCTGGGGAATAACTACCCTCTGGTCGGGAATATCCAGTGTTTCTACTAGGATTTCCCCTTCTGGCTCCACCTATATAACATGTCAATCAATTACATGAGATCGATCATGTATATACATTTTCAATAATGAAACATGAAATACATTATGAAGTTTAATGTTGGCTAGTAGGGCTAGTTGATAAGCAACATGTCCAACTCTGGCTAACACCTCAATGGGTCCACAATATCTAGAAGATAACTTAACAAAAATGCTAAGAATGAGAGTACTCTTCTTAGGCTTGACTGTTAAATATACATTGTCTACAACATTAAATTCCTTCTGAGTTCTTTCTCAAGGCTGCAAATTTTTTTTTACACTCTTGGGTAGTTTTCAAATTTCGTTTAACTTGCTTGAATATCTCTTCCATTTCCTTTAAATTGTATATTCCTAATACCAATATATATTCACGATGATCTCGGCCTAGGGTTAATTTTCATCTTCTTCCATACATCAATTCCAAAGGGCTCATTTTTAAGGAGTTTTGATATCCATTTTTATAGACAAATTTTGTTAAGTGTATGTAATCCTCCTATTTAGTTTTTTTTTGTCTTTTACATACATCCTTAACATATCCTTGAGTATCTATTAGTACCCTTCGTTTGACCATCACTTTTGAGGATTATAGAATGTACCAAATTTTAACTTTTTCCCCATATTTTCAAATAACACTTTACATCCGTATCTGAAATCACAACCTTAGGCATTCCATGAAATCTAAGAATTTTTTACATGAAAATTTCTACATTATTTATGGCCTTAAGAGAAGATTTGACTAGAATGAAGCTTGTTTCTTCATTGATCTTGTTAACCACAACCATAATGAAATCATGTCATTTCCCTTTTTTTGATAGCCTGATGATGAAATCCATTGAAATGGTCTCCCATTTCCATTCTAGAATGGGTAACAGCTACAAAAATTTAGTAGGATGTTGATGAGATTCTTTAACTTGTTGGCACTCAAGAAATATAGCTACATATTCAACTATTTCATTTTTCATATTTGGCCAATAAAAATCCCTTCTTAATATAGTGATTAGATAATTATGGGCGAGGATCACCCATTGTTGTTTTTTCATGTAGCTCATCTAAGAAAAAGAATTTCAGAATTACAACATTATGTATGTAAATTTTGTCTTTAAAAACAATAAATATTGGCTATTAATTGAAAAGTTGAATTTCTTCTCATCTAATTTTTCAATTTTTCTTGGATTTTCAGATACTTTGTGTCATAGTTTGCAGTTGTTGTAAGTCTTTTTACTAAACTTCATGACCAACTGATTGTTGTTGTAGCACAAATTTGATCAAGTTTTCTTGTTAAGGCATCAACTATATTGTTTTCCTTTCCTTTGATATGTATAATCTCAAAATCATGTACACTAATAAATGTTAAACATCGTGCTTGTCTAGAATTTAAATTCAGTCTTGGGTGCTACCCACTCCATTATTTATTTTAACTTTTTAGGATAGAAAACAATTTTTTATTCTGATATCACATATCTTAGATAATAAACTTGTTTCTAGTATAATGAACACATGTTGAATTTAGCATATAGTTCATCATATCTTAGAATTAGAGGACCATATGAGAATGCTCTTCATGCTCTTCCTTACTCTTTGAATATACCACAATATTGTCTATAAGATAATCACAAATTTATCCAAGAATGGTCTAAGAACATTTTTCATGAGACACATGAATGTAGCAGGTGCATTAATAAGTGCAAATGGAAGCACAACAAATTCACAGTGTCCATAATGTGTTTGAAATAATGTCTTGTGTATGTCTTCATCCTTATTCATGATTTGATGACATCTCGATCTTGGATCAATTTTAGAGAAAATTGAAGGTCATATATCTAGTTCAAACAAGTCATCTAATATGGGAAATGGATATTTATTCTTGATGGTCATTTTATTCAGTTGTCTATAGTCTATACATAGCTTCAAGGCACCATTATTGTTTTTACAAACAATATTGGTGTCTCCCGAGGAGACACACATGGTCTTATGTACTTCTTATGCAATGGTTCCTATTTCTGAATCTTCGGTGCCATTAATTCAAGAATACTCATTATGTATGGGGCCTTGGATATTGGAACAACACCAAGTATAAGATCAATGGTGAAATCAATATCCATCCTGTAGGTTTTAACCCCGTACAGAAATTACCTATATACTAATTCTAAGAAACAGAAAATAAACAATGCTAAGAGCATAAAACATAAAATAGATATACATAGAGATTTTTTCCTGGAGCCCAAAATCGGGACTACCAGATTGATTTTTCATTATATTCCTTTCAATGTTACAATAAATATATATACATTCTGAAGCATCCATAAACCCTAATCCATTAACCCTATATTTAGACATAACCGTAGTTCCCTTGACCGTATCTACAAAATACCATGAACATAAAACCATCATGCCCAAAAACATGTGCAAAATCCATGCACAAAAAGCAAATGTAGCTCTGTGCATCAAATATAGGCTCAAAAAAATGTACTCATGGAAAGAATATAACACAACCCAACATTCTCCCACTTGTTGTTTTCTTTCCACGGGGGAGCACATGAGAGCTTAGTCATTGATTCATCCCTGTAATGCCCATTATTTCTCTACACCAAGAGAACTTTTGAGTGATCACAAACTTTGTCAATGCATCTGGAGTATTCTTCAAAGTGTCCACCTTTTCCAGTAACACCTTTTTGTCCTCAACCATATCCCTCACAAGGTGATATTAAACATCAATGTTCTTTGTCTTTTAATGATAAGCAGGGTTATTTGCCAATAAAATTGCACTTTGGCTGGCATATTCTATCATTATAGTTCTGTGTATTAACCCCATACTTTAACACAATATCTGCAAGCAAACTGCTTCCATGCTTGCATGAGTGGACGTCATGTATTCTACATCTGTAGTTGAAAGTGCCACTACAAATTGTCTCTTACTTATCCAACTGATTACACCTTCAAAGAAGTTAAACTCATACCCACTTATAGATCTTCTCTGATCCATATCTCTAGTTGCGTCTACATCAACAAAGCCATGGATATCCGAAACTCGGTCCAATCCTGGTATTTCTTGGTAGCAAAAACCATAATCAATAGTGCCACACAAATACATAAAAACCTGCTTCACTGTTGTCCAATGCTCCTTCTCTAGTTTCGACATAAACCTGCTCAATACTCCAAATGCATGTGCAATGTCTAGTCTAGTACATACCACTGAATACATCAGGTTACCAACTACACTTGCATAAAACGAGACATGTCCTCTTCCTCTTCTTGTTTCGTGTCTTTAGCAGATAAATTTACACCTGCGGGAATAGGAACATTCATTGGTTTACTATCCTTCATATTAAACATCTGTAGTATTGTCTCGACATACTTCCTCTGGTTTAACTAGAGCTTCCTCTTTTCCCAATCTAGTTTAATTTTCATGCCCAAAATATAGTTTGTAGCGCCAATATATTTCATGTCGAATTTGGAGGAAAATTGGGTCATCAAATCCTGGGTAATTTCTTTGTCATTTCCAACCAGCAACATATCATCTACATACAACACCAGATAAATAACACGGACACCAATTAATTTAAAATACACAAAGTGATCTACTTTTCTTTTGGTGAACCAAAGTCCCCTTATGAATGTATAAAATTTTGATACCACATCCTTGGTCACTATTTTAACCAATACAAAGACTTTTTTAACTTGCATACCAGTTCATTCTTACCCTCCACCACAAAGCCTTTAGGTTGCTTCCTCTAGGTCTCTTCTTTCAGATCCCGTAAACAAATTTTGCCTTCACATCCATCTGTTCTAACTCAAAATCAAAAGTAGTTGCAACATATAAAAGTAATCTAATAGAAGCTACCTCGGAAGCAGGAGAAAAACTACTAGAAAAATCAATTCTTTGCACTTCAGAATAACGTTTTGCTACCAACCGAGCTTTTTGTTTCTCCACCTTTCCTTTTGCATTCATCTTCTTCTTAAACACCCATTTGCTGCCACTAGGTTTCCTTCCAGCCAACAACTACACTAGATCCCAAACATCATTTTTGTGAAAAGATGTCATTTCATCAACCATGGCCTCTTTCTAGAGTTTACCATCCTCTGAATCTATTTCTTCCCTGACAATTCTCGGATCATCGTCAGTAACAGATAAAGAAAAATTTCTACAGAAAGTAAATGGGCTATACCTTTTTGGTAGCCTTCCTTCTCGAACTAATTTTCTCACAGCTAGAGTTTGGGGCTCATCATTTTCTGATTCCTCTTCTGATATAGAGTCTGATTCTTCCTCCTTTAGCTCAAACTCTATCTTCTCAGGTTCCTTTAGTACAATTTCATGTTTAACAACACCTTTCACTTGTCTAAACAGCATATATAGGTCGTACACTACCATCCTTATTTTTTGGTTCCAAAGCTTACAGCCTTTTAAACCATCCTTATACCCAATAATGATGCACCTTTCAGATTTACTATCCAACTTGGTTATTTTCTCCTTTGAAACATGTACATATGAATCACATCCAAATACCCTTAGATGTGGAAGAGAGGTTTCCTTATCTATCCATACCTCTTGTGGAGTTTTATCCTCTAACACTGATGAAGTTGCTATATTGACCAGGAAACATGCAATCTCCACAGCATCTGTCCATAGTTCTTGTTCTCACCTGACACCACTGAGCATGCTTCTTTCCCTTTCCATCAATATCTTTCTCATTCTTTAGCAACTCCATTTTCTTGAGGTGTGTATGGAGTAGTCTTCTATCGTGCTATACCACACTTTTTACAGAACTATTCAAATTCCTTCTTGAAAAACTCTCCTACGCTATCTGTCCCTAGCACCTTTATCCTCTTCTCTATCTAGTTTTCCACTAGAGCCTTAAATTCTTTAAACCTATCAAAGATTTCAAATTTCTTCCTCAGGAAATATATCCATGTATTCCTTGAGAACTCATCTATAAATGATACATAGTACATAGACTTACCTAGTGTTGAAACTGACACATGTTTAAACACATCAATGTGCACAAGCTCTAATATCTAATTTGATGTCTTATCACCATAGGGGAAACTCATCTAATTTTTCTTCCCATATACATGATTTTCACAAAAATCAAAATCCAAAGAGAAATTATACATACCTTCTATCATACCATTACCATGAAGTATTTGAAGGTACTTATCTCCAATATGTCGAAGCCTTTGATGCCATAGCATGGTATTTTCTCCAGAGACCACTAGATTTTATGCTCCCCTTTCAGGAACCACAAAAATGTTGCAACCATCAATAACAATGCTACCTTTATATAGAGTTCCAATCTAAACTCGCAGCATCAATACCAGTGCTACCCGAACCATCTTGTAAGTATCTTCCTTGAACATTATTTTTACACATGCATCATCCAGCTTGCTTACAGAAATCAGATTTCTGGCCAATGCAGGAATATGCAGAACACCCGAAAGTGTTCTAATCCTTCCACCTTGCAACTTCAACTTGACTCTATCCTTTCTGTCATCCCCTAAGAAGGAATCGCCACCATCATATTTCTCATACTCACAGAACCACTGTATATGTGGAGTAAAGTGAAAGGATGTAGCTGAGATGATCAACCATGCCTCATGATCTACATGTGTACTGGAAGAAGAAGCCAATTACACATCCCCACCTTCATTTGAGGTGGTGTTCATCTCTGCAGAAGGAGCATCATCAAATCCCTTTACTTTCCTAGGAGCTTTAGATTTACAGTCACTTTCGAAGTGCCCTTCCTTTCCTCATTTCCAGCACACCTTTAAAAGTTTTCTTGGATATTTAGATATCCCTCTAGATTTAGATCTCCCACTTGAGGGATTATTTTTTTTTTATGTTCTGGGACCATCCTCATACACACGAGGCATCACCATTCTGGCCCTCCATATTTTTCCACCTCATCTCCTCTGACAATAAGGATGAGACTATTTCATCAAACTACAAGGAAGTTTCATTGATACCTATTATAACAACCAAACTATCCCACGAATCTGGTGGAGAACACAACAGACTGATGTACTTACCTTCATCTGAAATTTTAATATCAAGAAATAATAACTGTCTTACCATAATATTAAAGGCATTCATATTCTCTATCACTGAGTCTCCATCTTTCATTCTCATGTTATACAGCTTTTTCCATAGGAACATTTTATTCACCAGAGACTTAGATTGGTACAAATTCCCTAACTTGTCCCAAAAAGCCTTCCTGAAGCTTCCCCTGATAGATGCACAAATATTGAATTTGAGACATACAAGCATATTGTCCTCATCGCCTTCCTATCCAACTTTTCCTAGTCTTCAACTAACATTGTTGTTGGTTTACTACCTGGATTTACCACGATCCACTGTTCTTTATCTACCACTAGATACTCCATCTTGAGTTTCCACAACTGAAAAATCTAATCATTAAATTTCTCAATCTCTATCTTTCCAATGCTCATCATCTTATTTCACCATAAGAATCGATCCCAAATATCTCCCACTGAATAGAGTCTACCACAGGATCAAGAAAATCCCCTTAGCAACAAAGGCATCCCCTTGAAGCCAAAACAACTCTGATACCAAATGTAGGTTTTAACCTCGTACAAAAACTATCTACATACAAATTCTAAAAAACAAAAAATAAACGATGGAAAGAGAATAAAACATAAAACATATATACACAATTACTTTCCCTTGGATCCCAAAATCAAGGCTACGACATTGATTTTTCATTATAGTCCTTTCAATGTTAAAATACAAATATATACATGGAAAAACATCCATAAATCCCAATCCATTAACCCTACATTAGAACATAATCGTAGTTCCCTTGATTGGATCTACAAAATACCATGGACATGAAAACATCATGCTGAAAGCCATGTGCGAAATCCATGCACAAAACCATAGTTAGCTCCACCCACCTAATATAGGGTCCAAAAAATGTAGTCATGGATAGAATATAACAAAACCCAACACCTCCTTGGAGGAAGTCTTGGTATTTCTTCTGGAAAAACATTCTTTTATTGTTTTAGTACAGGGTATTCTTCTAGTGATGATTGTTGTTTACATTCAAAAAGATATTGTACTTGGACAATGAACACTTGACACCCCTTTTTAGCATACTTTGTCATTTCTATTGCATTTAGTTTTCTAAGAAAAAAATTGGAATGCCTCGAACCATACAAGCTTCCCCTTCATCATTAACACGGGTAAAGGATTTTTCCAAATAATTTAAAATCACTTTATGTATTTCTAACCAGTCCATACCTATGAGGATAACATAAGATCCCAAGGGTAATATGTTCAAATTAAGGGTGGTATGCATTCCATTCAGATTTATGGTGCTATTCTTGTTTATTTTAGTCACCTTTCTCTTAGTTCCTCTGGCTAGTTGTACTAACCAGAGTTTACATTGCTTTTCCTCTTCAAGATTACAATTTTCAATTACAATAGGGGAAATATAGGTTAATGTAGATCATGGATCTATAAGCATGGAGACACCCTTATCAAAAAATTTAGCTTCAACTCCCACCATGGCTAAATAATGATCCGCCTACCTTCCATCCAATGTGGTGCTAATTTTGGGTATGTTATAAGTAACATCATTTACAGTTGATTTTTCCTAAACATGATTTAATATTCCCTTCTTCTTTAATGGATTTTGTGGAAAGTCTCTCTATAGGTGGTTTTCACCACAACCCCAACATTTAATTGGTGGTCTTATTGATTCCTTAAAATTTATGGTTCCTATAACAGACCCTCCATTATTTCCAACACTTTTCTACTAATTGAAATTTCTGTTATACTTTCATTCTTGCACACTCTTAGAAAAATTAGGCTTTTAAAGCCATTTTCTCTTAAATATGTCATATCTCTTAACTTTCCTCTTTCCTTTGTTGAAACATAATTTGGCTTCTCTAATGGTTTCATCCATTGTTTTATGTTGATCAAAATCAATCCATTCTCTATATGAAAAAGGTATATGACTCATAAATCTCTATATTTTTTTCTTTTTTCTCTCAAATAAGGAACATAACTTAATAAACCCATGAGTTTGTTAACAAACTCATCCATTGTAAGTGGTAACAATTTCAGCTCATGAAACTCCTTGCCTTTTTCATCAAAATACCTCTTAGAAAAATATATCTTTTTGAATTATTTCTTAAACAATTTCCAAGTTAAATTCTTGCTTCTGATTATTTAGACAACCTTGTTTTCTTCCCACCATAAAGCTACCTTACTAATCAACTGGTAAGTTTCCAATTTTTCCTTTGGATGTACTTAGATAATTGTATACTTTTAAAATTAAGAAATATTATGGAGACATGCTTCTATTCCTTCTTCAGTTTCACCATCAAAATTAGGAGGTATGATTTTCTTAAAATCTCCCTATAACTGAGAGAATGACCTCTTCCTAGGAAACGAGGTAATTCTACTTGTTTTTTGTTCGTCATGATCACTAGACTCACTTTTTTAGATTCTACTATAATTTATTGAGTTGGGTCAACTCATGGATATACTTCTGAACTTTTGCGATGATTATTTTTATTAACTCTTTAATTTTCCAGTTTTCTTAACAAGTACCCATTAATCTTGTCTTGTTCCTCTTTGGATTTGGACAACCTTTTTGGTTTTCTTTTATATCATCTAGATATGTTTTTAAACTCCTTATTACTTGCAATAATTCAGATTCTTGATTTTCAACATTACTGCTTCCACCACCAACCATTCCTAATCCAATGTTATGTTCTGCATCACCACTTGGTGATCCTATAAAAAAATTTCCATCAAATTCTTCAACCATCCTTTAGTTCTTTACTTATTTTACTAAATATATTCATGACATTTAAACTATTTCATTCATGAATCCTAAAGAGGCCCAATTTGTAACTACAACTCTGATACACTTGTAAAGACCTTATCGAATTACTAATTATTATATATATATATATAATATTATATATATATATATATATATAAGATTTTTCGGCCTAAATCACAATTAGAAAAACCTGTGCCGACGTGTTTCGAACCAACTAGTGTGGTTCATCATCAGCAAGAAATTTCAGTTTCATTTTTCCTTGAATTAAACTCGGAATTAAAATCAAATTATATTCTCATTACTTGTAAATAGTTAATTAAGTTTAAATTGATATCTTAGGACTTTCGAATTGGAAGTCTTTATGTATTCATGTATATGTTCTCCCTAAATTTTAGGGGTCCACAATGAGTTTATTTGAGCAGTAATTAGATTAACTCAATTTACTGAGTTATGGTTTGTTAAATTTGTTCTAACTGTTTGTGAAACTAATAGAGGACTAACAGATAGTTGTTGCACTGGTTGATCCATAAGTGTTACTCGAGTTAACTGAATATTCCCTCATGAGAAACTCATCATGTCAATTCAGAGGAAGACCTAGTTGAGACTAGAATGTAGGGACAACTTACTATCAGCTGTGTGATTTACTAAGATATAAATATCATATATGAAATCAAAGAGGGACCTATGTTTGGATTGCATAGTTTTGGAAGCATGAGTTCCCTTTAAATATGTGTTACTCATCCAAGGAATTGTGCAAGGAAATAGGGGCTTGGTAGGCAGTCGAAATTGGCTAATAGGGAGCATGTGAGGTAGAGAGTTAATCATACTTATGTAGAATTGTTCTTGTGAGAACAAAATTTGTATCTTTACTCATATTTCTGATTTAATACAATACAATTAAGTGGGATTTTGAGCAACTTCTTTCCCTATGGAAACTTATTGTGTTATGTGCCATTGATTTTTCTTCTTCTTGTTCATATTATTTCCATCAATCTATTGGCTTTTGCTGGTTGAAAGTAGAAGTATATTCTTATCATGTGCTTTAATAAATTACATGATCTTATGAATCTATAGGAAATTCTACATGTTATTGGAGCTAAAGGCAGTATACTTGAGGACATTTCAAATTTTTGAGTTTTGGGTTGTAGGTGAAATTCAAATTTGCAAGACATACTTCAGGATCATAAAATGGCATTCTATGGTTTATGGCTTTAGTATGCCTTGGAAAGAAACTTGAATTATATAGCATGGAGGGACAAAATGGAGGTTGTGCTAGAGGATAAGGGCTTAAAGAAATTTTTTCATCAAGATATCCTTAAGCTAGCGGCATCAGATGCACAAAATCTGGCCGAATAGAAGAAGTGTGTGGGGAAGGCGAGGCAGATAATCCTTGAGGGAGTTCAAGATCACATTGTCTCGAGCATCCATGGCAAGGAAACTATGTATGCTATGTGGAAAGAATTTATGGTCTTGTATCAGAACAACAATGACCAATGACATATTTGCATTGAAGGATAAACTTCAGAAACAAAAAATGGATAAAGGCAAGACTATTCCTTAATACTTTACGAAGTTCACTCAATGTTGTGATGAAATTGCAAGTGTTGGAGTCACGGCTTCCAAGGATGATATGGTGATTATTTCTCTTCTGCAACTCCAAAAGAGGTTTCATAGTTAGGACTCTGTCAATGGTCAGGAAAAGCTACCAGATGGGGAATGATTGTGGTCAGATTTGATGTAAGAGGAGCTCAAGAGGGACACTAAGCATGTCTCTTCATCAAAGACTACTGATGAAGAGAATTGTACCTTAGTGATTAAAGAAAATAAGGGGCGAGGGAAATATTCCCATTCCAAATTGGATACCTTCCATAGAAAGACATGATGAAAGTGAAATGCATTCATTATTATGAGCTAAGCCATTATTCTACATATTTTCCACTCAAAAAGTCCAAGATGAATTCCTCATGAGGAGTGGTAGGTGAGGCTTTGGCCTCTCAATTAAAATTGGAATTTTCCCTCATTACATGCATGGTGTCACCAATGATGGGAAGTGTATGGTACTTAGACATTGGAGCTTCATCCACATGACTTGTGACAAGGAGTTATTCAGTGACCTGGAGGATAAAGATCTCCATATGCATATTGAGATGGGTGATGGCCGGAGGTATCATGCTACTAGATTGGGCACGAAAACTTTTTAGAGGTAGCATGGGTTTCCACTCACCTTGAATAATGTTATGTATGTGCCTAGGCTAAAGAAGAGCTTGGTATCCATTGCCATGCTTGAGGATAGAGGTTATGATGTGATCTTCTCAAAAGGAAAGGCGTTCCTTCAAAACATAACCATGGGTCAAGTAAAGAATATATGGATTTGGGTAAAGAAACTATATAAGCTAGAGGTAGACAATTTTGTTTCTTTGAGAACAAAATAAAATATGGCACAGAGCCAAGACGTTGGTGATTTGTGGCACACGTGATTGGGTCACTTGCATCATGGAGCTTTGAAGATCATGTAGAAAATCTCCACCACTTTGCCCAAATGTATACTAGAGCAAGTTGATACATGCAAGCGGTGTACTGTCAGTAAATACACCAATTCTTCCTTTCATGATAGAGACAGTGGAGCAAAGGTTATTATAGAGCGAGTCCGTTCAGATGTGTGTGGACCATTATTTATAGAATCCTCATCCAAACACAAGCATTATGTTATATTTGTTGATGACATTTATCGTAAATACTGGATATTTTCATGCAAAAGAAGGATCATAATTTCAAAAAGTTTTGTGACTTTAAAGATTTGGTTGAAAAAGATTTAGGCAGGAAGTTTAAAGCTTTACGAAGTGATAACAATGGTTAGTATGTCCCAAATAGGTTTAAGAAATTCAGTGCAATAGAAGGGATTAAACAGGAGTTGATGGTACCCAATAACCCTTAGTGGAATGAGGTGGCCAAGAGGAAGAACAAAAGCATAATAGGGGAAGCAAGGGTGATTTTTCATGATCAAGGCCTACCACTACACTTCTAGGTTGAGGCATGGAATAGAATGGTTTATGTTCAGAACCGTACCACGCATCGGATACTTGGGATGGAAACACCTATGGAGGCTTATTCCGGAAGGAGACCAGATGTTGGTCACTTCAGAATTTTTGTGTCATTGGTATATTTTCATGTGACCAAATATTCATGGAAGGAGCTTGAGGTGATAGTAGAGTTAGGGATATTTATTGGGTACACTAATACACGTCATAACTATTGGGTGTACTTGGCGACCAACAGGGTGACAATGGTTCGCAGGGATGTCAGATTAGATGAGGAAAAGGCCATATGAGTTTCCCTTCAAAGGGAGCTTCAGCTACATGTGTTTGTGGAGCTTTTAGCTCCTAGAGTTGGGGAGCCTCATATTGATGTGGAGCAACCACATGTAGAGGATCCAGAAGTGGAGACATCCACTCAGGTAGAGTCTTTGAGAGATGGCAGAAAACACAGAAGAGAGACAAAAAGATTTCTATTAGATGATAGAGAGAATGTGGGAGCACCCACATCACAACACAGACAGAGGAGGTCACCTGATAGGTACACTAGATACATATATCTTACGATCTAGTGTGTTATGATAGAGCCATCTTCCTTTGAGGAAGTAGTGCATATTTGTTTTGGTTTGGTGCCATGGTTGAGGAGTATGACTCCATATTTCATAAAAGTGTTTGGGATGTGTTCTTGACACCAAAGGATAAGTTTGTGTGAGCTCTCGTTGCCTTTACAAGGTAAAGAAAGCTACAGATGGTTGTGCGGAGGAGCATAAGGCTAGATTTGTGGCCCATGGATTTTCACAGGTATAGGGGATTGACTATGATGAGGCCTTTACTCCTGTTGTAAGGCACTCATCGATCAAATCTACTATCAGTGCAGATGTGTTGGAAGATACATCATATGGATGTGAAGATAGCCTTCATTAATGGCATGATTGAGGAAGAGGTGTACGTAGAGTAGCCTGAAGGTTTTGAAACCTTTGACCATGAGTCAAATGTTTGCCAGCTCAAGATAGTGTGGTATGGGCTAAAGTAATAACGTCATGCTTGGTACACCAGGATAGACAACTACTTCACCAGGTTGGTCTTCATGTATAGTGAAGCGGATGCAAACCTGTACCACGTAGTGGTGGAAGGTAAATTGTTGATCATTGTACTTTATGTTGATGATTTCATATCGATGGGTGATGATGAGCTAATGAAATATTGTAAGGAGGACCTTGCAAGAGAGTTTGAGATGAAGGACTTGGGGCTCATGCATTACTTTCTAGGCATGGAAATATGGTAGGGTAATCGGGAGTTTTTTGTGTCTCAAGGCAAGTATGCCAACAAGATACTCAAGAGGTTATACATAGAGAGATGCAAGCCTATGGGAAATCCTCTAGCTGGTAATTGGAGGAAGGAGGATGCTACTTCGAGAGAGGTAGTGGAAGTTACTATTTATAGGTAGCTTCTGGGTGCACTCATGTACTTGGTGAAAACATGATTAGAATTATGTTATACATCTAACCAACTGAGTCAAGTGATGGTTAGGCATACCAAGATGTATTGGAACGTGATAAAGCATGTATTGGGATACCTCAGTGGGACTTCTTAGTATGGATTATGGTATAGACGAACAAAGAGAGTGAAGTTTCAAGGCTTCATGGATGCATATTGGGCAGGGAGTCCATCCAACTAGAAAAGCACATTAGGAGGGATCTTCAGTATTGGTTCAGCAAAATTTTGTTTGTACAACAGCAAACAGAGATCGGTTTCACTCAGTTCAGTAGAGGAAGAGTACATTGCTACAATTCAGGTAGCATGAGAGGCCATCTAGATGAGGAAGATCCTGGTTGGTTTGTTTGGTTAGCAGATGGATACAACTGTGAGTTACTATGATAATTAGAGTTGTATCAAGCTCTCCGAATATCATGTTTTCCATGATAGGTCCAAGCACATTGATATCTGATATCATCATATTAGAGATTTCTATTGAGGTGGATTATGTTGTTAGAGTACATTCCCACGAAGGAGAAAGATGTCGATATTTTGACATAGGCATTGTCAAGATGTAAATTCGAGTTTCACAGACAAAGGATGAGGGTAGAATATAATCCATTTCTTGTTGAGAGGGAGTGTTGAGAAATGACAACAAGAAATTCTAGTTTAATTTGTCCTTCAATTGAATTGAGAATTAAAATCAGTTTTTATTCTCATAGCAACTTGTAAATAGTCAATTAAGTTTAAATTAACTTAACTAGCTTAGGAATTTCGAGTTGGAAGTCTTTCTATAGTCATGTATATGTGATCCCTAAATTTTATGGGTCAAGGATGAATTTATTTGAGTTGTAATTATATTAACTCAATCTACTAAGTTATGGTCAGTTAAATTAGTTCTAATTATCTGTGGAACTAATAGAGGACTAATAGTTATTTGGTGCACTAGTGCATCCGCAAGTGTTACTCTACTTAACTAAATATTCCCTCATGAGAAATTCATGCATGTCAGTTCAGAGAAAGACCTAGTTGAGACTAGAGTGTAGAGACAGTGTCCTATCAGTTGTATGACTTATTGAGTGGTGAATATCATTCATGCAATCAAAGATGGACCTATGTTTGGATTGAGTTTTAGAAGCATGAAATCCCTTTAAATACGAGTTATTCCTCCTAGGAATTATGCAATCAAATAGGGGATTGGAAGGTAGTGGAAATTGTCTAAGTGTTGGCTAATATCGGGCTTTTGAGGTAGAGAGTTGAGCATACTTGTGTGGAATTGTTCTTGGGAGAACAAGCTTTGTATCTTCACTCATATTTTTGATTTAATGAAATATAGATAGGAGGGGTTTTGAGTAGTGGCTTTCCCCAGGAAAACTTATTGTGTTATGTGCCATTGACTTTTCTTCTTCTTGTTCATATTATTTTCATCGATCTATTGGCTTTCGCTGGTTTAAAGTAGAAGCAGATTCTTGTCCTGTTCTTTAGTAAATTGCATGAGCTTTTGAATCAACACGAAATTATACAAAATAATATTGCTATTTTATAATAAGGGTTACATCGACTTATTTTTCTAGTTTACAGTATCCCTAACTTGAATTTTTGGAATAGTTGGACATCATCATTACAATTTCTAATGAATGACATAATAATCAAATTCCTTGAATTTTTAATCGACCTTGCAATCTTATATTTGGTTTACATTTTATCGATAAACACACACACCTTGTCACAGTGCGTAGTCTATATTTTTTCAAGAAGTTAGACACTATTTCCAGGTATTGGAAAAATAATAATCCTTTTTAGCAAAAGGATCCTTACACCAGAAAATCAATCTTTGTTTTCTATATTAAAGGTTTAACCACTTAATTCCTAATGAAGTTTGTAACCTTTTGACTAAATAAAAGTTGTGGGTTTTCTAGCCCTTTATTATCTCAAGCCTATATCCTCACCTATTGGAGTTATAATTATGTACTTATATTTCCTATGCTCACTTATATGTGATATGGAATGTATGTAAACATTGAAAAACATTTAGCATTAAACTTGTTAAATTTTAACATTTTTTACAATATGTATATATAAAGTATACCATATGTATATATAAAGTATTCGATATGTATATACCATATCCTGTCTGAGTTGAAGGCATTCAACATATTCAATATCACAAGTGGTTCTTCCCAAACATTTTATACAATTTAATTTCTTTGCATTATGATACATGTGGTATATTAATTTGGTAGGGTTGTGTTGTAGGGGCTACAACCATGCTCCAAAATTTTTCCTTCGCTTCCTTCTGGAGCCTCCCTCATTGAAATTGCTGCAACTATCTTGCACTGATCAAGTACTTGTACTTATTTGATTTCATCTAATGTTTCACTGCTTGTGTGCAACTTACTTGTTCAGTTGGTCAAACAAAAGCACACCCAACCCTTGGTTTACGTCCGGTCAACCGACTGTTAGGAAAAACTACATAATCGAGAGAGCATCTTGTCCTCCCCTCTAGAAACGTGTAGAGAAGCATAGTAGTTTCCATGTATCAATAAATTACAAAGAGCAGGCTAGGATGCCTTTCTTTCGAAATTGTACAAAGCAGGCCAGCTGGAACTGCTCTAGAAATTTGCGCAGTTTCATCTTGTTGTATAGCCTCGAGGATTTGCACAGAAACTAACCACTCTGCTTCGGCTTACATAAATGCATAGAGTAGCTAAGCTAGCTATATTATTCTTAGGAATTGCGCAGAAATGGATAACTTCTCTACTCTCTGGAAATGTGGAGAGAAACCCAACCTCACTTATTTGGAAAATTGTGTAGAGATGGCCAGTCAACTAAGGCCCCTCAGTCCAAAAATAGTGCAGAAGTTCCCGCTCACTGACTATTTGTCGCATGCGCAGGAGGGTTGTCCAACTCCTGCCAAAACTATTCAATCCTTCCTTGCATGCTAGGTAACTTTTCCTGAAAAATAAAAAATCAAAAAGTGAAAAATCATCCATAGATTTTAGGGATCTATTTTTAGTGGCAAGAGTTACATGCAAAACCATTTTTAGAAGCTTCTCACCAAGTGTTGCTTTTTCCCAGATTTGTGGCATGCACATCCTAAACTGTAATTTCTCTAAATCTATTTAATCAACACTTTAGAGCTCATCCTTCACATTCGATATTGGAGCTCCAGCATTCCTGAAGCATATAGGAACCTTTGACACAATCGGTACAATTTTTTTGGATAAGTTTTTCTTTTAATGACCTTTGCCACTTTTTTTGTCGCTTTCTACTTTTTGGCTTGTATGAGTGTTGTTTCCTTGATCTTACTAAATGGTCATTGGAATTTCAATGCATTTTGGCTTGTAGAAGTGTTGTTTCATGTTTTTCATTACCTTTCCTTAGTGTCGCACACATAACAATGTTTTTGCACCCATAGTCATCATTTTGGGAACTTTCTTCTTGAGCTTCTTTTTTTTGTCAATTGATTAATTCCTGCACTTGTTTGAATCACATCCATGTTTATTTCACTTAAATCTACACCATCCTTACACATGCATTCACTCTTAAGTGATTTTCAGTCACCCGTCAACAGGTCTGAGCTGCCTGAGCCTGGACCTTGCCTTGTTTGTCTTGCACTGCACATTTCTAGGATGGAAGGCACTACCTTGTTCCTATTATCTGCACAAAGCTTGCCTCCCACTAGCTTCCCAGTTTGTTCTCTATGTAGCTTTGGGATACAGTGCCCCAGTTGGTCCTTGAGATTGTGTAGTGCACTTTCCTGGGCAGTAGTCATGCTGACTAAACTACGAGTTGTACAGTTCGAGTCCTTAGCGGGCCAAGATGGACTATGGTCTATGCAATTTTAGTAGACACACACCTCAGTAGTAGCCTATGTTTTCCTCTGTGTAGTTTTAGCTATCAGTCTCCCAGCCTCTCCGAGACAAAACTACACAATTTTCCTAAACAGTCAACCAAGTATGTTGCATGTCAGTCCTCATGTTTCTTTTCGTTTTCAACTAACAATTTCTTTCCATGAATGTTTCTTTCTCTCCAAGTACCATAGGTTTTAATTAGTCTCTTATTAGTATAGGTACAATGGCTTCCAAGAAAGAGGGATCAAAGGACACACTTGAGAGTAGCGTCGGGGACGTCATCAAATAAGGGTCAATGAGCTTTCCCATGTAGACATACACACACCTCCTCATAGAGAAAGACATCAATATAACATGTCAAGACATCAACACCATATTCTCAGGTAGCTTTGCAGAGAATCTAGAGGATAGATAGGTCTTGGTGAACATCCATAAGTTAGGACCATACAAGGTTGCATGGAGGTTTCCAGTGTTCCATTGTGTAGATGTGATCCACTGGATTGTCTCACATACTGATCCTGAGATAATGCAAGTGAGTACTATTAGTGGAACAAGGCTTTCTTCCTTTAGGATGAAGGATTATTAAGAGATATATCATTTTTCATTCCTAGTAAGCAAGATGGATGCACTGTTTTACACTCCCAATGGAAATACAAACACAAGAGATATATTGAAGCGTTGGGTAAGGGAGCCAGCAAAGTTCAGGACAATGCCCAACCACATATATAATACAAAGACACTTAGGAAGGCATATCAATTCTTGGTCATCTTCACATGCTGCTTGTATGGCCAATGGATTACAGAGACCTTCCCGCAGAGTTGGGTTGCTATGTTGGATCAGCTAGAAAATGAAGGAAAACAATTCAACGGGTCCGACGCATTGACTCTCCAGTTGAAAGTGTATCCGTCCAATGCTTAGAGTTAGCCCAAGGATCAGAAACAAAGTTTATTCATGTCTACTTACTTACTTGATGAATTTTGTGCTTGTCAATATTTTCTTAACATGGGTTGGCCATGGACGCCTTCAGAAATTTCTATCAACATATATTGCAAGTTGATTTGAGATTGCAGCTACCAAGGATTCAGGGCTAGAATATGTGACCATTTCATTGCCCATATGTACACTATGATATTTGAACAAGATCAACCCTGCATGTCCTAGGAAGCAATGGAGGCATTTCTAAACATTACAGATTGGTACGCCTCACCCAAGGGAACCTTCATCAAAATGTACATCACAGAGAAAGCTCTACATGTGTTTCCAAGGTTCGTCATGGACAAGTTGGTCATGTAGGAGATTGCATGCCACATCTTCGCAAGGTTTTCAACTGGATTTCATAGGAATAAGAAGGCACCATGGCCCATGCTTACTGTGCAAATTGGGTTGTATGGGATTGGGAGTTTGAAATAAGCAGATGTCGAAGTGGAAGACTTCGATAAGTTTAAGTTCGGCCCATGAATTTCAACCCATACGACCCACATGGTTTATGCACGGACCAATATGTGATTTTACTATCCTTGGGTCCATGGGATGTTTCACTAGCAAGAGGAAGACCCATGGAGATATTGTTCCAACTTCTATAGGCTAAATGAACCGGTCAACATTGCAGTGGAGTGGCTAGCAGCACTACAGGGAGTGAAAACAATAGTAGCAATAAGAAACAAACCTGTGCAAGACAAAGGCAAGAAAAATATTACCAAAGGCATAGAGATGAACAAAAGCTACAAGTTGAAGGAAGATCCACTTGTGGAAAAGGTAAATTTGGAGATAGACGCATAGCGGCGACAACAGGAGAGGAGGATTAGGAAGAGAAAGAGTGAACAACGAAGGCTAGAAGATACTAAGAGGATGTTGTGGGAAGTCTAGAAGAAGCTCAAGGAAGGAAAATAGCTACATAGAAGAGTGAACGAAGTGCAACATGAGCATGAACATGAATGGAAATAGGAACTAGGATAGAATGAAGTGCAAGGCAGGGAAACGATCCAAACTGCACCAATACAGGTTGAAGACTCTGAACCAACATCAGATAGGTGGGATTGATCCAACAAATTCAGATATAGTGGCCTTTAAACATAAAGGATATGAACCTCAGTTACTAGCCCAGCTCCCTTTCCTCATATAGGTAAAAGGCCTCAACAAAACTGTTCATCGAAAAATCATTGATGAGGGGGCATCTACCTGTATTATGTCAATGAGTTGGTGGAAAACTTTAGGCTCTCCACCCTTGTCATGATCATCACTGACGTTAAAAACGTTCGATGGAAGAACATACACACCGTATGGGATATTAAGTAACGTATAAGTTGAACTAGGGGGCAAGACAATAGAAATTGACATTGAAGTTATCGATGGAAACCTCGACTACAATATCCTACTGGGAAGGCCCTAGATTTATGCTATGGCCGTTGTTGTGTCAACTTACTTTAGAAATATTGCATTTCCCTTTCAAGGAGGAATTACAATTATTGATCAACAAACCTTTCTCCCCAACAGTTCTCAAGTTACCAGAAGCATTCCATTGATCCATGGAAACTCTCAATTGCTTCAAAATATCGGAGTAGGTCTCCTAAAAGAGCCTTCCTTAATGGGGACTTTTTCCCTTCCACCTCCAAGTAATCTGGCAGAAGTAGCCACAGTGGTATCTTGTCACATGATATCTTCTACATCAACAAAGATGAAGAAGAACTCTGAACATTTTGATAGTGTGGATCATTGTGAGGTATTGCCTCCAAGCCCTACCATAGCTACATCATTTGACAATCAATTCAGTGATGTTGTACATTATGTACGGGGGCATTGGAACCAGATCTTTCCTTCATGACCCCTTATGAGTTGTGATCAAAGGTCACCATGAGGATAGTTCTTTTACTATGTCAACCTCATTAAAAAATGAAACAACTCCCTTTCCAAGTCGAGTCTTTCAAAAATCTCAAAAGTGAACCTTCATTCCATCCACCTCGTTGAATGTAATGAAGCTTGGGGAGCATGCACCTCGATTTGCGTCATTATGTTGGGGGCATGTGAACTTATAACAAGCATAGTTTTTCATTTCAAGTTTGTGTAGATATGAAACCGAATCTGAGCAAATGTTGTCGCATCGTTCAAGATCATTAAAAAATGAACTAGGCCATGAGAAGTTTTACGCGAAGTTCAAGCTTGTTAAAAAATAAACCTAGAAATGAGAATATGTTCCACTAGAGTTTAAGCTCATTAAAAAATGAACCCACCTTCGGTAAATAACCATTGCGATCACATAGTTATCAGCTTTTGAGCCTTGGTCGTGTTCTTACCATCATCTCCACTCTTTTTTCGCTGATCATACGCCTCCATTTTATTGTTTACCCCTTTTGAGGAACAACTGCGACAAGTGATATTATTAGCCACCTTCTTTACACTTCCATGATTGAAAAGTTCCAAACCTTACCTGGAACTAGCCGCTATCTAAAACCATCACTCGTTCCTCAAAAAACGAGTCTTCTTTAAGCTCTTTGCATCTGACTCGTAAAATATGAAAAGATTGCCGAGCAATTGGCCTCTTCAGCTCGTTAAAGTGATCAGAAGTGTTATCCCTCCTCTAGATTTTAATCTTTTTGGACCTGAGGGATTATTACATAAAAATATCGAGCGCTTGTCTTGTTCGGCTGGTTAAAACTATCAAAAAGTCATCCCTTTCATATTATTTTACACTTTTTTGGACTTAAGGGATTACATGACGAAAAATGAATACTGGAGTTTTCTTTCAATCCCTTTTCAGACTCTCTAAAATTGAAAAAGGACCGATTTATCTATGTTATTAAACTCGTTAAAACCAATAGCAACAAACTTGTCCATGCAGACAAGAACGAGTTTCACTGTTGCTAGGCTCGTTAAAACATAGCGACGGGCTTACCCAAAGGGAAAATTATAGAACAAGCATATGTTATCCTCCTTAAGCTTGACAAAAATAAAGAGGTACTGGTCAGAAATGGCTGGGGAAAAATTGGGAAGAAAATTTGAAGAAACTTTATTGGTAGCAAGTCGCTCTTGAACATGACACTTTCACTCCATCACCATGATTGAGTCAGGTTGGGTTATTCCGTTCACCGGTCATATCACCATTGGTCCACTGTACCATCTATATTTAGGGTTAACGCTACCAATCCATTTCAGTGTCACCGATATGTTCAAGAGAAGTCGCTCAGGGAATTCACCACCCCAGCTTGTGTCTCATCCGATGCAATACCTTCATGCTTCATTCTTTCATGACCACCACCCTGAACCCTGTATCATCAGATTGTTTTCACCTCCACAAAATCATTTGCTCCGTTCCATGTTGTAGATGTGAGATTCATTAAGTCCCTCCTACGATGGGTCACTTCTTGTCGACATCAGCTCATTATCCAAGAAGTTGTCTTAGGGACAACCCTTTTAGTACTTTGAAGCTTGCATGCCTCAATGGCAAGTTTCTCACTTCCGGCGACAGGTTTACATCAATGGCCTTCGACTGAAAGATTTTGCATGGTGTTCGACATCAAAAAATGTATTCACACCACATGAATTGTACTGCAGTACGTTGAGGTTCATTATCATTATCGGTGATTCCTCTCACGGCTGTTAACAACTTACATTATTGGCTGGTAATCAGGCGATGTCTTTCCATGTTCGACTACAGAACATCTTTTCACATGGATCGAATTGTACTCCGAGCAAAGATTGAATGAGTTTCTTGGTGGAACATCATAGTGTTGGGTGATCTAAGCTTTTCATGAGGTGAAGAAGGGATTTCATGCTGGGAGGATGACGCTGGGTCAGACCAATGGGTTGTATTCCTCTCTTCTACTCTTTCTATCAATTTCTATTCAAGTTTTCCTCCACATTCTTGTATGTTTGAGTTGATATATGCATTTTTGTGGTCAATATATATTTGGTCCTATACTATTTATGATCGTAGATCTCTGTACTTTGATGGTATTGTGGTGGCTTTGACTTTACAGGTGCTCTTTGAAGCAGGGTAAGAAAGCAAGGAGTGGAAAAGATCTGTCAGAGGGGAGAGGAAAAAAGAAAGGAGCCAAGCGAAAGACTGAGGTTGGTACTCTCTACTTCTCTCCCATCTACTTCTCATAAAGGAAAATGAAAGTAACTTTAGTTTCTTTGTTTCTAAGATAGCTACCCATCTTAGTGGGACTAGGAGCTCTGAATGGACACTAGATTTCCTGATAACAAAATGGTAACTCCACTGGGGAGAGAATAGCTTGTTTTCTTGTCTATATTTGTTTGTTTTATAAACTACAGACAGAGCCTGAAGTTAAGCCAGCTAGCCTTCGAACTGCATTTTCTATGCAAGTGCAAAGTAGATCAATTCTGCTTCATTCCATCTCTGGGTTTTGTTTATAAATTGAAAAATTGATTTGCA